>JANUWF010001852.1:0-514148 GCA_026120185.1 Voacanga thouarsii | reverse complement strand
CACAACCGTCTCTATACGGAGTGGACCGGGCACCGGGTCCAGTCTGGCCACCTGGCACTGGGTCCATTCTATATTTCTCCACAATTTCCTATTTTCCAAAGTAGGGCCAATGTCTAGTGTATCATCTAGACCTGGCACCAAGTCCAATCTGGAATCGTTCACTTTTTACTTGAAATCTACTCAAATCTGCACAAATTTGGCAAAAACACTTTTTACAAGCTAAATGTCAAATAGAAAGGAATATGCCTAGTTATTACAACAAAAGTATCTCAAAATAACCTCAAATAACTATTAAAATAATGGTGATTTTAGCCCATATTAGTCTGTAAGCTTAAAAAGTCCATATATGGACTTAAGCAGGTATCGAGAGTATGGAATATTCATTTTGATAAGACTGTAAAGTCATGTCGTTTCACTCATAACGAGGATGAACCATGCGTATATAGAAAACTGGAAGGCATTAATGTGGTTTTTCTTGTACTGTATGTAGATAACATTCTACTCATTGGTAATGATATAAGTACATCATTATCTACTAAGGTTTGGCTATCTGGTCAATTTAGTATGAAAGACTTGGGAGAAGCCAACTATATTTTTGGCATTAACTTCTTAGAAATTGGAAGTAAAGAATGTTAGGTTTATCACAAATTACAAACGTTGATAAGATGTTAGACAAGTTCAGTATGGACTCATGCAAGGAAGCACTAATCCCTTGCTGGTATAAGTTGTCTCTTTCTTCAAAGGACTATCCTATGTCTCACAAAGAAAAAGACAAGATGAGTAGGATTCCCTATACTTCGGCTGTGGGAAGTCTCATGTACACCATGCTGTGTACTAGGCCAGATATCTATTTTGTTGTAGGCTTAGTTAGCAGATATCAGTCAAATCCTAGAGAAGTTTATTAGAAAGCTGTAAAGTATATTCTCAAGTACTTAAAGGGAACGAGAGATTATATACTGCTTTACAGGGCTAATAACTTAGTTCTTATAGCATACACAGACTCAAACTTCCAGCCGAATAAGGATGAAATAAAATTCACTAGTAGATATATCTTAACCTTGTCTAGAGAAGCTAATTTGTATAGAAGTATTAAGCAATCTTGCGTTACTAACTCAACCATGGAAGCTGAGTATGTGGTAGCTTCAGAGACATCCAAAGAAGCAGTCAGGCTCCTGAAGTTTCTTACAGAATTTGGAGTTGTGACACAAATGGACAAGCCAATTGCGTTGCGTTGTGAAATCACAAGTGCAATCTCACAATCTAAAGAACCGAGGAACCACAAAAATGGAAGCATATATAAAGAAAGTACTACCTAATTCGAGAATTTATTCAGAGACAAGAAGTTATGGTAGAACAAATTACCTCAGAAAACAATCTAGTTGATCTATTCACCAAGCCTTTGGTTGAGAGAGTCTTCAAAAGACACTTAGACGCCATAAAGGTGGGCGCCTAAGGACTTACATAGTCTTAGAGTGCAAGTGGAAGATTATTGAAATGTGTGCCCACTAAGGATGTATTTCTGATGTAATTTTGATTAAATTAATAGAAGTTTTGTTCTAATAATTTTTTATGTTTTCGCATTTTAATTTATGCACAATATTCATTAAAAAAATCCATTGTGTTTAAATAAGTGATCCTTGTGAATGGAGGTCTTTCATAGTAAAGTATGGATCGTGGGTTACTGAACACATAAATTGTTGTTCTTAATTCGGTGATGAGAATGGGAATCTTATCATGATAAGATTATTATATTATGAATTTTAGGTAAGGAATGGCTTACCTTTAACCAGTAAGTAGTCATCTCGCTTCATCACATAAGCGTATTTTGAATACATAGAATTGGACCATAATAGTAGTTTCTATAAGTATTATATAGTAGAAACTCATACTACTACTGCTACAGCGTAGACTCATACCCGATGGCTTGAGTATAGGTTGGTGGCCTGGGGAAGCTGGAAGTGTATACTTTAATATCCTATAGTTAAAGTTCTATCGTATGACTAATATACTTGTATGTTAGGTATATATGACTAGTTAGTTAAGATAGACTCGTGCAAGATAGCTTCTACGTTATATCATTTCTTGTGACTATTCAAATGATCTAATAATCCAGGGCACTGAGGAACATCATATGGATGTTTGCTTTAGGATAGCTCTCTTGGAAAGCGAAAACATTCTAGGAAGTCATGAATTATTAGACTAAAGGTCTAAGGATGGTAGATGTCATTTAGAGAGGTGTTAGTACACTCTTCCTCTCTAAATATACAACATTACATAGAGGGGTATACTTATGTAGGTCGAAGACTTTGCTAACGCAGCATTGTTCTTTGGGTCAATATTTTCCTATGGGTGATATTAAGAAATATTTAAAATATAAAATATAGCTATTTATATAGTAAGGGTATTTTTGTCATTTTAGTAGCTAAGGTGATGTATCTTTTTAGTCCTCGGAATAGTCCGTAAATCCTAATTAATTTTAAGTTAAGGAAATGTTCTTGATTAACGATGATTTTATTTTCTTCAGAAAATCTAATTTATTATTAGGCTGGAATAAAATAAAAGGTCCAGAGAAATTGAATTAATTATCTAATTTAATTGGTTAATTAATTAGTTAAGGCCTAAGCCCAAATTTTAAAATATCAATTGATCTCGGTAGTTTGTTATCATTAATAATTCTTACGGTGAAAAGCATAGCCAGATGTTTTTTCTTCTCTCTCATTGCCTTTTTCGTTTCTCTCTGTGCGTGTTTCTATTTAACCCATAAATGAGAATCAGAACAGTGAGACTTAATTTCTCTTCTTGATACTGCTCTCCTTACTGGCGGTATTTACGCTGAGGAATATTCTAAGATCCGAGAGTTTTGGAATTCATGCAAAAAAGAAAGAGTAGGAGATTAGTGGGGTTGTCACCAGTGACCTCGATACAAACTTCTGTAGTTGATTTGTCTTCATCGTCAACTCACCCAACACAGCCAAAGAAATTGTTTTTTAGAAAATGCAAAAGTATTAACTTCTTTCGCTGCTGCATTTTTTTACTACTTCAAAGTGTATGTTTGCTGCATATAATCTTCACCTAAGTCATTACATTTGTGTAGTCTAGAAATGAGATTTTCATTTACTTGACCTAAACGGTAATATTATAATTAAAATGGGTTCGTCTTATCTTTTCTTTACTTCTTAAGAACTTGATTTTTCATATTTAGAACATATAAACCATTTATCAAAGTTGCAGTACCATAATGGATATCATTTAATGAAAAAGAACAATTTTTATTCTTAAAAATTAAATGAAATCTAAGTAAATCTAAACAAGTAACTGAGATAATATTTTTAAGTAAAACTAGTACATAATAACAGCTTTCTAATTATAGAATTAATCCCAAAGGTAAGTGTAGATGATAAGTCCCCATAGTAAATGCGACAACCTTTACTCTATTTGTAGCACATAGGTCCGCATCACCATTCTCAAGCTTTCTACTACTCTTTAGTCCCTGCAAGTTATTGCAAAAGTGAGATACACATCTGGTGTCTAATACTCATATCTCATTATTAAAAATAGTATTGATCTTAATCATACACATACCAAGAGTAGAAGTCAAAATGCCCGCAAGCTTCTCCTTTGGTTTCTAAAATATCCCTCCCTTTCTGTACTTTCACTAGCTACTACTATATAGAGAATAAGAATTTGTACAAGTGACAAGAAGAAGAAATGATTAGTATAATGAGCTGAATGTTTTGGTGTGATAAAAATATTTAGGGACATAATTAGAATTTTGAAAATGTTCTACCTATACTTTTGTATTTCAATTAATGACTACCCCGTATAGAATGAGAATTTGGATATAAGCCCTGAACAAAAGTTGATCAGTACAACAAGATGAATGTTTTGGTATAATTTAAGTTTTTTCGGGGTATCATTGTAATTTTGACTGCGATCATAATTTTGACCACGAATTGAGAAGAACTGAAATGGAATTGGAGAATTATGATCCCTGCCATTGAGTTCAGTAAAATGCGTAGATTCCATTGGAGGAATAAAAAGTTTTCCCGATACTGATCCGAATTATAGTTATTTTCTGAGCAAAATGGTAATTTTTTTAAAAAAAGGACAAGTGGCATTTCAAGATTGACTATTGAGATTATGTGTTATTTATTGATTGGGTGATAAGACCAAATATCTTTATTTTATTAGTTGATATGAATTTTATAAGCATTTTTTTTCATAAATCTTATTTAGTAAGATTTTGTAAAGCTTTTGAGGAAAGTTTTTGACCAACCAATTAAACAATTGATCATGTGACTTTTTGTCACCATGAATGGCGGTGGGTGTGAAACCCTACCTAAAGCCAACCCTAGAGTAAGGGGGTCAGGAATGCATATCATATTATTTTGCATGAATATATATGTTTTTGAATGATTTTATGTGCTTTAGAATCGTGGATTATAGGTTTAAATGCTTAGTTATACTTATTGAGTAGGAGGGGTAAAATGGTAATTTTGCTTGAGGTCAGAATAGGAAGATAACTTGAGGAGTAGATAAGAAAAATATGTGGGTGAGAAAATAAGAACAAGAGTTGTTGTGGTTTAGTGGTTAGAGCTTTGGAATTAATCTCTAAGGTCATGAGTTCAAATCCCATCATTTAAGCTTTTATCATGATTATCTTAATTAAGTTTGAATTTTTGTTTTCTTGCATTCCATGAAAATAGGAATGATTGTCTTAAGGGAGACATGAAGAGAATGTTCTAATCTTATCCTCATGTCCTAAAAGAAATCTAGAAGAATTCTTGTCCAACTTATTACCTCTAGCTTTGTCCTAGTATTTTCATAATTCAAATAAACTAAAATCCATTAAATCTTTTTCTTTGAATTCCAAAAAAAAATTCTGTGATGATTTCTTCCCCTTGAATTTCGAAAATCAGCTTTGGGGAAGGGAGGTTGACCGAAAAATAGGAGGGGAAATAGGAAGGGTTCCAAGAGAAAATCAATCACCACGGAAGGACCTTCAAAACTATCTTCAAGATGTTCATGCTTTAGTGGTAGGAAATCTGGAAATTTTCCAGATTTTTGCAGCCCTTCTCTTCGAAAATTCAGGCCATAAACCCAACCATTTGCTTCCAAGAAAATGGTCATTTCAAGTGTCTTGGAAGCTGGAAAAATTGTGCAATTTTCGGACTGCACAAAACAGCACCAAACCAGAAATTTTTCTGGGCAATTCGCAGCTCTTCATCAAGGAAATGAAGCTGTTTTTAGTTCATCTTCAAGCCAGCAAACTTCTCTGCATTAGTCCAGGAATGAGGCCGAAAAACCACCCTTGGAAGATCCTCAAACAACCCTGAAGAACTTCTAAAAAACCGAGCTAAGAAGGTGCGAAAATCCTGTACCAAAATTCTGCAAATTTTCGGAAAAGCCATGAACACTTGAGAGCAGAATTTTTCCAGCCTTGTTCCTTTCTAGCCTAGGACCGAAATTCACCTTCAATCTCTATAGAATTGAGCCTTGCTCAGCCATACTCTGAATACTATTAAACCCACACTTACCTTGAAGCATAAGGACTCCATGGCTGCACCACAAAACACTCCTAAGATCACTCCATTCAAACTCCATTTGAACTTCAAACAATTCCAGCATTTCACTCCCATAAATCACTCTTGCATTAAGCTGAAATAACCAGAATTTTCTTTGCCTTTAAGGACTGAATTTTGGCCAGCCTTGAGCAACAATAACCCTCAACCATTTCAGCAAAACATGCTTGTTCCAGCCGACACCATTAAAGCTCCTAGACACCTCTCTTGATCAAACACCATAGCTGATCTTTTACCTTAAACATCTCCACCATTTCCTCTATTTAAATTTCAAATAAAATCTGATTTCTCTCTCTCACAAAGCTGAAAACCAAAACCCTCAATCACACCCTACCATTCGGCCTGCCTTCTAGCAGAAATCATGCAGCACTTCTTCTAGTTTCTCTCCATTTTCACCTAAAACACCAAGAACACACACTAAGCTTCTTCAAGCCTAAACCAACTCCAAACACCACCAATCACTCTCAAATACTCCCAATCATCTCTACTTAATCCCTAGACTTCATTTCTGCCATTTATAACACAAAATCTCGCAAGCAAGAATTTTCAACCGGATAAAAAAATCAGGGTTTCTTGAAGACCTCAAGAACATCAACAAGGTAAAACAAGAACAATATTCTTGTTCACCTTCTTCCATTCAATTCATAATACCCCTATCTAATGCTCTCTTTCTTTTTTTTCTCTCTCTCTCTCTCACCCTCTTCTAACCGAAATGGTTGATCAAACCATCAACCATTAACGTTGTTTCATTGGACCATTCAAGTCATTCCATCGTGCGTGGACCTTCTTTTGTCTTCATCAAAGGACTCGACAATCAAGTATTCATTCTTAAATTTCTCTTATTAAATTCGGAAATCATATCTCCTAGTTGATGATAGAGAAATGGATTATGATTGGGAGATTGAATATATGCATGTGGATTAGGGGATGAAGTTATGACTTGATAATGGATGTATTTGACTAGGATGTATGTGTTTTCCTTTCGAATCAATTTATGTTCTTCATGCTTAATGAATTTAATGGATGTTGAAGCATGATTAGATATTATGACACCAAAGGTGATTAGGCTTTTATGATCTTATTTTCCCATGGAAATCATGTTTGATGATTATGCTTAGTAGGATTTTGGCCATGTGATAGTATAGTTCAAGTGTTGGTGCATGAATGGATTAATTTCTTGTTTGATGACGGAGAATGGGATCATGAATCTTTTTTAGCAACAGGAAGACCATGATGTAAGATTATTTTCTTGTAAATTCTAAGCTATATTCATTAGCAAATTTTATTACATAAATTAAAATTACTGCTATATTTTTCTTCAAAAATTCGAAGCACTAGGGGATTTGTATTAGAATATTAAATCAAACTATTAATATTTTTATTAAACGAAAATTTAAAATAATATATTAATAAATTTTAATTATTATTTATTTATTATCTCTTCAAAATTAATTAAAAATTAATATTTATTTAATTTATTATTTATTTATAATAAAGTTATTTTTAAATTACCATTTCTTAATATTAAATAGGACTTAATAATATTTAAAATTCAAACCTTAGATTATTTATTAGTAATAACACTCAAGAGTTATTCGAGCCTATAATTTATTAACAATTATCTTAGAACCCCTAGTTATTTCAATCTATCAAACTAGACTTAGTTTGTAAAATTCTTCAGCATCTAGCCTTAAAGCTAGGACATTAAGATCATGGTTAGTCATAGATGTAGCTAGTTAAGCTAAGAATTATTTATGTAAGGCAGGTATAGCTTGAATGTGACCTTATGTTTTGTGTTTACCCCAGGCAGGGGTTAGGTCAGCCTTGGAAGACTTTTGAGTAGAGCAAGCAAAGAAGCAGGTAAGCTCCTGCATGGAGTTTTGTGAAGACCAAAAGTTATTGTGGCAAGCAAATGCAATGTATATGGACAATTATTTGTAAATGCAATTAAGGACTGTTTTTCCTTTTTATTTCAGTCAAGCAAATCATTTGAAAATTGAATAAGCAGTTTTACACAAATCTAAACTTTTCCTAAAACCCAACTTGACTAGACTTTTGGAAACCCTTAATTGCTATTTTCAAATAAAGCAAAGTTTGATCAATTTTCTCCCAAGGGGAAACAATCAACGTTGAATACTCAATAAGGGTAGACCACCAGGACTAGTCTTTGAAGGGTTAGGGTAAGTCTCTCAGTAGGTGGCCACCTCTGAGGGGTGAGTCCTTCCTGGATAGGATGTCGATCCAGTAGGTCATACCGGTCCGAGCTAGCAAGTTTCGACCATGTGGATCGTGTGTTCCGGAGTGGACAACCGGTAAGTTTGGGTGTAGAGATGGAGGAGTATCTCACCCGATAGGCTGTACACCTACCTTTTGTCAGCATTGCACAAAGTGTGGCATTCTAACTGTTGTTGGTCATGGGGCCCAACGTGTGGTAACCCATGGCTACCCATTTGAGTGGTTGTATTTATTGTGCACATGTATGATTTGAAAAGTGAAATATCACTCTTTATTTTCAACACTTATTTATTGCTTGCCAGCACTTTTCCCTATGAAACTTTTACAACTTGCATACATGAATTATTTTACCTGAAACACTTAAAGCACACACGGGCTTACTGAGATTTTTATCTCACCACCTTTTATGCCATATTTTCAGGAAGATCCTGCTGTGGAGATCATTAGCTAGAATGTTGCCTTGCTTGAAGACTCTTGATATTTACTTTAAGTATTGTTTGAGAGATTGTTGCAAACAATTTATTTTGGATTTGTGCCAGTATTCATCTTTTGGGTTGTAATAAATTTAATTTTAAAGTCTTTTGTTTTATTCTATTTTCATGTAACCTAGTTATAAAGACCCCTTGTCCTTTGGACGGGGCGACATCCCCTGCCCTGATGGGCCTAGGTAGTGGGGTGTTACAAGTGGTATCAGAGCCTAGGTTTAGGCAAGTATTGATAGTATATGTCTTGATTTATTAAGTTCAAATCTTTTGTCTGACCTTCTTGTTTGTGTTGTAGGATGGTTAGAATGATTAGAACAGCAAGAAAAGGACAGCAATGGCACCTTCCCATTCCTATCTACCCGGAGGACCTACCTGTGCCTCAACCAGTGCATCAGCTAGCACCTCAGCCTGCACCACAGCCAATTATTGCCCTGGATGATAGTAGTGACGATGAGGTCCAAATCATTGAGCCACCTCCCATACCCATGATCGACCTGGTTACTGATAGTGAAGATGAGGAGATAGACATGGAATATGTTCCCCTTCCTCCTAGTCCCATAGTTGATTTAATCGCCGACGGTGATGACCCAGGGGAGATAGATTATGAATCTTCACCTAGACCTTCCTTTGTAACCCCACCCAATCGGCTTGAGACCTGGGAAAGTTCTAGGAGAGCTGGGAAGGAGCCAATAGATGGGTTTGCCAGTGGGGCTGGGATAGACTTCACTAGGAATTCTGGGGGATGGATATATGATGCCGACATTGAAGACTCTGATGAGGATTAGGAAGGCCAAGTCCTGCTTTGTTTGAAATGTTTTATTTGCTATTTTCAATAAACTCCTAGGCTAGGAGTCTATTCACCTTTACTGCTTTATTTTAAAATTTATGCAAATAAGAGTACCTAGAGTACTCTAAGTTTTGAGAAAATTTATGTGTCATTTTTTTTATACAAAATTGCATCCAATTTCCTTCCGCTTTAAGTTGAATATGAATGCATGCTCAATTTGGATATTTTCAACTTTGATGCATAAACTCATTATTTGGGGAAATGGTTTAGAATGGCACCCAAACGTCGTGCAGCCACATCCAGCAGAAGGGTTCCTGAGGCAGAGCCCGTGACACCGGAAATGGAAACAACTTAAATGACATCACCAAATCATGGGGATGAGAACGAAATGGGGCCGGAAATGGGATCGGAAGAACCGGTTAGTGCGACTATGACGCAAGCATTCCATAAGATGACCGAGATTCTGCAAAACTTGACTGAGCGGAGGAATCCGAAAGGGGAAGATGAAGCGTTGGAGCGGTTTCTGAAATTTCAACCACCTATCTTCTTGGGAGAGGCTGAACAAGACTAAAAAGTGGAACAATGGGTGGAACAAATGGAGGACATTTTTGCCACGCTCCAGTATACCGAAAGACGTATGGTGAAGTTTGCCGCGTTCTGACTAAAGGTCCAGCTTGGGCATGGTGGCAAAGGGTTCAGGATGATTGGGAGATGATTGACCAAGACTGGACATGGGTTAATTTCATGGAAGCATTCCGGGCAGAATATATCCCTCAATGGATAGTCGAGAAGGGGGAAGACGAGTTCCAGAATCTGAAGCAGGGAAGCATGACGGTAGCCCAGTACGCAGCACGGTTCACGCAGCTGTCAAGGTACTGCAAGAGGCTGGTAGATACTGAACAGAACCGAACGAGGCAATTTGTTAAGGGATTAAGGCAGGAGTTAAGAAGGGTGTTAGCACCCTCTCCACCGGTGACTTATTCGGGGGCTGTAGACGCAGCCACCCGTACTGAGAATGAAGACCGCAACCGATTGGCTTCCCGACCGTTTGTACCGACAAGACCGCCGCCAAGACCTTTCCAGAGGCAGCAACCTAACAAGCGTCCTGCCAACTAGCAATGGCAGAATCGGGGAAAGCAAGCTCGAACAACGCCAGTTGGTCCAGTGCAAAATCTTCCTTTATGCCGGCACTGTGGAAAAAGGGGCCACATTGAGAAGAATTGTTGGTCGAAAGGAGGAGAGCGGAAGTGCTACCACTGCAGAGATCCGAGCCATCTACGGAACGCCTGCCCTAAGCTTCTCCGGATTGGACCGGGGAAAACCCAGCTCAGAACCCAGGGTTTTGATCAAGAAGAGAGACGGCTAGGGTTTGATCAAGAGAGAGGCAGAGAAACAGTTTCTCTGTTAATGCGTGAATAGTCTGTCTCTTCCCCTAAGGAAACCGTTTCCTTATATTTATAGACTTATAATTACCATAAATTGTAACTTAGTCCTTCAACGTCCAATTGCCAACAAATTGGTCCTTGAAGTTTACTTAATTACAATTAGGTCCCATGAATTATAACACACTTATAATTCACCTATAAATATATTCTCTTCTCTTAATTAACCCCAGAATATTATCAAATAATATATTTGAGCATTCAAACCTTTATTGTGTGTGACCTATTAGGTTTCCTGGTCTTATTGGTAGCATAATATGAATTAATTCTAACAATATTAGAATTAATAATCCTTAATAAAATAAAGAATTAAATTTATTAATTCTCTAATTAATAAATTCATATTTAGCATATCAAGAGCGACATCTAGCAATGACTCTTGACCACCCAAAAGTCCAGAAAGTCAAGTGGCTTGACATGAACCTTTCAATAGCAAATTATCACTGCAATAAACTCCTTTCAACATACAATATCTCATTCGGTCTAGAGCGTGGAATTAGTGACAACTCCCTCCAGAATATTATTAATTCTGGCCCGAATATTTTAGTACTTGTTCAAGAAATCCATTACTCGATATGTGTATCAATTGGAACCATTTCCATCACATTGTAGCCTTGGCCAAGGACTTCATGAGTAATGATTTCTACAAGTGGCCTTGAGATATACTCTCCTACTATTTGGAGTGACGAATCCTTTATTGACCCTCTCAACTACTTTCGTTTACTTTACGTTGTACCCAATATCCATCCCATAGGCGATCCTAGATAAGACTCCAAAGATTATATTCAAAGTACAACGCTCGATAAACAAAGTACCTTAGAGATCTCAAGTCTAAGGATACTTGTACACTTGCTATAATGAGATTCTATCACTGGCACTAAATAGTTATCCAAGTGATTATCTCGTAGTTAGGTCATCCAATGAACTTGTTTCAAAACAAGCATCCACGCGTTAATCATGAATATCCCAATACCCACAGATATGAGAACCACCGCTTGATCCAATCAAGAGATATAACATATGCCAGTCTTGGTGTATTAATAATGTCCCATCTTATTAATACTATGACTAGGGATTATTTAAGTACAAACACTGCATAGTATAGTAGGAATCTCACATCATGATCTCTATCATGATTTCCTTAACACTGTGTTGTACTAGGGACTTTATCTAACGGTTTGTACACATATTTAGATATAACAATCAAATTGAAAGATAAAGAATACCTCTTATTAATTTAATATGCAATATACATGGTACAAGTGATTGCCTCTAGGGCACAATACTAACAGACTGTTGATTTTGTGTTGATGAAAAATGAAAGTACCGAGTTGCCTATTTCTGAAAATCAGAGGATTATGTGATGTTTTGATGAAAAAGAAAGCATTAAAATGATTAGAAAGCATGTATGTTGTATGGGAAAGAAAAGAGAATTAATGGTATGAAGAAAAATGAACAAATAGAAATCTGTTTGTGTAATTTCTGAGCAGAGTTGAAGAACCATTAAACTGAACAAAATGGCTATTTGTTCTAGAACCTCATGACCTGAAACTTGTAGCTAAATGTATTAGATCATTTTGAGATAAATTTGACATTATTTGGACTTGTAAATAGAAAGTTATTGTCTAAATGCAAGGAGCTGCCAGTTCAGCGATGGGATGAAGAAGCTGGGTGTTTATGATTAAAACTGAATGAAATGGAAAAGGAAATTGGCATTCTTTAAGTTGGAAATCATAATAGAATGTCTTAGAGACATTTTGGAACTAATTTGACATTAATTGGACTTGTGAATCAAATGTTATAATATAAATAAATAAGTGTGCCAAGAAGGAGGAAATGCAAAAAATTGGGTGATAAAGAATAAACTCATATGTTGATTCCATGTGCATTATTGGATACATGAAAGATCAAGGAAGCATATGAAAGCTTTATATACTTAATTGAGGAATGAAATGAAGGAATAGATTATAAACTTAATTGAGGAATGAAATGAAGGAATAGATCAGTGAACCTTTGATCATCTCAAGTATTTATATCATGTTGAGCAAGAAATGGATAAATAAGGAATTAGGTCATTCCTTTGGTCTTACATATTTGATGATTTCTCTATATAGGTTGAAAACCTTAAAAGGTTAAATGAAATATGGATTGATTATGGATGTAGGTTAATTATCTTAAAGACTTCGTGACGAAATCGAGGACCATCTCTATAGCTATGCGATAGGACATAAATAATTAATGTTTTTAAAATTAATGTTTGCTAGTGGATTTCATGTTCACTAAATAATTCTATGTGAACCTTTTTGGTTTCTTTGAGCAAACAAATGGCTTTTCTAAGGAAGAAATGGTATTATGCCATGTTAGGTTAAATGGAATATGTGAATTTTTATAAAGGAAACTATTCATAATTAGTGACTAATTTTCCTAAAGCCTTTCAATAATAAGGTTGATGGACCTTTGTGTTTTCCTAAGGAAAATATGGTTTCTCTGAACGAGAAATTATTGAAGACTTTAGGAAATAATTTATTCTACAAAGAATTTTGGATCAATTAAATTGTGAATATTTCATAGGTATAAATGTATACCTGAAAGGCTTTTCTTCTCATTAATTATGAGACACGATGATGTTTATTTGAAAAAGCATTAATTTTCTTTTTATGGGAAAAACCTAGGATCATGAGAATTCTTGGTTTATGGGAACCATAATTGGTTTTGAATCTAAGACACAGTATAAATATGAATCTCTTGAATTTAATTCTTTTTCTAGAATTAGAATTCAGAATTTTCAGGATAAAACTTCTTTTGAATTTGGGTAGTCTAAAAATGACAAAAATGCCCTTGAAAGGCATTTTATTGCATAAGAAGGACTTTCATCCTTTTTCGCTACAGTTTTAGAAAATGATCTCTCGATATGAGATCTGGTTTTGGAAAACGGTATTTTGGCCCCAAAAAATATTTTATTGGTATTCCTTTGGGAATGGATATTTGACTGGTCTTTTGAACTAGAAGTATTGGGCTGGGCTTGTGGACCAGTGGAAACTTTGAGTACTCAATAAGAGCTATGACCTTTGTACTAACTCGCATTAGAGATAAACGATTCCAAGTAACCTGATTCTAGTTCTGGTGATTGTCTTACTCCAAACGGGGGACAAGATACTGGAATTAGCCAGTTCCCTAGCTAGCATTATCCCAATGCGTAAGCACCCATTAATTGGTTGATCCAGGATAAGACACCTAATCTGTGTTTAACCATTTTCAACCTAGTGGTGAGGGGAGTACGGAGTGGGGACCCATACTACCGTAAGTAAAAAGAATTGATATAATTTAAGGTAGGTTGTGACGATAATTCTACCTTTCTGACAGTGCACAATTGAGTATTGTAAGGTGCAGTCTATGGCACACTATGATTGCGACGCCATAAGTGAAGCCTTGTGTGCTTTTCATGTAAGTTGATCTTCTATTGATAGGAAAGCCTACTTTTTCTATAAAATATAGGACAATAATATTATAAATCTTGGTTTTCCATATACACCCGAAATATGGGGCATATATCTTAGTGAAGTTTATTTTCCAAACGTGCCTAAGATTTTAAATAATTCTTAGGGAAGGCTGTAACACCTCACTACCTAGGCCCAACAGGGCCGGGAATGTCGCCACATCCAAAGGACAAAGGGTCTTTATAACTAGGTCACACAATCAGAATAATAGAAATAAAATAATAATTTAAACTTAAAACTTATTACAATCCAAGAATTCAAAAACAAATCCAAAATATAAATTGTTCACTCTCAACTCCCAAAGCATTACACAAAATAAATATCAAAAAATCTTCCAAGGCAGGCAACAACTAGCTACTCATCCCTACAACACGATTGACCAAAATTCATAGTAAAAAGGGTGATGAGATAAAAATCTTAGTAAGTCCGTGTATGCTTTGAGTGTCCAGTGACTTCTTGTGCTCCGCTTTGACTTTCTGGCAGGTGAGACAGGTCGAGAGGTATTTGATCATATCCCGCTTCATTCCGGGTCACCAATAGGCCTTCTTCAAATCCTAGTACATCTTGACTTCCCCCGGATGAATGGCGTACTTGCTCTTGTGCGCCTCTTTCAAAATTCTGTCCTTCAATCGCTGCTCTCCGGGTACACACAACCGATCCCTGAAATGTAAAACTCCCGCCTCGTCTTGCTGAAATTCACTGCCTTTCCGCTTGAGCTCCTTGTCCTTGAAAAGCTGAAACTCTACGTCGCTTTGTTGAGCTTCCACAATTTCCCGTACCAACTTCAGGCTGCTAATAATGATTCTCTTCTCTTGCATTTCCACACTTCTATCCAACACTTCTTGAACCACTTGAATTTCCTACACTCTTAGTCTAGCCATTCCGACTTTTCTGCTCAGTGCATCAGCTATAACGTTGGCCTTCCCGGGATGAAAGTTGATCGGACAACGGTACTCTTCAAAGAATTCAATCCATCTTCGTTGCCTCAAATTCATATTCTTCTGCATGAAGATGTGTAGGATTTCTATCATGCATAATCAGATTAAGCGTAGCGGAAAACAACAAGAAATCCAAGCCATGGATCACGGGTTTGCAATAGAAACGGGAAAAAGGAGAAGATTGCGTTTATTACCTCGTGAAGCCAGAATTCAAAAAATTTCAGAAACAAGAACGCAGGTGCGATCCAGATTATCCAAAACCGTTCACTGCAGCTCAACTGAAGTCTAAGAAAGAACTCCCTCTAATGATAATCCACACAAGGTTGAATGCTCACAATCTCACAATTCTATGCTAGTAGAATTCGGGAGGCTAGGGTTTTGATCAAGAAGAAAGACGGCTAGGGTTTGATCAAGAGAGAGGCAGAGAAACAGTTTCTCTGTTATTGCATGAATGGTCTGTCTCTAACCCTAAGAAAACAGTTTCCTTATATTTATAGATTTATAATTACCATAAATTGTAACTTAGTCCTTCAACGTCCAATTGTCAACAAATTGGTTCTTGAAGTTTACTTAATTGCAATTAGGTCCCATGAATTATAATAAACTTATAATTCACCTATAAATATATTCCATTCTCTTAATTAACCCCACAATATTATCAAATAATATATCTGAGCATTCAAACCTTTATTGTGTGTGACCCATTAGGTTTCCTGGTCTTATTGGTAGCATAATATGAATTAATTCTAACAATATTAGAATTAATAATCCTTAATAAAATAAAGGATTAAATTTATTAATTCTCTAATTAATAAATTCATATTTAGCATATCAAGAGCGACATCTAGCAATGACTCTTGACCACCCAAAAGTCCAGAAAGTCAAGTGGCTTGACATGAACCTTTCAATAGCAAATTATTAGTGCAATAAACTCCTTTCAACAAACAATATCTCATTCGGTCAAAAGCATGGAATTAGTGCCAACTCCCTCTAGAATATTATTAATTATGGCCTGAATATTTTAGTACTTGTTCAAGAAATCCATTACTCGATATGTGTATCAATTGGAACCATTTCCATCACATAGTCACATTGGCCAAGGACTTCATGAGTAATGATTTTTACAAGTGGCCTTGAGATATACTCTCCTACTATTAGGAGTGGTGAATCCTTTATTGACCCTCTCAACTACTTTCGTTTACTTTACGTTGTACCTAATATCCATCCCATAGGCGGTCCTAGATAAGACTCCAAAGATTAGAATCGAAGTTCAACGCTCGATAAACAAAGTACCTTGGAGATCTCAAGTCTAAGGATACTTGCACACTTGCTATAATGAGATTCTATCACTAGCACTAAATAGTTATCCAAGTGATTATCTCGTAGCTAGGTCATCCAATGAACTTGTTTCAAAACAAGCATCCACACGTTAATCCTGAGTATCCCAATACCCACGGATATGAGAACCACCGCTTTATCCAATCAAGAGATATAACATGTGCCAGTCTTAGCGTATTAATAATGTCCCATCTTATTAATACTATGACTGGGGATTATTTAAGTACAAACACTGCATAGTGTAGTAGGAATCTCACATCATGATCTCTATCATGATTTCCTTAACACTGTGTTGTACTAGGGACTTTATCTAACGGTTTGTACACATATTTAGATATAACAATCAAACTGAAAGATAAAGAATGCCTCTTATTAATTTAATATGCAATATACATGGTACAAGTGATTGTCTCTAGGGCACAACACTAACAAGATGTACATTAAACTCTTGTGGTTGGTGAACACTTCATATTCAGCTCTGTACAGGTAGTGTCGCCATTTCTTTAGGGCGAACACAATGGCTGCCAACTCCAGATCATGAGTAGGGTAGTTAACTTCATTGGGTCTCAGCTTCTGAGAAGTATAAGCGATCACTTTCCGGTCTTGCATCAATACTGCTCCCAATCCTTCTTTCAAGGCATCATTATACAGCACGTAAGGCTTATCATCCTCTGGCAGACTCAATACTAGTGCTGTCATCAACCTTCACTTCAACTCTTGGAAACTCTACACACATTTCTCACTCCACATAAATAGAACATCCTTTCTTAGCAGGCGTGTCATAGGTGATGCGAGCGTTGCAAACCATTTGATGAATCTCCTATAGTAACCAGCTAATCCTAAGAAACTTTGAATCTCGGTGACGCTCTCCGGTTGCTTCTAGTCTGACACTGCTTCAGCCTTTGGTAGGTCTACCTTGATTCCCTCCTTGGTCACCACATGGCCAAGAAATGCTGCACTGTCCAGCCAGAATTCACACTTGCTAAACTTGGCAAATAGCTTGTGTTCCCGTAGCTTCTTCAATACGAGCTTCAAATGCTCCGCATGCTCCTCCGAACTCTTGGAGTAAATCAGAATGTCGTCGATGAAAACCACTATGAACTTGTCCAGATAGGGTCGAAACACTCGATGCATCAAGTCCATCAATACTGCTGGAGCATTGGACCCCCCAAACGGTATTACCACGAACTCATAATGAACATATCTTGTGTTGAAGGTTGTCTTGGGAATATCCTCCGCTCAGTCAAAATCTGAAGAATCTCGGTCATCTTGCTGAATGCTTGCCCCATTATCACTCCAACAGGTTCCTTTGACACCATTTCCAAATCTGGCTCACTATCATTTCCCCTGTTAGGTGACTGCATTTGAGTCGTCTCAATTTTCGGTGCCACATGATCTACTTCCGGTGCGCTTGGGTGCTATTCTAAACTATACCCAAATGATAAGTTACTGCATTTAAGTTTAAAACATTTTGAGCATGCATTCACATTCAGGTTTAAGAAAATCAGATGCAAGTTTTTGTATAAAGAATTGCATAAAAATTTTTCAAACCTTAGAGTATTCCAAGTACTCTTATTTGCATAAATTTGAAATCAAAGCAATAAACAGGAATGAAATCCTTAACATAAAAGTTTTCAAAAAATAATAAATAAACATCCTAGTCAAAATAACTCTCAGCCCTCTAGTCTTCATCCGAATCCTCAAAATCAGTCTCATACAACCATCCCCCAGAGTTCTTAGAAAAGTCTACCCCAACCCCACTGGCAAACCCCTCCATTGGCTCCTTCCCGGGTCGCCTAGAACATTCCCCGGGCTCGACTCGGCTGGCAGGAGGAACGAAAGAAGGCCTAGGTAGAGACTCGTAATCTATCTCCCCCGAGTCATCACTATCCACCGATAAATACACTATGGGACTAGGAGGATGGGGAACATGCTCCACGACTATCACCTCATCTTCACGGTCAGAACTTATGTCTATCACTGGGATTGGGGGTGGCTCATGGATCGGGACCTCATCATCACTGCTATCTTCAAAAGGGAAACTAACTGAGTGTTGGATTGTATGCCCTCTTAGACTAGGTTTCTGATGTAAAATCAAATATTTTAATAAAAGAATTTGTTTTCAAAAATTGTTTGTGAATTTAAATATGGGCTAAAGAATTGATCTTAAATTAAATTTAATTATTGGGCTAGAATAAAATAAAGGTCCATGGAGAGAGAGAATTAATTAAATTAGTTTGGTGGGTTAATTAATTATTCAGGGCTTTGGCCGAGTTTGAATAATTAAAGATTAACCTGGGACTAAACTAATATAGGCTTAATTAATTGGACTGGTTTATTTGGGCTGAAAAATTAATTATTTATTAATTGGGCCATTAATTTGGTTTTAGTTAGAATAATTAATTAAGCCCAAATAGGTTAAACTAAGAGTCCAATGGCCCAATCCAGCTTAACCTAGGGTTTTATTTAGGTTAAACAGGAGAAAAAAAAAGAACGGTGTTTTTTTCCCCAGGGGTTCCACTCTGTGAAAAATACCACACATTTTTCCCTCTCCCTCTCCAGAAAATATTCTTTAGCCCCTAAGTAAATTCACAAACAATTTCTGAAAATAAATTCTTTTATTAAAATATTCGATTTTACATCAGAAACCTAGTCTAAGAGGGCATAAATCCAACAATCTCCCACTTGCAATCTAAGACTGGGTAAGTCCGTAGGTGCCCACCCCTATGGCGTCAAAGTGTCTCCTGAAGACTCTCTCAGCCAAAAGGCTTAGTGAATGGATCTGCTAGATTGTTTTCTGAGGCAATATGCTCCACCACGACTTCCCGTCTCTGGATGAAATCTCGGATCAGGTGGTACTTCCTCTCGATGTGTTTTCCCTTCTTGTGGTTCCGAGGCTCCTTAGATTGCGATACTGCTCTAGTGTTATCGTAATATATCACAACCGGCCTGTCCATATGTGGTACGACTCCAAGTTCTGAAAGAAACTTCCGGAGCCAGACTGCTTCCTTGGCTGCCTCCGAAGCAACCACATACTCAGCTTCCATGGTTGAGTCAGTAATACAAGACTGCTTAATACTCCTCCATGAAATTGCTCCTCCAGACAAGGTGAAGACATATCCACTAGTGGATTTTCTCTCATCCTTATCCGCCTGGAAGTCTGAGTCTGTGTATCCTGTAGGAACCAAATCATCAGCCCTATAAACCAGCATATAATCTCTCGTTCCCTTGAGGTACTTGAGAATATGCTTTAAAGCTTGCCAATGAACCTCCCCTGGGTTTGACTGATATCTGCTAACTAAGCCCACGGCAAAGCAGATATCTGGCCTAGTACATAGCATGGCGTACATGAGACTTCCCATAGCCAAAGCGTAGGGAATCCTACTCATTCTGTCCTTTTCTTCTTGAGACTTAGGACAGTCCTTCGAAGAAAATGACAACCCATGTCTGGAAGGGATTAGAGCTCCCTTGCATGAGTCCATGCTGTACTTGGCCAGCATCTTATCAATGTATGTCGCTTGGGATAATCCTAACATTCTCTACTTCCTATTTCTAAGAAGCCTAATCCCGAGAATGTAGCTGGCTTCTCCCAAGTCCTTCATACTGAATTGACTAGACAACCAAACCTTTGTAGATGACAATGTCCCTACATCATTTCCAATGAGTAGAATGTCATCCACATACAGGACAAGAAAAACCACATTAATGCCTTCAAGTTTCCTGTACACGCATGGTTCATCTTCGTTTTGGATAAAACCATAAGACTTTACGGTCTCATCAAAACGAATGTTCCATGCTCTCGATGCCTGCTTAAGTCCATAAATGGACTTCTTAAGCTTGCAAACTATATGTTCCTGGCCTTCAGCAATGAAGCCTTCCGGTTGGGACATATAGATGTCTTCGCTAAGATGGCCATTCAAGAATGCCGTCTTGACATCCATTTGCCATATCTCGTAGTCATAATGACATGCGATGGCAAGGAGGATGCGGATGGATTTAAGCATGGCTACCAGGGAAAAGGTTTCCTCATAGTCGATACCTTCTTTCTGAGTATACCCTTTCGCCACAAGCCTCGCTTTGAAGGTTTCCACCTTCCCATCCGCTCCTCTCTTCCTCTTGTATACCCACTTACACCCAATGGGTTTTATCCCTTCAGGTGAAGCTACAAGATCCCAAACCTGATTGAGGTACATAGACTCAATCTCGGCTTTCATTGCCTCATGCCACAGATTTGCATCGGCATCAGCAATAGCCTCCTCGTATCTAGCGGGGCTTGTTCCTGATGGTCAGAGACCAACTCAAAGGCTTCTCCAGTCCATCTATCTGGAACCCTAGACACTCTCCCACTACGACGAGGCTCCATTTGCACAGGCTCTTGAGGCTGTGCCTCTTCTTGTTCCAAAATCGGGTCAGTAGAAGTTGATTCCATAGATAACTTCTCCTGCAATTCCAACCTCGTTGAACCTTTAGTGGAAGTACTTTGATCATCTTCCAAGTATCTAGCATTGGTACTGACTAGTACCTTCTGCTCCTTAGGATGATAAAAGTAGCCTCCTTTTGTCCCTTTTGGATACCCAACAAAATAGCATAATTCTTGATCTTGGTTCCAACTTGTCTCCCTTGATCAGTACATAAGCTGGACATCCCCAAATCCTGAGATGATTCAGACTTGGCTTACGCCAGTCCAAATCTCATAGGGAGTCCTAGGTACTGACTTGGAAGGCACCAAGTTCAGAATATATGCCGTTGTTTCCAGGGCAAATCCCTAAAAGGACACTGGAAGAGTAGCATGAGACATCATGCTTCGGACCATTTCCATCAACGTCATGTTCCTTCTCTCAGCTACTCCGTTTTGCTGGGGGGTTCCCGGCGCAGAGAGTTGTGATACTATCCCATGATGTACCATGTAGTCCTTGAATTCACCAAGGAGGTACTCTCCACCACGATCCGATCATAAGGTTTTGATTAATTTACCTGTTCGACGCTCTACTTCAGCCTTAAACTCTTTGAACTTGTCAAAAGAGTCAGACTTGCGTCTCATCAGGTAAATGTAACCATACCTCGTACAATCATCCGTGAACGTGATGAAGTACTCAAAACCTCCCCTAGCTGGTGTAGACAATGGACCGCACACATCAGTGTGAACAAGACTCAATACCTTCTTGGCTCTATCCGCCTTTGGTGTAAATGACCTCTTGGTCATTTTTTCTATCAGGCAGGATTCATACTGAGGCCAACTTTCGAATCTCAATGAGCCCAAAGGCCCATCATGGATTAGCCTCTGAATCCTGGTTGAGTTAATATGACCCAACCTCAGATGCCAAAGGTATGAATCATTGATATTGGTCTTTCTCTTCTTAGTTAAAGGTTCAGATTGAGCGTTATTTGATTGTTTGTTAATAGGGTTTAAAAAGAACAAATTTCCATACATGTGCCCAGTACATAAAATTTCTCCATCTCTACTGATAGAAATACCAGAATGGAAAGATACAGAATATCCTTGATTAATAAGTTTTGCAACTGAAATCAAATTCTGACGAAAACCAGGTACATATAAAATGTCTTTTAAAACCACTATCTTATTACAATCAAAGATAAGATCCAGCTCTCCCACTGCAAGGGCCCAGACTTGTGCTCCATTTCCCACTCTAAGCCTATGTTCACCCTTCTTGAGTCTTTTTATCCTCCTAAACCCCTACAAAGAGTTACAGATATGATCAGTGGCTCCTGAATCAACAATCCAAGTGGAAGTTGATCCTACCATTGATATGGACTCTAGATAGTAAACATTACATGTGGGGTTTTTCTTGGCCTGAAGATCTGGACACTCCTTTTTCCAGTGTCCCTTCTTGCCACACTTGAAGCACTTGCCCTTTGCTTTGTCCTTGGGCTGGTTCTTGGGCTGGGCTGCTGCATTCCTCTTATTCCTCTTGAACTTTCTGGGTTTAGGCCCAGTTCTTGAATAAGAAGCCTTAGTAAACATGGCCTTTGACTGTGGCTTCATGACCTTCTCCGCCATCTGGAGTTCCTTCATCAGTTCAGTTAAACTCATGTCCAACTTGTTCATGTTATAGTTTAACTTGAACTGAGTGAAAGAGCCCGGTAGAGATTCGAGAACCATGTCCACTTAGCTCTCGGGGTCAATGACAGCCCCTAAGACTTCCGCCTCCTCGAAAGCAGCAATCATCTTGAGCATATGCTCTCGGACTAATGCTCCCTCAGCCATCTTAGTGTTTACAATTGTTCGAAGAGCCTCCTGCCTTGCGGGCCAGCTCTTGTTTGCGAACATAGTTGCCAATGATTGACTTATGTCATATGCAGAAGCCATGTGCTCGTGTTTTGACTGGAGCACATTAGACATGAAAGCTAACATATAGCAACATGCCATTTCGTCAGCTTTCTTCCATGCCTTTTCAGCCTCTCGCTTTTCAACGGTGGAACCTTCCCCGATAACAAGGCAAGTCTCGTAAAGGACATACTTATACTCCTCGGCTGTGAGTATTATGTCCAAGTTCCTTTTCCAGTCCACATAGTTTGGACCCGTTAGCTTATTCTCCCTGAGAATAACGACCAATGGACTAAAAGAACCTCCCACCATTTCTGAAAATCGAAAATAAAAGAAAGAATTTAGTTTGTGAAAACAAAATAAAATTTGTGCACTGAAAATAATTTGCCTCTTAGGAAAACTGACATAGCTTCTTGGGAAGATTAACAGTTTCCTAAGCTAAGTGTATTAACCACCACAAATTAATTTCCCTTCTAGGTAATGATCTAGAGGATAACTCTATCGTGGGATGGCCGTTTCCTCTCATTTCCTATGGACATACCTCGCACTATAACCTCCAACGTGGGCTGGCCGATCATAGTACGTGCCCCGGGTTATTAATTACATCCTTTCATTAGATCTAGATCCTTGTGGTATCCCCATCCTATGCGGGTTCACGCCCAGGGTGACGCGAGGGGATCCACGATCTCTAATGAGGACCGTGATGGAAGTCGTGGGGCCGTTGGAACCCCTTTCTCACTTAGTCTTTTAAAATAAAGTTTTTCTGAAAAATATCCTTTTGAAATTTCCATCAAGTTTTTCTTAACTCAAAAATAAAATATCAAAGTCCAATAAAATTTCTATGTCAAGGCTTATATCCTTTGAGAGATTTCCTCCATGGACTAATTTTATTTAAGTTAAAACTTAATGATTTCAAAAATTTTCCAATTAAAACTTTCTAGAGAATTTGGTCTCAAGCTTAGTTGATAAAATCATTTTTCTAGTCCAAAACAAAACAAAATGGCTCTCCATTTTAATTTACAAAAATATCTAAATCCAATATATTTTCTATGTCAATGATTAAATCCTTTGAGAAAATATTCAAGGATTAATTTTTGTACCAATTAAAATAACCACTTAGTTTTTAAAGAAAAATATTTTTCCTTGCCAAAACAAAAGGTTCCCAAAGACTTTGGTCTTTGAGAAAAAGCACACATAGGTAAATAAAAAAAATAGCATGCTAGAAAACAATAAATGTTTTCATGCTTTTCTATTTTTTAAATCTAAGTGCCCAAATAATAGAATTAAACAGATTAATTAATTAATTAATTAATTATCTTGTTTAATCCTAAAATCCCTTACTAATATTTTTCATGCAAATATATTCCAAGAATATATATATTGCAAAAATATTAACTTCACCTGGTATGGGACCCAAAACGAAAAAGAAAAAAAAATTTAAAAAAAAAATTGGACTGGAGGTCCACTGCACCGGACGCACCGGATCCGGGCCCATTTGGCCTGTGGTCCACCGCGGCCGCTGTGAACTAGCCGCACCAGATCTCCTGAAGCTTCCAACCCGCCAAGCCGTGACCCGCCCGCCCGTGGACCGCGCCCGAACAGCTTCTCCTCTGCACGCGACCCGCGTGTTTTACCGGATTCGCTGCCCGACCCGGAATCAATTGCAATTCAATTTCAACCTTCAAAATGAATTCGGCTTGGATTGCTACAGTCGCGGCTCGGCTCTAGTGGCTCATGCGACACGGCTCTTCACACAGAAACAGTGGCGGCTCGGCTCGGCTTCAACGGCTTAGGAACAGTGCATCTTCTTCATTTTTTTTCTATTTCGCGCGCGACTTGTAGAGCATATTTTTCTTCGATTTTTTCTGTCTTCTTTAGACATTTTTACTTATAAAAACTCATCCAAAACATAACCACAACCGCCTATACCCATTAAAATTGGGTTTACACGATTAAACTTGAAAACAAAAAAAAAACAGAGAGCTCCTATGCTTCAACGGTGAAGCTTACAAAACCATCTATCCCATACCAAAACAGTGAAGGATCACAGGTATAATCATCTTCTCCATTTTATTAACTACCATGCTCCCTATATTGATCAAAACCAGTGGCTCTGATACCACTTTGATGGAAAACGAAAAACAGGGGCATGCTCTATAAGTTAAAAAAAACTGCAGAAAAATAAAACGCGAGCCTTAAAGGCTATGCGGAAGCGTGAAGATCATACCTTTGCGTTCCTTAACCCTCCTAGGTTGCGTAGGAACAGATTGAACGGCTGGAATCGCCTCGCTTTGCACACTTGAAGGAGCTTCCGGTTGAACACCCGCTAGCCTTCTACTTCGCTTTGTTTGCATTAACGCTTAGCTCTCCAGCTCTCGGGATATTCCTTAGCCTAACCTCTAGTTGGTGAACACTATGGAGAAGAAGAATGGCCTCAAATCTCCTTGGTTCACTCGCTATTGATTAGCAAAGTCCAAGGAGAAAACCAGAAGAAAGGAAAACGTGAGAGACTAGAGAGAGACGTGAGACGTACTAGTGTGTTTGGGAAAATCCGTGTTTTTCCTACTAGAGACTAGTTTTTGTTGGTTAGCCAAAATAGGTCTCTCATTATCTGATAAATATATCCCCGGGATTTCAAAACACCCGGATGTTATCCTGAGAATCAGTTTGGCCTAACCCTAAACTCCTCTTAACCGTATCTGGAAAAAACCCTAAGGTCCAAGCTATTAGGCCAGAAAAATATTTATTATTTTTCTTGGACCCAAAAGGCCCCAAAATAATAAATATTAATTATTTATTTCCTGGGCTTACATAAGTAACCCAATAAATAATTAATGAGCCCAAATAAACCATAATAATTAATCTTTAATTATTTATTTCTTGGGCCTATATAAATAACCCAATAAATAATTAAATATTATTTATTTCCCCTAGTTTAAGCCCAGGTCAATTTCTTAATTATTCATACTGGACCTAGGCCCTGAATAATTAATTAACCAATTAAACTAGATAATTATTTTCTCTCAACTCCTATTTTATTTATTTTATTCCAATCCAATAATAAATTAGACTTCCTGAATAAAATAAAATAAAATAAAATCCTCTTCAACTGAGACCAATTCCTCAACCCAAAAGTAGTTAGGACTTACGGGCTATCCCTAGGACCAAAAAGACATATCGCCTTGGCTGCTAAAATGACCAAAATACCCCTGCTATATAAATAACTGTATTTTACATTTTAAATATTTCCTAATATCACTATAAAGAAATATTGACCCCAAGGACAATGATGCGATAGCAAAGTCTCCGACCTATAGGTGAAATGACTAAAATACCCCTCTACACATCGCCGTACATTTAAAGAGGAAGAAGTGTACTAACACCCCTCTAAATGACATCTACCATCCTTAGGCTTCTAGTCCAATGATCCACGACTTCCTGGAGTGTTTCCGCTTTCCAAGGGAGCTACCCCAAAGCAAACATCCAAGTCATGTTTCCCAGGGCCCTGGATAATTTAGACCATTTGGACAACCACAAGGGGCGATATAGTGCAGAAACTATCTTGTATAAGTCTGTCTTAACTAACTAGTCACACATACCCAACATGCAAGTATATTGGCCCTACGATAGAACCTCAACTACAGCAAGTCAAAGTATATGCTTCCAGCTTCGCCAGACCACCAACTCATACTCAAGTTGTAGAGTACTAGTCCACGTTGTAGCGGTAGTAGTCTAGGTTTCTACCATATAGTACTTTGAGAAATCACTACTACAGGTCTCGTTCTATGTATTCGAAATACGCTTATGTCGTGAAGTGAGTGGACTACCCACTGTCTAAAGGTAAGCCATTCCCCATTTGGAATTCATAACATAATAACCTAAACATGATGAGGTTCCCAGTCTCATCAATAGGTTAAGAACAACTGTTTATGTGTTAAATAACACGTGATCCATACCTTACTGTGAAAGATCACCATTCACATGGATCACTTATTTAAACACAATGGGTCTGTTCCAAACGAAAATCGTGCACAAACAAAAAGTAAATTCACAAATAATTTCTGAAAATAAATTCTTTAATTAAAATATTCAATTTTACATTAGAAACCTAGTCTAAGAGGGCATACAATCCAACACTGAGAAGCAAGCTGAGGTGCTGGAAGGTCTTCGAGGTAAATAGGAATAGGAGGATGCCACTGCTACCCCTTCCTTATGGTTCTAAGCATTCTAACCATCCTTCAACATAAACAAGAAAGGTTAGATAAAGATTTAATCTTAAATAAATAGAACATATACTATCAATATTTGCCTAAACCTAGTCTCTGATACCACTTGTAACACCCTACTACCTAGGCCTAACAGGGCCGAGGATATCGCCCTATCCAAAGGACAAGGGGTCTTTATAACTAGGTCACACAATCAGAATAATAGAAATAAAATAATACTTTAAACTTAAAACTTATTACGATCCAAGAATTTAAAAAAAATTCAAAATAGAAATTGTTCTCTCTCAACTCCCAAAGCATTACACAAAATAAATATCAGAAAATCTTCCAAGGCAAGCAACAACTAGCTACTCATCCTCACAGCAGGATCGACCTGAAATTCTGGTAAAAAGGGTGATAAGATAAAAATCTCAGTATGTAACACCCCACACCCTAGGTGCCTATATAGGGCAGGATGTCGCCCCGTTCAAAGGACCAGTGGTCTTTATAACGAGATACAAAATAAAACGAAAACTGCTAAATAAAATTGAAAGAATAATTCCATTACATCCGAAAGCAAAACTTATACAAGTCTAGGAAATCAAAACTAACAAGGGTCTCTTGAAATAAAATTCAAAACACAACTAAAGAAATAAGTTGGAGCTCAACCTTAGCTTTACCCCACTCACTGAAAGCAATCCCCTGAAATCATGATATAAAAGGTGTGAGATTGACATCTCAGTAAGTCACGTGTGTGCAAATATCAATTATAACTATTTCGTGTATGCAGGTTTATCAAAACCACAAAATCGTGTTTGCAAGCCAATTCATCAATAACAGTCATACAAATGAGCCTTGCTCAATAAATCCAAAACATGTTCACAATAAATCATTGTTTCATCACATTCATAAATCATTAAATAGGGATTAGCAAATGATTCAACAATATAATAACATAATCCATGTCATGGTTACCACCATGATAACTTCCCAATGTATTCTTTCAACAAAGGGCAGTGGGAAATTCACCCACTAGGTGAGATACTCCTCCATCTCTACATTCAACATTCCGGTTGTCCAATCCGGATCAACAATGCCCATATGGACCAATATGCTAGCTCGGACCGGCCTAACTAAGTAGTACTGTCGCCTCTCCAAGTTGAGTTTATCTTCTGGAGGTAGCCACCTGCCAGAAGACTCACTCTTGCTCTTTGAGACTAGTACCACTAGCCTACCCTCGCTGAGTACTCAACGCTCCCTGTTTAGGGGCAGAATCATTTTCCCTTTTCGAAAGTCTTTGATTAGTTTGATTGCAAAATGTGGTTTTCGTAAGAGCATTTTCAAATCGTTTGACAATAGTGTAAGAAATCATTTTTGAGTTTGAATAAATAAAATTTAGTAAATTCGTTTTGAAAATAAAACATCCACGTTTCCATTCCAAGTCTCATAACAATCCAACATAACTCATCATTTTTAGTCAATGCTCAATCATTGTGTCAAAACATCACATTGACATCAATTCCAAATAATATTGTAAAAATTGCTTGCAAACAAGTATCATTTATCAAAACAGTTATACAGGAACTTACTTGAATATACCCAGCAATTAACCACGACAATGTTTGTTCTCTCTTTCACTTTCTTCCTTATCTAGAATCAACGATTCTATAATTAGGACCCAAAGGTTATTCCACTATCATTATGCATCATGAATCCAAATGATCATATTAACCCTCTAAGTCATTTATGGCAACTAGATAGACTATTTCATTAAATCATCACCATAGCTACCCATTATCATGCATCTCATCATTATGCATGCTTATAGACAAATCAAACCATCTACATAACGACTTCCATACTCAATTACCATTAAATTCCTTTATGAACCCTAATTGCATCAAAAGATCTCATCTTTGTTCAACATACACGAGATCTAGATCATCATAACAATATTTATCCATATTCAATGCCATATATGCCTAGTTCATCATATTACACTATTAAACTCAGTAATCTAATCAAATCATACTTCCATGCTAGGCTTCATACATATTATTCCCTCCATACATCCACCCTAATCTAATTTAGAGGGCTTAAGCCTCAATTACCTCTTAGGCGGCACAACAAGAGCAAAGGTGGCACCTTTGGTGCTTGCTTGGGTTCGCTTGAGGGAGAAAGTCGATTGCTCCCCTTTTGGCTTCCTTGGTTCGAAGGTCACTAGAGATAGGGTAAATTAGCCCCTTTTAATTGAGATTTAGGAGAAGAAGATGAGAAGAATTGAAGAGGAGTTGATGAGAAGTTGAGGAGTTGCTTACCTTAGAGTTGGTTTTCAGCTTTAATGGAGTTTTGGTGCTGTTTTGGCCTAGATGTGGAGGAGGGTTAGCCGCTGGAATTTCTGAGCAGAAGAGGGTGTTTAGGGTTTTTTTAAGGTTGATTAATAAAAGAGATAGGTTAGGCTGAGGTGCTTTAGGGTTTAGGTGTTTGAAGAAGTTTTGGTCTTGCTAGGGTTCCTTGATCACAAGAGAAAATTGCTCAGCTTTGGTGTTCCCTATGGCTGCCGAAATAAAGGAGGGGAATTAGGGTTGATTGCTGCTGTTTTTGAGAACCTGAGGGTGCCAAGATTCTGGACATAAAAGGAAGAAAAATCTGATTGGTTTTAGGTCCCTATAATAGCGAAAATAGGAAAGGAAGAATGGGCCTTTGTGTAACTGTTTTTCTACTTGATAGCTAGGGAACTTTTGTGTAGATTTTGTGCTGGAATTTATGGGTGAATTAGGGCTGAATGTGGCCAAAAATCTAGAGGAAAGGGAGAAGGAGAAATGCTAATTCTCTAGCTGCTTCTTGGACGAGATTGGGAAAGGAAAGATTAGGGTTTGTGCAACTGTTTTTGCTTAACTGCTGGAGGGGTTTTTGATGTAGGTTTTGTGGCTGGAAATTTCAGGCAGAATGGGTGTGTGAACATTGATGAAAATTCTAAGGAGCCGAAATTCTGATTTCCTTTTGGCTGGAAGCAAGTCCTAATTGGTTAGGGTTTTCTTAGCCAATCCTAGCTAGGTTTTGGAAGTGTTTTAGGTAAGTTGTCGTCACCGTATGTGGTGGCTGCTAGGAGGGAGTTTTCCAGAAAACCCTAGAGAGGAATTAGGTTATCTATTTAGGAAATAGATTAATTAATCCCCTACATTAATTTGAGTACTTTTTAAAAAGATATTAAATAGCTATTTGGTAAGAAAATTTCTGCTTTCCTAATCCTTGAAACTACTGAATTTTCCCCTTCCTTTTTCCCCTTCAATATTTCGAAACCCTTGCTCAATCCAAGGCCCAAACATCTCATTTAAACCCAGCTTTTAAAGATCTAATCTAGTAATCTTTAAAATTCTCTACAAGATTATGATAGGATATTAGGAAAAAAAATTTAATTTACTAATTTTATAAAATAATTTCCAAGTTAAAGTACACCCCCAATTCCTAGGAAATTGGTCTCCAAACCCTTAAGGATTTCGGCCAAGGCTAGGGAAATTAGGGTAGATGGAAAATAAAAGAAAGGAGATAATTTTGAGATAGCTAGGATTCGAACTCAAGCCCACCAAAGAACACACACCAAGCTCTATCCACTAAACTACATTAATTCTTGGCAAATACTCTCCTAATAAATTCCTTTAATTCTTACTCACTTACTCCATCCTTTTTCTAATAAATTCCCTTCAATAAAATAAAGCTCAACTACCTCAAATACCACAACCATTCCAAGACAAACTAATTCATGCAACAACAAATTGATATTTTCATGAAAATACTTCAAGTCATCAAATGTAGTATAACTAAAAATGACATGCATGACTTTTCCCCGTTTACTAAAGGTGGTCTAATATGGGGTATTACACAGTAAGTCCGTGTGTGCTTTAAGTGTCCAGTGAAAGCAGTTTGTGAATGCAAAGTGTAAAATCTTCACAAGAGAAATACTGGCAAGCAATAAACAATAGTCAAAATCAAGAGTGGTGTTTTAGCTTTTCCGACCATACAGGTACAATAAAATCAACCACTCAAAAGGGCGGTCATGGGTTACCATACGCTGGTCCCCATAACCATACAGCGGTTAGAATGCCACACTTTATGCAGACTAACAAAAGGTAGGTGATCGGCCTACCGGGTAAAATACTCCTCCTTCTCTATATCTAAACAAAACCGATTATCCATTCCGGCAACACACAGTCCACTTGACTGAAAACTACTAGCTCGGACCGACACGACCTACTGGATTGACATCTTATCTGGGAAGGACTCACCCCTCAGAGGTGGCTACCTACTGAGAGACTTACCCTAACCCTTCAAAGACTAGTCCTAGCAGTCCACCCTTACTAAGTACTCAACGTAATTTATCTCACTTGGGGGAAAATGAATAAAACATAGTTTCATTTGAAAATGGCAAATAAGGATTGCCAAAGTTTAGGGCAAAACTGGTTTTAGAAAGAGCTTTTGGGTTTGAGTAAAAATGCACTATGATTTTCAAATAATTTGTTTGCCTAAAATGAGAAAGGAGATAATCCTCAATTGCCTTTATAGAAGTGAGTGTCCACGCACTCCACATTTGGCTTGCCATAGTAATCATTTTGCATCAAATAGGTTTTATGCAGGAGCTTACCTGATCCTTAGCTTGAGATAAAATAAAGGTCTCCAACAGCTAACCTAACCTCACCTGGGGTAAATAGAAGCCATAATTAAATTAAAGCCAAAATTCACTTTCACAAATAAACCTAGCTCAACCTACTACAATTATGACCCTAGTGTCCCAAGCTTCAAGCCTAGATAAATAAAGGGTTTATAAGATAAGTCTAGTTTGATCTTAAAATAATTAGGGTTTAGGGAATTAGGTACTAGTAAGTTGAAGGTTTACATCTTGTTAAAAATAAATTGGAGTTTATTTGATGAAGGGTCCTAGGTCCTAGATGGTATTATTTAAAATAATAATCTACTAATAATTAATTGTTAGAAAATAATTGGTAACTAAAATTAGTTGTAAGTAAATTTTAATGGTTTCGATTGAAAGATAATAAATAAATTTTAATAGTACTTTTGAATATAAGACTTACAAAATTAATATTTTACCTATTATGAATATTTATATAAAAGGCTTTATTATTATTTTCTATATATTTTATTTTATATAATATCTATATTTTTTATTTCTTAAATAAAAGCTATCATTTATTAGACTAAAATATCATTATTTTATATAAGAGACCAAATCCACATTTTCCTAGGGTTTTCGAAATTCACTAGAAGAAATTATTGTAATAATCATTTTATTGATGGAATAAAATTAGCTTAGGGACAACAAGGTCATAATCATAATTTCTATTGCTAACCATAATCATGAACATACACTCTACAACAATCAACAAAACATCCAAATCATGAATAAAGGCATGGATCTAAATTTACCAAGACATGATCCAAACTCTACCAACATAACCATAATCACGGCCTTAACAAGAATACATGAACATAAATCATATTCACCAAAGGTGACATAATCTCTAACATGCTTATTCAATCATACTACTCACGAAATGAAGACCATGCAACAAAACCCTAAAAACCATAAAATTCAACCAAGACAATCAACTTATGCATCAATCACATCTCCATCATATACACACATTTGTTCATGCATCAATCTCAACTCCATCACAATAACACATGCTCGAGCCCTAATCATAATCCATCTCCTTCCAATGTCATCCTAGAGACATGAATCTAGAATTTAAAGAGAAGGTTGAAGAGGCTTACTTGATTGATGACTACCTTGGAGTAGTTTCGAAAGGATCCTTACTCTTAGGAGACTTGATCCGTCCAAGAGAGAAGAAGGAAATATGGCCATGATTGAAGTAACCATTCGGCTTAGAGAGAGAGGGGAATGAGAAAAAGAGAGTTCATTAGTATGTTTATATATACCTATATTCATTAGGATTTGGAGATGAGTGAAGATGGAGGTGATTGATCATGCTTACCTTGAAGGTGTTCTTGAGCTTTCACGAAAATACTGATTTTTCAATCCAAAAGAGAGATTTTGATTTCGGTAGTTGATGTTAAAAATTGCAGAAGTGGTTTCAAGGGGTTGAGTAGGTGTGATCTGGAGTTTTTGGAGAAGATTGGAGAGGTTTGGAGTGGTCTTAGGCATGGGAATGCTAGTAGGTGTTCTTGGTGTTCTTGGTTTGGAGAGAATGGAGAGAATTTGTTTAAAGCTGGCCGAAATTCTGTGGGAATAGGGTGGTCGAATTGCTTGAGAGGGTTTTGGCAATTGAATTTTCTAGTTTGAGAAGAAAAGGAAAGCTGGTTGTTTGAAATCCAAAAAGGATATTTTAGGAAATCAATTTTGGAAATAAAATATCATAAGAAGATCTTAGTCAATGGAGAGCTTTTGGAAGCTTCAATGGCCGGCTATTTGTCTGTGATTTTTCTTGAGATGAATGATGATTGAAGGAGCTTTAGAGTGGCCGAAAATATGATGTACAAGAGTGAAGGAATTTTCTGGTTGTTTGAGGTTTAATTTATGGAAGGTTGCTAAAATAAATTGCTGAAATTTTGGACTTCAATCAATGGTTTGATTGGAGTGATTGATGGAGATATTTTAGAACAGCCATGGGACTGGTTTTCGAGCAGAATGCTGGGGAAGTTGATGAAGCTCAGTTCATGGCTGTTCAAGGGGAGTTTGTACAGAAAAATGGTGGAAGTTTTCGGACAAGGCTAAAGAAGGAACAAAGCTAGAAAATCCTGAACAGATTTTTACAAGTTTGCTGGAAATTTTTGGGCAGATTTTGCTGCCAATTTCCACTAAGTTTGCAGAAGATTTGAAGGGCCATTCAGAGGTCCTTCAAGGCTGGTTTCTAGCCTTCTTTATGGAGGAAAAACAAGGTTATGTTGCTGGGTGAAAAACTAGAAGAAACAGCTTGGTTTTGGCTCACCAATGCTGCAAAAAATGTCCAGAAAACTTTCTAGTTTGCACAGATTTTTGAGCAGCTTGGTTTAGCTGGAATGTTCAGTCCTCAAGCTAAGTGAAATGACTATTTTTCTGGAAGCATCTGGGAGGAAAAGATGGCTGAAATTTTCGAAACATGGACTGAACAAGAAGCTAGAAAATTTTCAGTTTACAACATGAAGAAAATGAACACAGCTAGGTTGGAGTTTTGAAGGTTCAACCATAGATATTAATTCTATTGGGAACCTTCCAAAACTCCTCCCCATTTTTGGGCAACAAGATAGCTCATATGGACATTTTCAAAACCTTCGTATCACAGAACTTTGCTGTAATTTTTTTGGAATAAAATTGGCTTGAATAAATTAATCAACCTAATTGATTAAGAATTAAGGAAAGCTAGGGATCAAGAAGGTTATGAATCCCTTAAAAATTTTTGTAGAGCACAAGAGTAGGATTAGGGCATTCCTATCATGTCTCCCCTAGAACAACTCTCCTACTCCTGCCTAAAGCATGCAAAGGCTGAAATATAGCCTTCCCAAACAAAAATAAAATTTAATCATGCTAAAACTCCAATGATGGAATTTGAACTCAAGACCTCAAGAATTAATTCCAAAGCTCTAACCACCAAACCACAACAACTCTTGTTCTTATTTTCTTTCCCAAATATTTCTCCTATTTAATCCTCAAGCTATCTCCCTATTTTCACCTCAAGCAAAAATTACCATTTTGCCCTTCTTACTCAATAAACACAATTAAGCCTTCTAGACTATAAATCACATATCTAAAGCACATAAAATCATATAAAAATATATTTATGCATGTAATAAAATATGATATGCATCCCAACCCCCTTACTCTAAGGTTGGTTTCAACTGGGGTTTCATATCCTCCCCTCCTTAGAAGAATTTCGTCCTGAAATTCAAGCATACATATATTTCAGATCAAGATACTTCTGCTTAACCCACTCTTCTAATTCCCATGTGGCATCCTGTGTGTCATGATGCTCCCACTGAACCTTGACCATCGATATCTGCTTGTTCCGAAGGTTCTTGATACTGCGGTCTAATATTCGCATGGGCTTCTCCATATAGCTTAGGTCAAGTTGCAACACCAACAGCTCATTATTTAGAACATGACCGGGATTGGCATTATACTTCTTTAGTTGGGACACATGGATCACATCATGAATTCCCGTCAATCCATCTGGTAAGTCCAGTCGGTATGCTACCGGTCCAATCCTTTCCTTTATCGGGAACGGCCCCAAATACCTCGGATTCAAATTTCCACCTTTTGAATGCTTTAAGATTCCCCTATTCTGCGTCAATCTCAGAAATACATTGTCTCCTACTTGAAACTCCAATTCTCTTCGCCTATTATCTGCATAGCTCTTTTGTCGGGTTTGAGATGCCTTCAACCTTTCCCTGATCAAATTTACTTTATCCAACATCTCCGGGACATAGACTTCTCCGGTTTTGCTTACGTGACCAACTTCTGACCAACTCCAGTATAACGACACCTGACACTTGCATCCATATAAAGCCTCATACGGTGCCATTCCAATTGAAGCTTGGTAGCTATTATTATACGATAGTTCTGCATATGGTACACACTCAATCTACTTATCCCCGAAATCCAGAACACAGGCCCTCAGCATATCCTCCAATATCTTTATAACCCTTTTTGACTGCTCATCGGTCTACGAATGCGCCGTCGTACTGAACTTCAGACTCGACCCCATTGCTTCCTGAAACTTATCCCAAAAATGAGACGTAAACCTCGGGTCTCGGTCAGACACAATACTCGAAGGTACTCTATGCAGTCAGACTATTTCTCGCACATAAGTCTGAGCCAACTTCTCCATTGAGTCTCATACATTCACCGGTATGAAATGAGCCGATTTGGTCAGTCGATTCACCACTACCCATATGGCGTTTTTCTGGGTCCTTGACATAAGAAGTCCGGTGACAAAATCCATGGTCACCTCCTCCTACTTCCATTCCGATGCTGGTAATGGTTGCAATAGTCCCGCTGACTTCTTGTGCTCCGCTTTGACTTTCTGGCAGGTGAGACAGGTCGAGACGTATTTGATCATATCCTGCTTCATTCCAGGTCACCAATAGGCCCTCTTCAGATCTTGTTACATCTTGACTTCTCCCGGATGAATGGCGTACTTGCTCTTATGCGCCTCTTCCAAAATTTTGTCCTTCAATCGCTACTCTCCGGGTACACACAATAGATCCCTAAAATGTAAAACTTCCGTCTCGTCTTGCCAGAATTCACTGCCTTACCGCTTGAGCTCCTTGTCCTTGAAAGCCTGAAACTCTGCATTGCTTTGTTGAGATTCCACGATTTCCCGTCTTAGATCCGGTACCAACTTCAGGTTACTAACAACGATTCTCTTCTCTTGCACTTCCATCTTTCTGTCCAACACATCCTGAACCACATGAATTTCCTGCACTCTTAGTCTGGCCATTCCGACTTTTCTACTCAGTGCATCAGCTACAATGTTGGCGTTCCCGAGATGATAGTTGATCGGACAACGGTACTCTTCCAAGAATTCCATCCATCTTCAACGCCTCAAATTCAGATCCTTCTGCGTGAAGATGTACTTCAAACTCTTATGGTCGGTGAACACTTCATATCCAGCTCCGTACAGGTAGTGTCGCCATTTCTTTAGGGCGAACACAATGGCTGCCAACTCCAGATCGTGAGTAGGGTAGTTGACTTCATGGGGTCTCAGCTTCCGAGAAGCATAAGCGATCACTTTCCAATCTTGCATCAATACTGCTCCCAATCCTTCTTTCGAGGTATCAGTTTACAACGCATAAGGCTTATCTTCCTCTGGCAGACTCAATACCGGTGTTGTCATCAACCTTCACTTTAGCCCTTGGAAACACTACTCACATTTCTTACTCCACATAAATAGAACATCCTTTCTCAGCAGTTGTGTCATAGGCGATGCGAGTGTGGAAAACCCTTTGATGAATCTCCTGTAGTAACCAGCCAATCCCAAGAAATTTTGAATCTCGATGATGCTCTCCGGTTACTTCCAGTCCGACACTGCTTCAACCTTTGCTGGGTCTACCTTGATTCCTTCCTTGGTCACCACATGGCCAAGAAATGCTATACTATCCAGCCAGAATTCACACTTGGTAAACTTAGAGAACAACTTATGTTCCTGCAGCTTCTCCAATACGAGCTTCAGATGCTCCGCATGCTCCTCCGGACTCTTGGAGTAAATTAAAATATCGTCGATGAAGACCACTACGAACTTGTCCAGATAAGGTCAGAACAATCGGTGCATCAAGTCCATGAATACTGCTAGAGCATTGGTCACCCCAAACGGCATTACCACAAACTCATAATGACCATATCTTGTGTCAAATGTTATCTTGGGAATATCCTCTGCTCAGTCAAAGTCTGAAGAATCTCGGTCATCTTGCTGAATGCTTGCCCCATTATCACTTCAACAGGTTCCTCTGACACCATTTCCAAATCTGGCTCACTCTCATTTCCCCTATTGGGTGACTGCATTTGAGTCGTCTCAACTTCTGGTGCCACATAATCTACTTCCGAAATTCTCCTACTTGACGAAGCTACACAGCGCTTGGGTGCCATTCTAAACAATACCCAAATGATAAGTTTATGCATTTAAGTTTAAAATATTTTGAGCATGCATTCAAATTCAGGTTCAAGAAAATCAGATGCAAGTTTTTGTATAACAAATTGCATAAAAATTTTTCAAACCTTAGAGTACTCCAAGTACTCTTATTTGCATAAATTTGAAATCAAAGCAATAAACAAGAATGAAATCCTTAACATAAAAGTTTTCAAAAAATAATAAATAAACATCCTTCTCAAAACAACTCTCAGCCCTCTAGTCTTCATCCGAATCCTCGAAATCAGCCTTATACAACCATCCCCCAGAGTTCTTAGAAAAGTCTACCCCAACCCCACTGGCAAACCCCTCCATTAGCTCCTTCCTGGGTCGCCTAGAACTCCTCCCGGGCTCGACTTGGTTAGGAGGAGGAACGAAAGAAGGCCTAGGTGGAGACTCATAATTTATCTCCCACGGGTCATCACTATCCGCCGATAAATCCACTATGGGACTAGGAGGATGGGGAACATGCTCCACGACTATCACCTCATCTTCACCGTCAGAACTTATGTCTATCACTGGGATTAGGGGTGGCTAATGGATCGGGACCTCATCATCACTGCTATCTTCAAAAGGGATAACTGGTTGAGAAGCAGGCTGAGGTGCTGGAAGGTCTTCGGGGTAAATAGGGATGGGAGGATGCCACTGCTGCCCCTTCATTGTGGTTCTAAGCATTCTAACCATCCTACAACATAAACAAGATAGGTTAGAAAAAAATTTAATCTTAAATAAATAGAACATATACTATCAATATTTGCCTAAACCTAGTCTCTGATACCACTTGTAACACCCTACTACCTAAGCCTAACAGGGCCGGGAATGTCGCCCATCCAAAGGATAATCTATATAACTAGGTCACACAATCAGAATAATAGAAATGAAACAATACTTTAAACATAAAACTTATTACAATCCAAGAATTCAAAAACAAATCCAAAATAGAAATTGTTCTCTCTCAACTCCTAAAGTATTACACAAAATAAATATCAGAAAATCTTCCAAGGCAAGCAACAACTAGTTACTCATCCCTACAGCAGGATCGACCTGAAATCATAGTATAAATGGTGATGAGATAAAAATTTCAGTAAGTCCATGTGTGCTTTGAGTGTCCAGTGAAAGCAGTTCGTGAATACAAAATGTAAAATCTTCACAAGAGAAATACTAACAAGCAATAAATAATAGTCAAAATCAACAGTGGTGTTTTGGCTTTTCCAACTATACAGGTACAATAAAATTAACCACTCAAAAGGGCGGTCAAGGGTTACCACACACTAGGCCCCATAACTATACATCGGTCAGAATGCCACACATTATGCAGAGTGACAAAAAGTAGGTGATCGGCCTACCAGGTAAGATACTCCTCCTTCTCTATAACTAAACAAAATCGGTTGTCCATTCCGGCAACACACAGTCCACTTAACTAAAAACTGCTATCTCGGACCGGCATGACCTACTGGACTGACATCTTATCCGGGAAGGACTCACCCCTCAGAGGTGGCCACCTTCTGAGAGACTCACCCTAACCCTTCAAAAACCAGTCCTAGCAGTCCACCCTCCTTGAGTACTGTTGGGGATATGCCCTACGAGTCAATTTGCACTTATACTATTATCGTTCGGTTTTATATAATAATATGAGGCTTTCCTTTCCACGAATAGTGCATTTTGTTTTGTGGTCATCAAGTACGTGACTTGATAGTAAAATCCAACAATGAATACAATGACTATTCTAAATTTGTCTCTGATCGTTTATTATTATTGGAACAATAATAAATTAAGATTAGTATGTTTGTGACAGGATGGCTATGTTTTACTGGTCATGGATATTTGTAATATCAAGTCAAAACATAAATAAATGTTAGAGAACATTGTATTGGATATGACCCACTGTGAGAGTACTTCATGGAACATGTCATAAGTACTTTCTTGCCATAATAATATTAAAAGTCCTTTGACCTAAATTCATCATAGTTTCCTACTTGATAAATTCTGTATTTTGACATTGTCTAAAGTTATCTTTAATTAGATAATAAATTAGACTACTGTTGGATATATAATAAATTGAGGAGAGGAATATGATTGATTGTGAAGGAATTTGTCCCTCTCAATTATGGGAGAGATATCCATGGGCCCCTTGATAAGTTAGACTGTTAAAATGCATGGCCGTGCTCAAATATATCAATCTAAGATATTGATATCATTTGTTTGAACAGTCTACTATGAAATCAAGAAATAATTGATTGAGCTTAATAAGGATGACATGCTCCGTGCCTTATGCTTAATCTGGATATCATGTGATGAAATGACTAAATATAAAATTATGGTTTGGTTCAAAGAGATCACCGATCTTCATTTAACCTGGATAGTTATAATGTTTTGCTAGAAATCACTTATAACTTGTGGGCCATTTAAATATGATTTGGGCACACTGCTAGTGTTAAATGAACCTATAGGGTCACATAATAAGCGAACTTGTTAGGTTATTTTCTGGTAACTGGATTTGATGAATCTGGAAACATGTCTAAGTTAATCAAACTTAGAAAATCTATCAGATACAATGAATCTGGAAATATGTCCACATTCGATGTATCTGAATGATATCCAGATTATAAGAATCTGACTCGGTAAATTAATTAGTTAAATTACCGAGATAATGGCAAAATCTTATCGTATCAATTTTAATTTAATTTGAATTTAAATTAAAATACGATAAGATATTATTAGGGTTAGATTCTAAGAGGTTCGGAGTGGGTTTTTAATAAAAACCCAAGCCGTCTTCTTGGGTGTGCCAATTCTGTTGTAAAAATTTATGCCTTCATCCACCAGAAAAATAAGCCTCTCAAAAACCCTAGGCGCTAGCACTCCCCGGGTGACGAGTGAGTTCGCAGTGTGTATCCGATAGAGGACGTTCGCACAACTGCAGCATCTGGTGATCGTTCAGGTTGCACGCACAGCAGCACAATCGGAACTAAAGGATATCGATTACACATAACAGAGGTAAATCTGCAAACCTACGATCTTCTTAATCGTTTACTTGGATCCTCAGAAGGGATTCATGGATGTTTTCCGCGTTTAGAAGTCCACGAATTCTAACAGTGAGTACTCAACGTAATTTATTCCACTTGGGGGAAAATGAATAAAACATAGTTCCACTTGAAAATGGCAATTAAGGATTTCCAAAGTTTGGGGCAAAACTGGTTTTAGAAAGAGCTTTAGGGTTTGAGTAAAAATGCCCCTTAATTTTCAAATAATTTGTTTGCCTGAAATGAGAAATGAGATATTCCTCAATTGCCTTTAAAAAGGTGAGTGTCCTCGCACTCCACATTTGGCCTGCCATAGTAATCATTTTGCATCAAACAAGTTTTATGCAGGAGATTACCTGATCCTTAGCTCGAGATAAAATAAAGGTCTCCAACAGCTGACCTAACCCCACCCGGAGTAAATATAAGCCGTAATTAAACTCAAGCCAAAATTCACTTTCACAAATAAACCTAACTCAACCTACTACAATCATGACCCTAGTGTCCCAAGCTTTAAGGCTAGATAAATAAAGGGGTTATAAGATAATTCTAGTTTGATATTAAAATAATTAGGGTTTAGGGAATTAGGTACTAATAAGTTGAAGGTTTACATCTTGTTAAAAATAAATTAGAGTTTATTTGATGAAGGGTCCTAGGTCCTAGATAGTATTATTTAAAATAATAATCTACTAATAATTAATTGTTAGAAAATAATTGGTAACTAAAATTAGTTGTAAGTAAATTTTAATAGTTTCGATTGAAAGATAATAAATAAATTTTAATAGTAGTTTTGAATGTAAGACTTACAAAATTAATATTTTACCTATTATGAATATTTATATAAAAGTCTTTATTATTATTTTCTATATATTTTATTTTATATAATATCTATATATTTTATTTCTTAAATAAAAGCTATCATTTATTTGACTAAAATATCATTGTTTTATATAAGAGACCAAATCCACATTTTCCTAGGGTTTTCGAAATTCACTAGAAGAAATTATAGTAATAATCATTTTATTGTTGGAATAAAATTAGCTTTGGGACAACAAGGTCATGATCATAATTTCTATTGCTAACCATAATCATGAACATACACTCTACACCAATCAACAAAACATCTAAATCATGAATAAAGGCATAGATCTAAATTTACCAAGACATGATCTAAACTCTACTAACAAAACCATAATCACAGCCTTAACAACAATACATGAACATAAACCCTATTCACCAAATGTGACATAATCTCTAACATGCTTATTCAATCATACTACTCACGACATGAAGAGCATGAAACAAAACCCTAAAAACCTTAAAATTCAACCAAGACAATCAACTCATGCATCAATCTCATCTCCATCATATACATGTTAGAATTCGTGGACTCCTAAACGCGGAAAACATCCACGAATCCCTCCCGAGGACCCAAGTAAATGATTAAGAAGATCTAAGGTTTAAGAATTACCTCTGGTTGCTGTAATCGAAATCCTTCGATTCTGGTTGTGCTGTTGTACGTTCAACCCGAACAATCACTAGACGCTGCAGTATGCGAACGTCCTCTATTGGATACACACCGCGAACTCACTCGATACCCAGGGAGTGCTAGCGCCTAGGGTTTGAGAGGTTTTTTTTTTCCTTTTCTGGTAGAGAATGGCACGAATGTTCTCAAAAGAAAAATTGGAGTATTGAAAAGACGGCTAGGGTTTTTTTAAAAACCCCCGAACCTCTTAGAGTCCAACCCTAATAATATCTTATCATATTCTAATTTAAATTCAAATTAAAATTAAAACTGATATGATAAGATTCTTCCATTATCTCGGTAATTTAACTAATTAATTTACCGAGTCAGATTCTTATAATCTGGACATCATCCAGATACATCGAATGTGGACATATTTCCAGATTCATTGTATCTGGTAAATTTTCTAAGTACGATTAACTTAGACATATTTCCAGATTCATCGAACCTAGTCACCAGAAAAATAACCTAACAAGTTCGCTTATTATGTGACCCTATAGGTTCATTTAACACTGGCAGTGTGCCTAAATCATATTTAAATGGCCCACAAGTTATAAGCGGTTTCTAGCAAAACATTATAACTATCCAGGTTAAATGAAGATCGGTGATCTCTTTGAACCAAACCATAATTTTATATTTAGTCCTTTTGTCACACGATATCCAGATTAAGCATAAGGCACGGAGTATGTCATCCTTATTAAGCTTAATCAATTATTTCTTGATTTAATAGTAGACTGTTCAAACAAATGATATCAATATCTTAGATTGATATATTTGAGCACGGCCATGCATTTTTAACAGTCTAACTTATCAAGGGGCCCATGTATATCTCTCCCATAACTGGGAGGGACAAATTCCTTCACAATCAATCATATTCCTCTCCTTGATTTATTATATATCCAACATAGTCTAATTTATTATCTGGTTAAAGACAACTTTAGACAATGTCAAAATATAGAATTTATCAAGTAGGAAACTATGATGAATTTAGGTCGAAGGACTTTCAATATTATTATAGCTAGAAAGTACTTATGACATATTCCATGAAGTACTCTCACAGTGGGTCATGTCCAATACAATGCTCTCTAACATTTATTTATGTCTTGACTCGATATCACAAATATCCATGGCCAGTACAACATAGCCATCAAGTCACAAACATACTAATCTTAATTTATTATTATTCCAATAATAATAATCGATCAGTGACAGTTTTAGAATAGTCATTGTATTCATTGTAGGGTTTTACTATCAAGTCAAGTACTTGTTGACCAACAAAACAAAACTCACTATTCATGAAAATGAAAGCCTCATATTATTATATAAAACATAATGACAATAGTATAAGTACAAATTGACTCTAGGGAATATCCCCAACAATACACACATTTATTCATGAATCAATCTCAACTCCATCACAACAACACATGCTCGAGCCCTAATCATAATCCATCTCCTTCCAATATCATCCTAGAGATATGAATCTAGAATTTAAAGAGAATGTTGAAAAGACTTACTTGATTGATGACTACCTTGGAGTAGTTTCGAAAGGATCCTTACTCTTAGGAGACTTGATCCGTCTAAGAGAGAAGAAGGAAATATGGCCATGATTGAAGTAACCATTCGACTAAGAGAGAGAGAGAGAGAGAGAGAGAGAGTGTGTGTGTGTGTGTGTGTGTGTGTGTGTGAGTGAGTGAGAGAGAGAGAGAGAGGAGAGAGAGTTCATTAGTATGTTTATAAATACCTATATTCATTAGGAGTTGGAGATGAGTGAAGATAGAGGTGATTGATCTTGCTTACCTTGAAGGTGTTCTTGAGCCTTCACGAAAATACTAGTTTTTCAATCCAAAATAGAGATTCTGATTTCGGTATTTGATGTTAAAAAATTGCAGAAGTGGTTTCAAGGGTTGAGTAGGTGTGATCTGGAGTTTTTGGAGAAGATTGGAGAGATTTGGAGTGGTCTTAGGCGTGGGAATGCTAGTAGGTGTTCTTGGTATTCTTGGTTTAGAGAGAATGGAGAGAATTTGATTAAAGCTGGCCGAAATTCTATGGGAATAGGGTGGCCGAATTGCTTGAGAGGGTTTTGGCAATTGAATTTTCTGGTTTGAGAGGAAAACTTAAGCTGGTTGTTTGAAATCCAAAAAGGATATTTTAGGGAATCAATTTTGAAAACAAATTATGGTAAGAAGATCTTGGTCAATGGAGTGCTTTCGGAACCTTCAATGGCCGGCTGTTTGTCTGTGATTTTTCTTGAGACGAATGATGGTTGAAAGTGCTTTAGAGTGGCCAAAAATATGATGTACAAGAGTGAAGGAATTTTCTGGTTGTTTGAGGTTTAATTCATGGAAGGTTGCTAAAATAAATTTCTGAAATTTTGGACTTCAATCAATGGTTTGATTGGAATGATTGATGGAGATATTTTAGGACAGCCATGGGACTGGTTTTCGAGTAAAATGCTGGGGAAGATGATGAATCTCAGTTCATGGCTGTTCAAGGGGAGTTTGTACAGAAAAATGTTGGAAGTTTCGGAAAAGGCTGAAGAAGGAACAAAGTTGGAAAATCCTGAACAGATTTTCGCAAGTTTGCTGCAAATTTCTGGGTAGATTTTGCTGCCAATTTCCAGTCAGTGTGTAGAAGATTTGAAGGGCCATTCAGAAGTCCTTCAAGGCTAGTTTCCAGCCTTCTTTATGGAGGAAAAATGAGGTTAAGTTGCTGGGTGAAAAACTGGAAGAAACAGCTTGATTTTGGCTCACCAATGCTGCAAAAAATGTCTAGAAAATTTTCTGGTTTACAGAAATTAGAAAATTTTTTAGCAGCTCGGTTTCGCTGGAATGTTCAGTCCTCAAGCTAAGTGAAATAACCATTTTTCTGGCAGAATTTGGGAGGAAAAGATGGCTGAAATTTTCGACACTTGGACTGAACAAGAAGCTGGAAAATTTTCAGTTTACAACATGAAGAAAATGAATACAGCTAGGTTGGAGTTTTGAAGATTCAACCATGGAGATTAATTCTATTGGGAACCTTCCAAAACTCCTCCCCATTTTTGGCCAACAAGATAACTCATATGGACATTTTCAAAACCTTCATATCACAAAACTTTGCTTGAATTTCTCTGGAATAAAATTGGCTTGGATAAATTAATCAACCTAATTGATTAAGAATTAAGGAAAGCTAGAGATCAAGAAGGGTATGAATCCCTTATAAATTTTTGTAGGGTACAAGAGTAGGATTTGGACATTCCTATCATGTCTCCCCTAGAACAACTCTCCTACTGCTCCCTAAAGCATGAAAAGGCTGAAATATAGCCTTCCCAAACAAAAATAAAATTTAATCATGCTAAAACTCCAATGATGGAATTTGAACTCAAGACCTCAAGAATTAATTCCAAAGCTCTAACCACCAAACCACAACAACTCTTGTTCATATTTTCTCTCCCAAATATTTTTCCTATTTAATCCTCAAGCTATCTCCCTATTTTTGCCTCAAGCAAAAATTACCATTTTGCCCTTCTTACTCAATAAACACAATTAAGCCTTCTAGACTATAAATCACATATCTAAATCATATAAAAATATATTTATGCATGCAATAAAATATGATATACATCCCAACCCCCTTACTCTAAGGTTGGTTTCAACTGGGGTTTCACAAAGGCTTTCTTGTAATGAGTTATAGAATAATTTTTAGTGGAAGCACCAAATGTCTCCTGCTATTTATTTTAGTGGAAACCATGAAAATTCTATACTCTACCTTCTTTAAGAAAATACTAACACCCACGGGACTCACTGAGCCTTATGCTCACACATGTGTTATTTCTTTCTAAAAATTTTAGGGGTCTGAAGCACAACAGAAACGTGATGCACTCCTAGAGGCTCATGCTATATCTTGGACTTATTATGCTTCTGAGTATATGAATTAGTGAATGGACTTTATGTATTTTCTTGTATCTAATAAAAGAATATTGAAAAAATCTCCACTACATATTGAATGATGTTTTTTATAAAGACCCCTTGTCTGGGCAAATTGTGAAAAATTCTTGGCAAAGATTGTAGTATTAAGTCAACACTTAATCATAATCTATTACGAAATCAAGAGATCCAAGCTTCTAAATCAAGCCAACATTTTCTGTCCATGTGTTGCTACTAAAGCACCCTCTACCATCGTAGAATAGACTAAATATTTAGAGATCTCATATCTCACTGTTCTTGCTTGTTGGTCAAACAACTCCCTTAAATGGAAAATGATCGAGCAATCATCCATATACTCATGCTGCTTTTGCAATTCAGAATTCATTGACGCCAAATATAAGATGTTGTGTCACTATCCTCCTTATGCTTCTTGTGAACCTCATACTCATCAACTGGAGCATCTATAGCTAGAGGTGGTGAAAAAGGAGAATTTAACACATAGAGTAACTTTTATGACTTAAGAACAATTCTCAAATTTCTATACTAATCTAAGAAATTATCTCAGTAAACTTGTATGTTTCTAATATGCTACATAACTTCAAATTGGTTGACATGATGGAGATAACCTAGATGAAAGATAAGAAATATTAAACAATGTGTATGCACATGAAATATATTTAGTTAGGTCTTCAATTAAATACATATTTATTTCACTATTTTACTCAGTTCAATGGCCCCACTATTGATTCGAAAAAGCCTACTGGAAGTTTTCCTAGTAGACCTGTATCTAAATTCCTTAAGAATAACCTTACGTGTTCCTAGCAAACCACTATTAAGTTCAATGGTAGGTATCTAATACCAATTACATCAAATAGAACTACCGGATCATTGGGTGATTAACATCTTTTAATCTTAAAGTAGTTAGTACTATCCCAACTTAACTTCTAATATTCTTTATGCTTAATTGTGCCTAACCGGAATAAAGATATTAGTTAAATCTAATCTATTAATCCAGAATTAAATTATATAGCTCGAACATACTCAATATTGAATAGGCTTAGGTGTGCCTAACAATGTAATCACAAAAAAGAACTCTCGTTCTTACTATATTAATAGAAGGCTTTAGATTTAATATATTTTGAGAGATTTAATTATTTATTAGTGGTCTCATCATTTGGTAATATCAACACATTGACAATATATCAATATTGTAATAGACTCAATTATATGGCTAGGTTATCGACTTTTTTAGATTAATTATCTTGAACCAAGTAAGAAATTAATTTGATCAAACCTATGTATTCATATATGTTTTGAGAAGAGAGTTTTACCATCCTCTCGCTTTGTCCTTGGTCGCCATCTTCATAAGCTTAGAAAAATAATTTCCATTCCCATTTCATCGATGTAATCTAATTACATAAATTCCTAATAAAGAAACCTCAAGTTACATTCAAGGGGAATTAGAAGAGAAAAGAAATTACACAAGAATAGTAGAGAAGGCAGGACACCAAGTCCTATTTTTTTTAAAACAAAGTAATAAACATGTATGATATATAATTATAGTTGGTCCTTAGTCCACAACCAAACTACCATGCCAAAATATGCTTAAAAATAATAAGAAAAATAATTAACATGAAATATAAATTCCAAAATTAATATTTTGGAAAAAAAAAGTAAAATGAGTTAGTCCTAAAATTAAATTTTGAGAAAAAGAATTGTGGATATAAATTCCAAAATCATTATTTTGGAAAAATAAAATAGTTAGTCCCAAAATAAAATTTTAGAGAACTTTGTACATCCAATAGCAAATTTTGGAATACTTTTGGGTCCCTTTTGAAGAATGAAAACGTCACTACAAAAAAACAAAAAAAAGGGCTTTTGACAACACCAGAGAAAGTATGGTGAAATGGGCCAAAATTGTAGCAAATATGTTTTTGCCACAGAAACACCACGGTTTGCACAGCGTGAGCGTTGTGGCCATTGCAAAAATTTAGCCACCATTGTGTAATCGTAAGGAATACTTTTTTGCCATAGATTTACCACAATTTTAGAACAATTGCAAATAAAGTGTGGTACTTCTTTATGAACTTTTTGCCACAATTTTTCCCAACCGTTATTAACTGTGGGTAAAGATTTCAATTTTTTGTCATGGTTTTCCCAATATTTTCACAACTGTGGCAAATATCATTTTTTACAATTAAGTTTCCATTGGAAATAATACCTTTTGGCACAACTTTTTTTCCAAATTGATGTAATCGTAGGCAATGCCCATTTGCTATGGTTTCCTTGCTATTGTAAAATTTTTTGCCACGGGATTTTCAACATTAGAAAAAATCATTTGTCACAATTTAATGACAAATATTTTATGTTGTTATATATATATATTTTTCATCACAAATGCAAATCCGTAACGATATTACATTTATCCTAATAACCTTATTTGAAGTTATCCATCGTAAATAAAAAAAAAAATTGTATTGGAAACATCAAATTATTTTTCACTATAATTTAACAATATCATCATTTACTACACATATAAAACCATGAAAAGCTCCAATATTAACAATCAACTATCATCCATTGATTGAACATTCAAAATGCCATCTTCCAGTAATAATAACTTAATATGCACAAAAAAACTAAACATAGTCTGATAAGTAACATATTAATTCAAAATAATCCAAAACAAAACCACAATTCTAACCATAACATCCATTAGAAGTCAGAAAAATTCATTAAAGACAAAAAACAATGTCATAGTTAATTGAACCTTCAACGACTATGATCTTCATTCCTCTTGTCATTAAGAAAAAAAGCACAAGATTACTTCTAAATAAAGCTTCTAAAACATTTTTTTTCATCTAGTATAAATTAAACTCATTACTAAACTATTTAAAAGAAACTACAAAATATAGGTTTTTTCTAAGCAAGAACATACAAAGAGAAGCAAGATAGCCTAAAGTAAGATTAGAACATGGAACCACGAGAACCTAGAATTCCAACTTCAATTGCAATTATGGAATAAATAGTAATCAATTTCACCAAAAATTTTACTCTACAAAGATTGCCTCAAATTTGAAAATTTACTCTACAAAGGAAGAAGAAAATCAACTATTCTTTTATACCATATTACCTCCTATAAAAGTTAAGAAAGATATCACTACTCTGATAGAATCCTATAGTATACATATAATGAATATCTGTCCATGTGCAACTAATGAATTTCAATTAGGGCATGTCTTTTCTTTTGAAAGAATTTCAAGAGTCCCACATATTTGAATGCCATCCCAGTCTTTTTGCTAGAGTTGTAGGAAACTAGAATACCAAAAGAACTATAAGTCCTATAATTTATTGGATTTGAACATTCATAAAAAGAAACCGAATTTGCAAGCTCCATCTTTTTCTACTCATGTATAATACTTATCTCACATTTCTCTATCTCGCAATACTTATTTCTCTAAGTTTTTCCCAAGTGAAAAGAACACCAAATAATTTACGTAAGAGAACTAAACGCAAGGAGTTTAAAATCTAAGATTCCTGAAATTGCTTCATTTCAAAACCCAACAAAAAAGAACAAACTGTTTCCTAATTCTTTAATTATCATTCCTTTCCATCAACATGCTATTTGATCACTTTCAAGATGTGCATATTGCACCCTTTACAGCCTTCAAATTAGTGATAGTTTTCTTCCTCATTAAGTTGGTCATATAATCACCAAAAATAATATTAGGATGCCACAGACCAATTCTCCAGACCTTTTAAACATCGAAGGTAGGATCCTGATTTTATTAATCTCAAAATCCTAGCTCATTATTTCCCATATTGCATAAAAAAGTTTTTAAAAAAAATCGTATGAAATTCAGGGGTTCTTGCAACTAGAATGCAAATAGAACTCCAAAAATATGCACCAAGCCAATTTATCACAATGGTATTTTTAAGTATAACCCACTAGAAGATGTTCTAAAATAATATTCTTCCATAAACATTTTCTCTTTTAAAGCTATTGAATTAGTATATGAACTACAGATTTAAGTGGTTAGAAAGCACAGTATGACGTCTTCGCAAGATTGAAGGATCATTTGAAAAAGGCCAAGAAAATGAGTAACTTGACAAGTAGAAGTCCATATCAGACCTTCAATTCTGCTATTTAAATGCAATCATAAGTTCTTTCTATTCTCAAGAATGTATAACTACGGGAATTAAAATTCAAAAGCCTGCCTTTAACAAGCTTAGTATCCATAGGTTAAACATATGAAGATCATAGTAAAAGATCTTAATGGACAAGAGCAAGTAAAATGTCATATAGGAACTCCACCTATTGCTCTCTTCAATATCAGTAAATCTTGCAACTTATTATCAATTCCAAGCACCAGAACAATACCAAATTAGCAACAACCGAATGAATAAAAGTAATCGTCTAGCTTAAAATTACCATTTGACATTATCTACCTTGAATAGTTGGCACAGGCATTGTTGTATTATTCAACAAAAGCAAAGCCACAATTATGGCTTATATTTTGAGGATCCTGTATGACAAGATAATACACACTGAGGACAACATCAGATTAAAATCCAATTGGAAAAGATAGACATGTTAATTTCAAGTTTATACAAGCAAATTTTACCTTTAAGAGCTCTATGTTTTCAGCTCTAGGACCAGTCTCATCAATGATTTTTTTAAATTCATTCTCAGTCCAATTCTTTGGTACGTTACCGATAAACAATTTGTATTTTTTTTTCTGAGAATGAACATCTTAAAGTTCTACCTTGCATCAGTTAATTCTAGAGAACTTATAAGAACAAAAAGAATATCTCAGGATGCTAGACAATTACCATATTCAATATAGGGGGAAAAAATGCCAAAAGATTAAGACTTATAGAAAGATAACAAAAATTACCTTGAATTCTTTGTTGCGTAGTTCATCAATGTCCTTTTGTGCAACATCTTTTGTTCTAAATGCTACAAAAGCAAAACCTTTACTTTCACTAGTATCCCTATTTTTCATGACTCTTACCTGCCAACTTGTAAAGAATTAGTGCTATATTCTAAAGGTGTAGGTGTGTGTATTACAAAGATGAATTTGCAACTGAATTACAACTGACCCAAAAAATTTCACCTGTGGATTCACAAATTTCATTTTCCATAGGTTCACTACCAATTTCACTCCTATTGGGTTCCAACTATTAGGAATAGGATCGATATATTTACGTGTCAGCTAAATTAAATCTTATAAATACGTGAGAAATAAATCGTACATTCGTAGGTATCGTCTCCAAGAATATAACTCGAGAAGCTTTTTTCCTTCTGGAAATACTCCAAACCCCCAAGTTTTCTTCAGTGTAATCTCCCAGGACCAGAAAATTGCTAATCATATTTTTTTCTCTCTTTGTAGAGGGTGGACTCACAAAAACTAAGAGAACGTTGTATCTCATGTAACCCTGATATAGAGTCTTAAACCAATATATATAGTTTGCTAATTCCAACTATGCCTATATATTTGACTCTATCTCAAATACAATGCTCTAAAAACAAAACAAAAGCAATGCATGTGATACAAACAAAGCCAACAACAACCCAAGGAGTACGCAACGAAAGAATAAAAGTTTTAAAACCTCCGCTTTGTGTAGTTTTTCATAGCTGTGAAGTAGATGTCGAGCGGACCACTGAAATGGTTTTGACTCTAGACTACGTCTCCGGTTGATGATTCTCCAATCTCCAACTCCTCCGTGGCATGAACGCGAAGCTTTTCGCCTCTCAGAATATTCCACCGCCCAATCTAGTTGGTGAAACTACTTAGGCGAGAAGAAACTCTTCTTGATCCTTTGCTATTGTTTTAGCAAAATCAAGAAGAAGACACAAAAGGAAAAATGAACAAGAGAGAAAGCTTGGCAGGAGGAAAAAACTTCGTGCTTTTCGTGTGTTTACTGTGTTAACAAAAAAAACCACGAACACACGACTATTCACCTTATCTTATCACCAACACACCAGGGTTTTGATATTTCAAAACTCTCAAAGGCTATCAATAGAAGAAGTTTGGCTATGCCTTAACTCTTTTGTTCCGTGAATCAAAATAACCCTTAGTCCAGGCTATTGGGCAAAAATTAACTTATTATTTTCCTTGGACCCAAGGAGCCCAAAAATAATAACCATTAATTATTTATTTCCTGGGCCTATTAAAATAATTCAATAAATAATTAATGAATCCAAATGAACTAAAATAAATATTTAAGCCTTTTATTAACTAGATTAAGCCCAGGTTAATTTTTTTCTAATTATTCAATCTGGACTTTGGCCCTAAACAATTAATTAACCAATTAAACTAGATAATAAAATTAATTTCTCTTATTCTTTTATTTTATTCTAATCTAAAAATAAATTAGACTTCTTGAATAAAATAAAAAATCCTTTTTATTGTGACCATTTCCTCAACCTAAAACAATTAGGGCTTACGGGCTATTCTGATGACTAAAAAGACACATCGCCTTGACTACTAAAATGACCAAAATACCCTTACTATATAAAGAGCTTTATTTTGCATTTTAAATATTTTCTAATATCACTATAAGGAAATATTGACCTCAAGAACGATATTGCATTAGCTATGTCTTCGACCTACAAGTGAAATGACTAAAATACCCCTCTACACACCGCCGTAAATTTAAAGAGGAAATAGTGCATTAACGCCTCTCTAAAAGACATCTACCATCCTTAGGCTTCTAGTCCAATGATGCATGACTTCTTGAAATATTTTTTTCTTTTCAAGAGAGCTACCCTAAAGCCAATATCCAAGTCATATTCCCCAGGACCCTAGATAATTAGATCATTCGGACAACCACAAGGGATGATATAGTATAGACACTATCTTGTACAAATCTGTCTTGACTAACTACTTACATATACCGAATATACAAGTATATTTGTCCTTCTAAGGAACCTCAACTATAGTATATCAAAGGATACGCTTCCAGCTTCGTCAGACCACCAACTCATACTCAAGCTGTATAGTACAAGTCCACACTGTAGCTGTAGTAGTCTAGATTTCTATCATATAGTACTTTTAGAAACAACCACTACAGGTCCTGTTCTACGTATTCGAAACACACGTATGTTATGATTTGAGAAAACGTAAGCCATTCCCTATTTAGAATTCATAATGCAATAACCTTGCCATGATGAGATCCATATTCTCATCATCCGGTTAAGACAATAGTTTATGTGTTAAGTATCCCACGGTCCATACCTTACTGTGAAAGACCTCCATTCATATAGATCATTTACTTAAACATAATGGGTCTTTTCCAATAAAATCATGTACAAATATAAATAAGATTTCACAAAAAATTTCTGAGAAAAATATATTAATACAAGTTAAAATTACATCAGAAATTTAGTCTAAGAGGGCATATATCCTAATAATCTCTCACTTGCACTCTAAGACTAAGTAAGTCCATAGGTGCCCACCCTTATGGTGTCTAAGTGTCTTCTAAAGACTCTCTTCGCCAAAGTCTTGGTGAAAGGATATGCTAGATTGTTCTTTGAGGTAATTTGTTCAACTACGACTTCCCATCTCTGGATGAAATCCCGGATCAGGTATTACTTCCTTTCTATATGCTTTTCCTTTTTATGGTTCCTGGGTTCTTTGGATTGTGAGACTGCACCACTGTTGTCACAATACATCACAATCAATTTGTCCATTTGTGGCATGACTCCATGTTTCAAAAAGAACTTTCGAAGCCAAATTGCTTCCTTAGATGCCTCCGAAACTGCCACATACACGGCTTCTATAGTTGAGTCAGCAATGCAAGATTACTTGATACTCCTTCATGAAATGGCTCTTCCAGATAAGGTGAAGACATTCCCACTAGTGAATTTTCTTTCATCCTAATCCATCTGGAAGTCTGAGTCCATGTATCATGTAGGAACTAAGTCATCAGCCCAATAAACTAGCATATAATCTCTTGTACCTTTAAGATACTTGACAATATGCTTTACAGCTTGCCAATAAACCTCCCCGGGGTTTAACTGGTATCTGCTAACTATGCCTACAATAAAGCATATATCTGGCCTAGTACACAGCATGGTATACATGAGACTTTCCACAGCTGAAGCATAGAGAATCCTACTCATTCCATCTTTTTCTTCTTGAGACTTTGGATAGTCATTTGAACAAAAAGACAACCCAAGTCTGCAAGGGATCAACGCACTCTTGCAAGAGTCCATGCTAAATTTGGCCAGCATCTTGCCAATGTATGTAGTTTGGGATAAACCTAACATTCTCTACTTCCTATTTCTAAGAAGTTTTATCCCGATAATGTAACTAGCTTCTCCCAAATCCTTTATAGTAAATTGACTAGATAGCGAAACCTTAGTAGATAACAGTGTCCCTACATCATTTTCAATGAGTAGAATGTCATCCACATACAGTACAAGAAAATTCACATTTATGCCTTCCAGTTTCCTATACACACATAGTTCATCCTCGTTTTGAATAAAATTGTAAGACTTTACAGTCTCATCAAAATGAATATTTCATGCTCTGGATGTCTGCTTAAATCCATAAATAGAGTTCTTAAACTTACAAACTATATGTTCTTGGCCTTCAAAAATAAAACCTTCTGGTTGGGACATATAGATATCTCCACTATGATGGCCTTTTAAAAATGTCGTCTTGACATCCATTTGCCATATTTCGTAGTCATACTGATATACGATGGTAAGGAGGATATGGATGGACTGAAGCATGGCTATCAAGGAAAAGGTTACTCATAATCGATCACTTCTTGCTTAGTATACCCTTTCGCCACAAGCCTAGCTTTGAAGGTTTCTATCCTATCCGCTCCCCTCTTCCTCTTGTACACCCACTTACACCTAATGGATTTTATCCCTTCAGGTGAAGCTACAAGATCCCAAACCTTATTAAAGTACATAGACTCAATCTCGGCTTTTATTTCTTCATGCCATAGGTCTACATCGGCATCAGTAATAGCCTCCTCGTATCTAGTAGGATCTTGTTCCTGTTAGTTGGAGACTAAGTCAAAAGCCTCTCTAGTCCATCTTTCTGGAATCTAGATATCCTCCTACTATGATGAGGCTCCATTTGTACAGGTTCCTGAGACTGTGCCTCTTCTTATTTTATAATCAAGTTAGGAGAAATTAATTCAGCTCTTCGAGTTTCAATCTTGTTAAACCTTTAGTGGATGTACTTTTATTATCCTCCAAGTATCTAGCATTAGTACTCGCGAGTACTTTTTTCTCCTTGGGATGATAAAAATAACCACCATTTGTACCTTTTGGATACCAGCATAATTCTAATCTCAGTTCTGATTTGTCTCCCTTAATTAGTACATATGCTAGACAACCCTATATCTTGAGATGATTTAAACTTGGCTTACGCCCAATCCACATCTCATAGGGTGTCCTAGGTATTGACTTGGAAGGCACCAAGTTTAGAATATATGCAACTGTTTCTATGGCATATCCCCAAAAAGATACTAGAAAAATAACATGAGACATCATGCTTCGAACCATTTTCATTTATGTCATGTTCCTTCTCTCAGCTACTCCATTCTGCTATGGTGTCCCCGGCACAAAGAGTTGGGATACTATCCCATGATGTACCATGTAGCCCTTGAATTCACAATGAGGTATTCTCCACCACTATCCGATCATAAGGTCTTAATTATTTTACCTGTCCGACGCTCCACTTCAGTATTAAACTTTTTGAACTTGTTAAAAGAATCAGATTTGTGTCTCATCAGATAAACATAACCATACCTTGTATAATCATCTGTAAAAATGATGAAGGACTCAAGCCTCCCTCTTACTGGTGTAGACAAAGGACCACACACATCAATGTAAACAAGACTCGATGCTTCTTTAGCTCTATCCGCCTTTTGGGTAAAGGACATTTTGGTCATTTTTTCATAAGACAGGATTCACACTGAGGCCAACTTTCCAATCTTAATGAGCCTAAAGGCCCATCATGGATTAACCTCTGAATCCTGGTTGAGTTAATATGGCCCAACCTCAAATGCCAAATATATGAGTTATTGACATTGATCTTTCTCTTCCTATTTAAAGGTTCAGATTGAGCGTTATTCAACTAATTGTTAATAGGAATAATGAAGAATAGATTTCCATACATGTGCCCAGTATATATTACTTCTCCATTTTTACTGATAATTATACCAAAACGGAAAGAAACGGAATATCCTAGATTTATTAGTTTTGTAACTAAAACCAAATTCTATCTAAAATCAAGAACAAATAAAATATCTTTCAAAATAATTATTCTATTACAATCAAAAGTAAGTTCCAGTTCTCCCACTGCAAGGGCCCAAACTTGTGCTCCATTTCTGACACATAGTTCATGTTCGCCCTTTTAGAGTCTTCTAATCTTCCTAAACCCCTGCAAGGAGTTACAGATATGATCAATGGCTCCTGAATCAACAATCCAAGTGGAAGTTGATCCAACTATTGATATAGATCCTAGATAGAAAACATTACCTGTAGGGTTTTTCTTGGCTTGAAGATCTGGACATTCCTTTTTCCAGTGTCCCTTCTTCCCACATTTGAAGCATTTGCCCTTAGTTTTGTCTTTAGGCTGGGATTTGGGCTGGTGTACTGCATTCCTTTTCTTTTTTTTTAGCTTTCTGGGCTTGGGCCCAGTTCTTGAAAAAGAGGCCATCATAGCTCTAGCTTGTGGCTTCATGACCTTCTCAGCTACTTGGAGATCCTTCATCAACTCCATTAAACTCATGTTTAACTTATTCATGTTGTAATTCAACTTAAATTAAGTGAAGAAGCTAAGCAAAGATTCGAGAACCATGTCCACTTGGCTCTCATGGTCAATAACAACTCCCAAGACTTCTGCTTCCTCAAAAATAGCGATCATTTTGAGTATATGTTCTCCGATTGATGCTTCCTTAGCCATCTTAGTGTTTATTATTGTTCTTATCCGTGAACATTGTGACTAGTGACGCACTATGTCATAAACAATTGCCATGTGCTCATGTTTGGATTGGAGCACATTCGACATGGAGGCTAGCATATAACATCGAGCCATCTCGCCAGCCTTCTTCCATGTCATTTCAACCTCACGCTCCTCAGCGGTGGAACCTTTCCCGATTATTGGATAGGTCTTGTAAAGGACACTCTTATACTCCTCAGTTGTAAGTATTATGTCCAAGTTCTTTTTCTAGTTCATATAGTTTGAACCCATTAGCTTATTCTCGCGGAGAATAACGGCTAAGGGACTGAAATAACCTCCACCAAACATTTCTAAAATCTTTAAAAAATAAAAAAAAAATTCTCAGTGTTATGAAAACAAAATAATTTTGTGCACTTTATCCTCATATTAAATTGATAATAGCTAACCTCATTACTATTATCTTTAACATGATTAATTTGGCTCTTAAAAAAACTGACATAGCTTCTTAAGAAGATTAACAATTTCCTAGGATAATTGTGTTAACCACCACAAATTAATTTCCATTCTAGGTAATGATCTAGAAGATAACTCCATCGAGGGGATGGCCGTTTCTTCTCATTTCCTTTGGATATACCTCGCACTATAACCTTCAACGTGGGTTGACCAATCATAGTATGTGTCTCGGGTTATTAATTATATCATTCCATTAGTTCTAGGTCATTGTGGTATCTCTATTCTATACGAGTTCACTCCCAGGGTAACGCGACGAGATCCACGATCTCTAATAAGGATCGTGATGGAAGCCGTGAGGCCATTGGAAGCCCTCTCCCACTTAGTTTTTTAAATAAAGGTTTTCTTGGAAAAATATCATTTGAAAATTTTCAATTAAGTTATCTTTTAACTTAAAATAAAATATCTAAATCCATAAAAAAAAAAATTCTATGTCAAGTTTTATATCCTTTGAGAAATTTTTCTTCATGGATTAATTTTATTTAAGTTAAAAGCTTAATAATTTCAAAATTTTTTCATTTTAAAATTCCTAGAGATTTTGATCTCAAGATTTTATTTAACAAAAATATTTTTTTCCTTTGCTAAAATGAATTAAAATGGCTCTCCATTTTAACTTACAAAAATTTCTAAATCCAAAATATTTTCTATGTCAAGGATAAAAAACCTTTAATAAAATAACCAAGGATTAATTTTTGTTTAAGTTAAAATAACTATTTAATTAAAGAAAAAATATATTTTTCCTTATCAAATAAAATTTCCCAAAGACTTTGGTCTTTGAGAAAACGTGCACATAGGACTTAAAATAACTAGCTTGCCAGAAAACTGTAAACATTTTCATACTCTTCTATTTTTAATCCTAAGTGTCCAAATAATAGAATTAAACATATTAATTAAATTAATTAATGATCTTGTTTAATCCTAAAATTCTTTTTCTATTATTTTTCATGCAAAATATTCAAAGAATATTAACTATTGAAAAAATAATTACTTCGTTTGGTATGGGACCAAAAAGAAAAAAAGAAAAAATCCAAACATTACAAGAATTTTTTTTTTCTCTCTGGTCTTGTGCACCCCCCGCACAGGATCATGGCCCATGGGAAGACCCATGGGCCATGGTCCGTAGGCGGGTGCCCGCGACCCATGCTGTCCAAGAAGCATCTTGCCCAAGATGTCTCGCATCCTGCCCAGGATGCAGCGACTGCGACCGAGCCAAGGGGTTGCCTAGGCCCGACTGCAACTCACAAGCCGTGGCTGGGCCTGGGCGCCACCCTCAAATCCTTCCTGTCCGAGCCGCAGCTGAGGCGGCTCAACTCAGCTTGGCTTGGCTAGGAGGCTGGCTTCAGGCGGCTGGTCATCTTCCTCAATTTTTCTCGTTGTTTCTTCTGCGATTTTTCTCCTAGAACTCTCTAACTTTGTTCGTTATCACTCTAGGCAGATACTTGTTACATTTTTTCAACAAAATCAAGCACCACATCCACCTATACCCTTTCAAATCGAGTTTACATGAAAGCTAATCAAAGCATGAAAATTTTATAGAGCCTCCTATACCTCAACGGTGAGGTTTAAAGGAAACTACCTATACCAAAATAATGAAGGATCTCATGGCATTCATCAAATTAGTCGTGCTAATTTTATTAACTAGAATGCAATAATCCTAAGCCTTTCAAAGCATTATTATCTAATACCACTTTATGCTCTGAAAACAAAACAAAAGCCATACATGCGATACAAATGAAGCAAACAACAGCACAGGGAATATGCAATAGAAGAATAAAAATTTTAATACCTCTACTTTGTGTTGGTTTTCGTGGCTGTGAAATAGATGTTGAGTGGACCACTGAAACAGTTTCGACTCTAAACGATGTCTCCGGTTGATGACCCACCAATTTCCTACTCCTCCGTGGCATGAGCGCGAAGCTTTTCGCCTCTCAGAATATTCCACAGCCTAATCTAGTTGGTGATACTACTTAGGCGAGAAGAAACTCTTCTTGATCCTTTGCTATTGTTTTAGCAAAATCAAGAAGAAGACACAAAGGGAAAAATGAACGATAGAGAAAGCTTGGCAGAGGAAAAAAACCTCGTGCTTTTCATGTGTTTACTGTGTTAAGAAAAAAAAACCATGAACACACGACTATTCACCCTATCTGATCACCAAAACACCGAGGTTTTGATATTTCAAAACTCCCGAAGGCTGTCAATAGAAAAGGTTTGGTTAAGCATTAACTCTTCTATTCTATGAATCAAAATAACCCCTTAGTCCAGGCTATTGGGCCAAAATTAACTTATTATTTTCCTTGGACCCAATGAGCCCAAAAATAATAACCATTAATTATTTATTTCCTGGACCTACTAAAATAACTCAATAATTAATTAATGAGCTCAAATGAACTAAAATAATTATTTAAGCCTTTTATTAACAAGTTTAAGCCCAAGTTAATTTTTTTAAATTATTCAATTTGGGCTTACGCCCTGAATAACTAATTAACCAATTAAACTAGATAATAAAAATAATATCTCTCATTCCTTTAGTTTATTCTAGTCTAAAATTAAATTAGACTTTCTAAATAAAATAAAATTCTATTTTATTGTGACCATTTCCTCGACCTAAAATAATTAGGACTTATGGGCTATTTCGAGGACCAAAAAGACACATCGCATTGGCTACTAAAATGATCAAAATACCATTTCTATATAAATAGTTGTATTTTATATTTTAAATATTTTCTAAATCACCGTAAGAAAATATTAACCCCAAGGACAATGCTGCGTTAGCTATGTTTTCGACATACAGGTGAAATGACTAAATTCCTTTATGATTTCCAATTCATGAACCACTGGTTTTCCTTCTTATTTCATTCAATTTTGTTACAACTTCTCAGCGTCTCAATCTCATTACGATTTTAGCTGCTTGTGATATTTTCCTTATAACGTTTTGCTCACAACTCCAAATCATGTAAAATTGGTCCCAAAATGATCCTAAGACATTTAGCTACAAGTTTCAGGTCATAGGGTTCCAAATGAACAAGCTAATTTGTACAGTTTATTTGTTCTTCAAGGCTGCTCGGGATTTCTGCAAAACAGAATTTCTTTTTTTATTTTCTTTCTTCAAACCATCTGTTCTACTTTAATCCTAACAATTATATAACAATTAAACCACCTTAAATTCCATCATAATGGCCTTCAATTCTTTGATTTTCAAAGATACTTAGCCCAATAAAATCATATTTTCCAACATCAAATTCAACAAGTGCAAACAATAATATTAACAATTCATTTCCTTCAACAAGTAATTCCATCTTTCCTTTCCATTTCTTACACCTTCTTGTGCAGTCATGAACTATAAATTAAACCACCATTAAAACACTTCATCTATCATATAAAACATAGCATATAGCTTCTGTAATCAACCAGTATACAACACACACAAAACAGCTCCAAAACATAGCATTTGTCCAAGTACTTCTCATAGTTCTCATGAATTTCCCAATAAAATTAATACCAAAATAATCCTCACAATTTAATCTACAATTTTAATGGAAAGAGTATGATATTTTACCTTGTGTATAAGATTCTCCAAGCTTGAATTGCTCCAAGTTCTCCTTCTTTTTCTTCAAGAATTCTTTTCTCTCTCTCACTTCCTTTTTCTTCCTATTTTTCTCTAGCTTTTCTTTCCTTTTTCTTTCTCTCTTCTTTCTTTCTTCTTTCTTATTCTTGCTGTCCATTTTTAGCTGTTGAAATACAACTTCCACCGCCATTCTCATGACAAAATATCACATGGTCAAGTGTTTCATTACTTGGTCAAAAGACTTCCTTTGAAAGTTTTACAAAATCTTCTATTTTTCTTTTAATTTCTCCTTTCTTATCTTCCTTTATTGTACTAAAATTCAAGATGTTCTTCAACCATTTTCCACCGCCACTTCTTGGTCCAAATTTTGACCAAAATTAATCACAAAGTCAACTAATGTGGGCTATCCAATTTTCAACCATTTTCCTATTGGTTAATTTAATAAATTTCCTTAATTATTAATCTTATTCAACAAGCTTTTGAAATAAAATAATCCCACAAATATTTCATTTTCCCAATGGTATTTTGACACTTATTTTCATCATCTAATCATATTACGCCGCTTGTCTCAATTTTGGCCACACTTCATAACTTCTTCAGAAAAACAACTATAATTTCGGTCCGTATTGGGAAAATATTTTATTCCACCAATGAAATCTATAAATTGTACTGAATTCAATAGTGCAAATCAAAATTCTCAAATCTTTCTCAGTTCTTTCCAAATTCCGACCAAGATTACAAAAAAGCCCCAGATACCTTTGATGGCTTAATTTATACCAAAATACTCGTCTCATCAAACTGATCAATTTTTATTCTTAATGTACCCTTAAATTTCTACTCTACTAAAAGTAGTCGCAATCTGATGATTTAGGGTATGGGTAGAACAAAATTCCATCTACGTCTCCATATTTTCAATAATGCCCTTAAATGTGTTTATCATACCAAAACGTTCATCTCACTATACTGATTATTTCTTATTCTGGTCACTTATACAATTTCTTATTCTATACATAGTTGTAATCGATTAAAGTACAAAAATGGGGGTTGTTACACTCTCCCCTCCTTCAACAAATTTCGTCCTCAAAATTTATATTTACCTTAATTCTAGCAAATGTCTACTTTATGGGACACAAAGCAAATGTATACATCTCTATACTTTTCATTCATGACACAGAAGAAAACTTCTATTTTGCACAGGTAAATATGATCTCCTAGGAAATTCTCATATTCTTTCAACCTGAAAATATACCTTCATCTATATCATTCTTGTATGATCTATAATTAAACCTCCTATATTTTTATCATTTTTCATATAGATCATACTTTTGTTTCCTTAAACAGCCATAAATTACGTCCTATGGGTACTTCCCTGGGGTTACCCATCCTAGAATTTTTCTAACCCAAGCACGTTTAACTTCAAATGTTTAATGATTTCTAGTACATTAGTTTTAATATAATCATATCTTTTCACACATTATGATAAACCAGGACATTTAATACTCAAATATAATGCTGGAACACTATACAAGTGTGCATATTCTTATCTACACACTTCATGCATACTTCATATCGCACTATACACACAGAGCCATTAAGTGTTCGACTTCCTTTATTCCTCATCTCACTGTTACTAATCCCAAAATAAGAAATTTAGAATTTTTAAATAATTTAAATATAAGATCTCCCTTATCTCAATCCCTTTACTATTGTTCGAGTTCGAGGTCATAGACCCTTTCTAAAGATATTAGAATTATCTCAAATCATTCTTCTTCTAGTTCTCATTAGCATAAATTATACCTCAAAGTCACATGTCACATCTACTCTAATATCCAAATCACACTATTTCTATAAATTCACATTTACTCATACTATAATGAACTCCCCAATGTCCTGTTAGAGGCTATGCTATCTTCCAACAGAAGCTCTATCATAGGTTTCGCTATGCTCGATATCATTTGTAACACCTCATATTTTCATAATGTAGTGGGTTGTAACTTTATGGGATATCGCCTCATCCAATTACCCAGACAATGGGTCTTTATAACAATATCATCTACTATGCAGTGAAAATTTTTCCAAAAAGAAAAGTACAAGAATTTAGCATCTAATACATACAATCAAGGGTATAACAGGTCCAAGATGTAGCATGAGCTTATGGGAGTCCACCGCTCTTTCGCTGCACCTTTGATCCTAAATTTTTCAAAAGAGGTAACACATATGTGAGCGTAAAACTCTGTAAGTCTTGTGTGTGCCAATGTTTTCAACTAAAAATATCTCATGAAGAATAATCTCAACATAAGCTAGTTCAAAAATTCTCATGTGAAAACATTCTCAAAACAAGTATTCAAGAATTTCGAGTGAAAACATGATGAGTACAGTATTCAAAATACTAGCATAAGATATTCTAATTCAAATATTTAAGTATTTGAGTATTCAGGAGATCATGTTTACATGCGCAAAATAGACTTTTTCTTCTATTTCATGTCATATAAATGAGAAGTATTGAGATGTATATATATTTGTCTGGCGTTTCATGAAGTATATTTAGAGAAAGAAAGATATACAGCGAAAAGTTACTCATGGTAGTACTAGAAATCGAGATGGAGGAAATGCTGCCAATATTATTGGAAACACCTCCCCTAGAACAAAAGCACAATCTCAAAGGAATGAAATGGCACAAGCATTACGAAACATTGCTCCAGTACTTCAACGTATCATTGAAGCTCCAACCCAAAGAGGACAATATTCTGAGAAGGAAATGGATAAAGCATTAGATCGATTTCTAAAGTTCAATCCCCCTCAATTTTATGGACAAGCAGACTCAGAACAAGAAGATGAGTCCTCAAAATGGATGACATCTTTGCAGTCCTAGATTATTCTAAGCAGAGGAAAGTCTACTTTGCTACATTTAGACTTCAAGGACCTGCTTGAGACAGGTGATTAACGAAGAAAAGGTCCAAGAACAGGAACAAAAGGACTAAACTTGGAAAGAATTTATAGAAGAATTTAAGAATGAGTTTATACCGAGATGGATAGTTGAAAATACGGAAGAATAATTTCAAAATATTTCACAAGTAGAGAGGACTACTGGGGAATATGCGGCTGAGTTTGTTCGATTATTAAAGTATGGCTTTGCATTGGTACAAATAGACTCAGATCGAACTCAGAAATTCATAAAAGGATTACTACCTGAATTAAAAAGAACACCGATTGCTATGGCCCCGACAAGCTATAGTGTGACTACAAAAATAGCCTCTCGACTAGAAATGGAAGATTTGAACCAAGCTAGATAGAACCATAAGAAGGAAGCTGAAATTAGTTAGCAACAATAAGAAAAGCGCCTAATGAAGAAATGGCCAACTTTAAGAAAGACAAAATACATTCAATGTACTTACTGTCACAAGGGCGGACATACTTATGAGCAGCGTCGGAAGAGACTTACAGCATGTTCTCAATGTGGGAAAATGGGACATACATTATCCAGTTGTCCCTGTACTAATAGACAAGAAGATACCCCCTCTGCTCTTGAAGAATTCAAATCTAGAGAGTTACGGGGAAATAGCAGACCCATCAGGATTCGTGGAGAGTAAAGAAGGATCAGATGGTAGAAGAAACCAGAAATAAATGTTTGATGGAATTAAAGAAAATATAAATTTTGAGGGCGAAATTTCTTAAAGGAGGGAAGAATGTAACAACCCCCACTTTTGTACTTTAATCGGTTACTACTATGTATAGAATAAGAACTTGTATAAGTAGCTAGAATAAAAAATGACCAGTATAATGAAATGAACATCTTGATGCAATAAAAATGTCTAGGGGTATTATTAGAATTTTAGAATTTATGGGGACCTGAATGAAATTTTTTTATTTGTTCTACCCGTACCCTAAATCTTCAGATTGCGACTACTTTTAGTAGAGTGAGAATTTAATGGTACATTAACAATAAAAATTGATCAACATAATGAGACAGGTATTTTGGTGTAAATTAAGCTATCGGATGTATTTGGGGGCATTTGCATAATTTTGACCGCGATCGAGATTTTGACCTTAAATTGGAAAAAATTGATAAAGAATTGAGAATTTTGATTTTCACCTTTGAATTCAGGTAAATTTATAGATTCCATTGATGGAATAAAATATTTTCCCATTACGGACTGAAATTACAGTTATTTTCTGAAGAAAATTCTAAAGTGCAGGCGACATTAAGACAACCAGTGTAACATGATTGAAGGATGAAAAAAGTGTCAAAATACCATTGGGAGAATAAAATTTTTGTGCAACTATTTTATTTCAAAAGCTTATTGAATAAGATTAATAATTAAGGAAATTAATTAAATCAACCAATAGGAAAATGGTTGAAAATTAGATAGCCCTCAATGGTTGACATTGTGACCAATCTGGGTCACAATTTGGACCAAGAAATGGTAGTGGAGAACATAGTAGCCGGCCACAAGAGAAATAAAAGAAAGAAGGAAAAGAAAAAGAAAGAAAGGAAAGAAAGGTAGTAGAAAAATGGGAGAAAAATAGAAAATGAGAGAGAAATCATTCTTGAGAGAAAAAGGAAGAACTTGGGAGAAATCAAGCTTGGAGAATCACATAAATAAGGTAAAAGGCTATATTTCATGAATTAAAGTTGTAGGTTTCTTTGCAGGTATTATTATGGTATGAATTTTGTTGGGAAAATATGGAAGTTATGATTTTGTCTAGCATGATTTTTATATTTGGTGAAGATTGGTGTGTGTATATGTGTGCCGGTCTGTTAGAGGGCTTATATACTATGTTTTATATAGTATAAGAAGGTGTTTTGATGGTGGCTGGGGTGGTTGTTCATAGCTGCACAAAAAGGTGTAAGAAATGAAATGGAAAACTAGCTTATTTATAAAGCAAATGAATTGTTAATGTTGTTGTTTGTTTTTGTTCAACTTGATGTCAGAAAATGTTATTTTGCTGGGCTAAGTTTCCCTGAAAATCAGAGAATTGAAGGCCATTATGATGGAATTTAAGATGGTTTAAGTGTTTTATAGTTGTTAGGATTAAAGTAGAATAGATGGTGTGAAGAAAGGAAACAAAAACAGAAATTCTGTTTTGAAGAAATCCCGAGCAGCCTTGAAGAAGATAAAAACTGTAAAATTTGGCTTGTTCATTTGGAACCTCATGACCTGAAACTTGTAGCTAAATTTCTTGGGATCATTTTTGGACCAATTTTACATGATTTGGAATTGTGAATAAAAAGTTATGTTGAAAATACCACAAGCTGCCAAGACAGTAACGGGATTGAGAAGCTGAGATGTTGTAAGCAAAACTGTGTGAAATGAGAAGGTAAATTAGTTATTCATGAGTTGGAAATCATAAAGGAATGTCTTGAGGACATTTTGGAACAAGTTTGACATCAATTGGACTTATGAATCAGTTGTTCTGATATAAACAAACAAGTGTGACAAGAATGAAGAAATGCTGAATTCTATATGGCAAAAAATAAACTCAAGTATTGTTTTATTGGTATTAATGGATGAAAGAGAGATTACAAGAACATATGGAAACCTTGGATATTTGTTTGAACAAAGTGATGAGAAATGAATTAATAAGCATTTGATCATTCCATGTATTTATCTCATTTTGATAGGAAGAAGTGCGAAAGAAGAAAATATTACATTTTCTATTTAGGGCTAAGAGTGCTATATACGCCATCACATTGAGTTATGACACAAGGTGAGTCCTACTGCTTTTTAAATCCTATTTTAGCTAAGTATTTTCCTGAACGATCATGTACTTTCCTATTGTAGTTAATGCTTTCCTGATATATTATGAGTTGAATGTTCCATTTGGGTTTGAAAACATTATCAAGTACTCAATTTCTTGAATATCTTGAATATGAAATATCTTGTGTGATCTTTTCAATTTCAAAATCCTGGTTTTGGTAAAGTGCTTTCCTGATATGAAAAATGTTTTCTTGATGTGCTCAAGTGCGAGCTTTCTATAGGGATTTGGAAGCACGATGAACAATATGAATATTGAATTCTTGATTTTCAGAACTTATTAATCCTTAAATCCAATACATGATTAACTTGAATACTTGGCGTAAGAATTAACTTGAATATTTGGCGTAAGCACTAACTTGAGTACTTGGCGTAAGTACTAACTTGAATACTTAACATATGTACTAACTTGTATACTCTGTGTAAGCATTGACTATACTTGAATACCTGAATACTCGAATACTTGAATCAGAATATTTTATACTAAAATTTCTAGAATACTTGAATCATCATGTTTTCACTCGAAATCCTTGAATAGTTGTTTTGAGAAAGTTTTCACTCGAGAATTTTTGAACTAGATTGTTCATGTTGAGATTACTCTTCATGAGATCTTTTCAGCTGAAAATACTAACACACACGAGACTCACTGAGCCTTACGCTCCCACGTGCATTGTTTCTTTTGAAAAATTTTAGGGACCAGAAGAGCAACGAAAGCGCAGTGGACTTCCAAAGGTCATGCTACATTTTGGACATGTTATACCCTTGAGTATATGTATCATAAGTCAGATTCTATGTACTTTACTATATTTAATGAAAGTAATTTTGGAAAAAATTCTGCTGCATATTAGATAAAGTTTGTTATAAAGACCCTTTATCTGGCCAACTGGACGAGACAACATCCCGTAAAGTTACAACCCACTACGTTATGGAAGTATGGAGTGTTACAAATGGTATCAAGAATTCAAGATTCGTATTGCTCATCATGTTTCCAAATCCATATAGAAGGCTAGCACTTGAACACATCAAGATATGATTTTTCATATCAGGAAAACACTTTACCAAAATTGGAATTTGAAAATTGAAAAGATCGCACGAGATATTTCATATCTAGGATATTGAAGAAATTGAGTGCTTGATAATACTTTCAAATTTAAGTGTAACATTCGTCTCATAATAGATTAAGAAAACACATGATCGTTTCAGGAAAACACTTCGCTAAAACAAGATTTAAAAAGTAGTAGTACTCACCTCGTGTTCTAGCACAATGTGATTATGTATATAGTACTCTTTGTCCTTTACGAAACTTTGAAGATAAATAACCTATATCGAGAGTCATTCCAAACCTCATTATTATATGGTTCAATTAACACAAAACTAATATGTGAATAGAATATCATTTTTCTTCTTTCTCACTTCTTCCTACAAAAATGAGATAAATACTTGGAATGATCAAAGGCTCAGTAATTCATTTCCCATCTCTTTGTTCAAACAAATATCCTAGAACAATACTTGAGTTTATTTCTTGCCAAATAGAATTCTGCATTTCCACATTCTTGTCACACTTGTTTGTTTATATCATAACTTTTGATTCATAAGTCCAATTGATGTCAAACATGTTCCAAAATGTCCTCAAGACATTATTTTATGAGTTCCAATTCATGAACCACTGATTTTCCTTTTATTTCATTCAGTTTTGCTTGCAACTTCTCAGCTTCTCAATCTCATTACTGTTTTGGCAGCTTGTGATATTTTCATCATAACTTTTTACTCACAACTTCAAATCATGTAAAATTTGTTCTAAAATGATCCTAAGACATTTATATATAAGTTTCAGTTTATGGGGTTTCAAATGAATAAGCTAATTTGTACATTTTATTTGTTCTTCAAGACTGCTTGGGATGTCTACAAAACAGAATTTCTGTTTTTATTTCCTTTCTTCACACCATCTATCCTACTTTAATCCTAACAACTATATAACAATTAAACCATCTTAAATTCCATCATAATGGCCTTAAATTCTCTGATTTTTGGAGATACTTAGCCCAGCAAAATCATAATTTCCAACATCAAGATCAACAAGGGCAAACAATAACATTAACAATTCATTTCCTTCAACAAGTAATTCCATCTTTCCTTTCCATTTCTTACACCTTCTTGTGCAGTCATGAACTATAAATTAAACCACCATTAAAAAACTTCATCTATCATATAAAACATAGCATATAGCTTCTGTAATCAGCCAGTATACAACACACACAAAACATCTCCAAAACATAGCATTTTTCCAAGTAATTCTCATAGTTCTCATGAATTTCCCAATAAAATTAATACCAAAATAATCCTCACAATTTAATCTACAATTTTAATTGAAAGAGTATGATGTTTTACCTTGTGTATAAGATTCTCCAAGTTCTCCTTCGTTTTGTTCAAGAATTCTTTTCTCTCTCTCTCTCTCTCTCTCTCTCTCTCTCTCTCTCTCTCTCGCTTTTTCTTTCCTTTTTCTTTCTCTCTTTTTTCTTTCTTCTTTCTTATTCTTGCTGTCCATTTTTAGCTATTGAAATACAGCTTCCACTGCCCTTGTCATGACCAAATATCATATGGTCAAGTGTTTCATTAATTGGAAATATTGCGGCTTCACAAGCTTTGTATGATTTTCAAGTTAAAGAAACTACAGAGGATTTTGGAACCGTCAGTATTTTCCATTCAAATGAACATCATGGATTCTTTGGTGATTATTCTAGGACTTACACAGAGCTTATAGATGTATATCCAAAGAATTGTGGATCCCTAATAGTCGCTAAGATGCTGCAGGGAAAGATTTAAAAAAAAAAGCTTAAAATATTACAGAAATATATATAATAAAATAATTAAAATATCATAAAAACAAAATTATTAACCCCGAGCAACGCTCTGGCTACCTACATAGTATTATGAATTAGAAGAATTCTACGAAAATAAAAAAAAGAAAAATATATATAAGTTAAAATAAACGAAAAAAATATATCGTTGAGAAAAAATTTTAAGTTAGATAAATTATAAGAAAAGCGAAAGAGAAAATTATTTTTATGAGTCTAAAAAATGAAATATATATTCTCAAAAATAAATATGAATTATCGAAATTATAAAAAATGTGAAAAAAGAAAAAAATATATAGTTGTCTCAATCAATTTCAATAAAGATTCCTTTACTCAATTTAGTCCTAAGAACTACTTTGATACACTTTTTTATATTTATAAAGATTAAATTGAGTAAAATAATCTTTAAAAGATTTAAATGAGACAATTACATATTTTTTATGCTTAATTTGAAAATTACCCTTATTAGTAAGGCAAAACGGGACAAATTGCATTACTCTACTTATGTAAAAGAGCAATTAGTTGCCTTCATTAATTTTGTACCGCTAACAAAATTTTAGGAATAAATAAACATTGTTATCCAAGAAGAATTGCCATGGGAATTGGGAAGCCCTAAGCTAAACTAGACTTTCCACCAAAAAAAGGAAAAAGAAAAAGGAATGTCTGGCAAAATTTCGAGCATAAAAAATTTTTCCCTTCTTTTCCTTTAGCTCTTTCTATTTTCTAAAATGACCCTTAGAATATGGGTAAACACGAGTTGAGCTTTTATCGACAGTTCAAACTTGTCTAGAAAAGGACTTACTAGAGTTTGATATTTTAAAACTTAAGTTTAAATTCGAGTATTACTATTAGACATAAATTTTTAATTAAATCAAACTCAAATATTCAAGTATTCGACTCAAAAGTTCACGAACATATTCAATTATATATATTAATTAATTATTTATATTATTTTTAATATATATGATAAAATATTAATATAAAATACTTATTATATATATTTTAATATTTTGATTAAATAATTCAAATACGAACTTGATTTCAAGTTTGCATCGTCAAATAATTCAACTTCGAATTGAGCTCGAATTTTAAAATAGTTTTACCAGAACAAACTCGAACCTTAATATTTGTGTAGTGAGTATCCAACTCGAGATGGAATGAGTATGATTTTCTTTGTTTTAAGTGTTCGATTTTGTTTCTTTTGGGTACAAGATCAAGAAGGGTTAGACTATTATCATTGAAGTCAAATTTATATATTTTGATCCAGCAGTGCATAGCGAGCCTAACAAGTTCAACCCTTACAGGTTTGATGTAATTGAAAAAAAGCAGCGAACTCAACTATATAAACAGGATGAGCCTAAGCCATTCAGTTTCTTAGCTTTTGGATCAAGTGCGAGAACATGTCAGGGACTAAATTTGGCTAGAGTTATGATATAAACAAACAAGTGTGACAAGAATGAAGAAATGCAGAATTCTATTTAGCAAGAAATAAACTTAAGTATTGTTCTATTAACATTAATGCATGAAAAAAAGTTCACAAGAACACATGGAAACCTTGGAAATTTGTTTGAACAAAGAGACGGGAAATGAATTAATGAGCCTTTGATCATTCCAAGTATTTATCTCATTTTGGTAGGAAGAAGTGAGAAAGAATAAAATAGAATATTTTTTATTCACATATTAGTTTTGCGTTAGTTAAACTATAGAATAATAAGTGAGGTTTGGAATGACTCTCGATATAGGTTATTTATCTTCAAAGCTTCGTAAAAGACTAAGAGTACTATATACATCATCACATTAAGCTAGGACACAAGGTGAGTCCTACTACTTTTCAAATCAAATTTTAGCTAAGTATTTTCCTGAAACGATTATGTATTTTCCTAATATAGTAAATGCTTTCCTAATACACTATGAGATGAATGTTACACTTGAATTTGAAAGCATTATCAAGCACTCGAATTCTTGAATATCCTGGATATGAAATATCTCGTGTAATCATTTCAATTTTCAAATCCCAGTTTTGGTAAAGTGTTTTCCTAATATGGAAAATAGTATCCTGATTTGCTTAAATGGGAGCTTTCTATATGGATTTGAAAACATGATGAGCAATATGAATCTTGAATTCTTGATACCATTTGTAACACCCCATATTTCCATAATGTAGTGGGTTGTAACTTTATGGGATGTTGTCCTGTCCAATTGCCCAGACAAGGGGTCTTTATAACAAATTTCATCCAATATACAGTGAAAATTTTTTCAAAATTACTTTCATTGAATATAGTAAAGTACATAGAATCTGACTTATGATACATATACTCGAGAGTATAACATGTTCAAAATATAGTATGAGCCTCGAGGAGTCCATTGTGCGTTTGTTGCACATCTGGTCCCTAAACTTTTTCAAAAGAAACAATGTACGTGTGAGCATAAGGCTCAGTGAGTCCCGTGTGTGCTAGTATGTTTAACTAAAAAGATCTCATGAAGAGTAATCTCAACATAAACAAGATAGTTTAGAAATTCTCGTGTGAAAATATTCTCAAAAAAAGTATTCAAGGATTTCGAGTGAAAATATGATGATTCAAGTATTCAAGAAATTCTAGTATGAAATGTTCTGATTCAAGTATTCAGGTATTCAAATATAGTCAGCACTTATGCCGAGTTTACAAGTTAGTGCATACGCTAAGTATTCAAGTTAGTGCTTATTCCAAATAATCAGGTTAGTACTTACGCCAAATAGTCAAGTTAGTGCATACGTCCAGTATTCAAATCAATGTTTACACCTAGTATTCAAGTTAGTGCTTATGCCAAGTATTCAAGTTAATACTTATGCTATGTATTCAAGTTAATCATGCATTGGATTCAATGATTAACAAGCTCAGGAAATCATGAAATCAAGATTCATATTGTTCATCATACTTTCAAATCCCTATAGAAAGCTCACACTTGAGCATATCAAGAAAACATTTTCCATACCAGGAAAGCACTTTTCCAAAATCAGGATTTGGAAATTGAAAAGATCACACGAGATATTTCATATTCAATATATTGAAAAAAATAAGTTCTTGATAAGGCTTTCAAACTCAAGTGGAACATTAATCTCATAATATATCAGGAAAGTGTTAAATATAACAGGAAAGCACATGAATGTTCAGGAAAACACTTAGCTAAAACTGGATTCAAAAAGCAGTGGGACTTACCTTGTTTCCTAGCTCAATGTGATGATCTATATAGCACTCTTAGCCCTTTATGAAGCTTTAAAGATAAATGACCTACATCGAGACTCATTTCAACGTCACTTATTATTCTATGGTTCAACTGTTACAAAACTAATAGGTGATTTTCTTCTTTCTCACTTCTTCTTATCAAAATGAGATAAATACTTGAAATGATCAAAGGCTCATTAATTCATTTCCTACCACTTTGTTCAAACAAATATCCAAGGTTTCCATATGTTTCTGTGATCTCTCTTTCATCCATTAATACAAATAAAATAATACTTGAGTTTATTTCTTGCCAAATAGAATGCTGCATTTCTTCATTCTTGTCACACTTGTTTGTTTATATCAAAACATTTGATTCATAAGTCCAATTGATGTCAAACTTATTCCAAAATGTCTTCAAGAAATTCCTTTATGATTTCCAATTCATGAATCACTAATTTCCCTTCTCATTCCCACAGTTTTGCTTACAACATCTCAATTTCTCAATCACATTACTGTTTTGGCAGCTTGTGGTGTTTTGAACACAACATTTTATTCACAACTCCAAATCATGTAAAATTGGTCCCAAAATGATCCCAAGACATTGAGCTACATGTTTTAGATCATAAGGTTCCAAATGAACGAGCCAATTTGTAAAGCTTATTTGTTCTTCAAGGCTGCTCGGGATTTCTTCAAAACAGAATTTCTGTTTTTGTTTCTTTTTTCACACTATCTATTCTACTTTAACCCTAACAACTATATAACACTTAAACCATCTTAAATTCCATCATATTGGCCTTCAATTCTCTGATTTTCAGAGATACTTAGCCCAGCAAAATTACATTTTCCGACATCAAGTTTAACAACTGCAAACAACAACATTAACAATAAATAAGCTAGTTTCCATTTCACTTCTTACACCTTCTTGTGCAGCTATGAACAACCATCCAAGCCACCACCAAAACACCTTCTTATACTATATAAAATATAGTATACAAACCCTCAAACAAACCGGCACACATATACACACAACAATCTTCACCAAATAATAAAATCATGCTTAGGAAAGAGTGTACTAACACCTCTCTAAAAGACATTTACCATCTTTAAGCTTCTAGTCCAATGATTCACGACTTCTTGGAATATTTTCGCTTTCCAAAGGACCTACCCTAAAGCTAATATCCAAGTAATGTTCCCCAAGGCCCTAGATAATTAGATCATTCGAACAACCACGAGGGGCGATATAGTGTAGACACTATCTTGTACAAGTCTGTCTTGACTAACTAGTTACATATACCCAATATATAAATATATTAGTCAAAACCACAACTATAGTATATTAAAGCATACGCTTCCAATTTCGTCAGACCACCAACTCATACTCAAGTTGTAGAGTACAAGTTCACGCTATAGCGGTAGTAGTCTAGATTTCTATCAATAATATTTTTAGGAACCACTACTATAGGTCATGTTCTACATATTTGAAACACGATTGTGTTATGAAATGAGAAGACTACTCATTAGCTAAAGGTAAGTCATTCCCTATTTCAAAATTCATAATACAATAACATTGCCATGATGAGATTCCTATTCTTATCATCCGGTTAAGAATAGTAATTTATGTCTTAAGTATCCCATGGTCCATACCTTACTGTGAAAAACCTCCATTCACATGGACCATTTACTTAAACACAATGGGTCTTTTTCAATAAAATCGTGCACAAATATAAAGAAGATTTCACAAATAATTTCTAAGAAAAATATTTTTATTAATACAAGTCAAAGTTACATAAAAAATCTAGTCTAAGAAGGCATACATCCCAACATATAGGACAAGACAAGTATAGTTAGGTACAACTATTTCTCCTTGTCCTATTCTATTTCAAATACGATTTTTAGTTTCTTGCAATTTCCATTAATAAATCATAAATAATTATAAGTTATTATTGTTCCATAATTATGAGCTACTAAGGAACCTGACCAGATACAGTTATACTATAGTTAAAAATAATTTATTAATTATGTTTCACTTCACTAAAAGAATGTAATTGTACTCCTAGACTAATTGCAATTATTGGAGTCAATAATTATATCCTTATGATTGATCAATCTAACAAATTATCCCTGTTGATCAACATAATACTTTGAATGAGGTAGTATGACCACAGTACCCCTTATTCAAATCCTTAATTCTCATCTTCAAATTAACAATATTATGTGATCACGTCATACTTACAAATTGAATTCAATAGATACTAATGAATTACTGATCTCAAATTTAACTGTCCCTTAGAAGAACTCATGAGGAAATTATCTTGCCTATTAAAGGTGAAAGATTCCATATTACAGAATAATTGTTCGATGTTATTTCACTTTAACTCCCAAGATATCGAGATGCTGATTATTAAATTAATCTCACTCTTTGGTAACTCAAGGATCTTCAAGTTAGTAAGTATAGATTATTATTTTCTCAGGATTAAGATATTATGTACGACAACCATAGAATGTTTAATTTGTATAGTCCATTCCACAAGCTTAACATTTATGGTGCTATCCAATATATCAAAATATATCCTTAATTTTATTACCAAGGTCAAAGAAAAACTTCAATAAAATCAAGACGATCTCAATAAAATAAACTACCTAAATTTATTTTACATCATGAATAATTTATTTTGAATTAAATTATAAACCAAGTCTTTCTGTATTTAACAAATAAACACTTGATTTATAATTTCTAAATAATTCTAGACAAAATAGGCTCATACATATATATAAATATATAAAAATATACTTTATTTAATTTCAAAATACAAATATTGTATTTACTCGAATGGCATATCTAACAAAATTTTTCCTCTTATTCTAGAGTAAATGGGACATGTCAGAAATACCCATAATTTCGATACAACTTTCAAAAACTACTACAAGTAAACTTTTAGTAAAAGGATCAACAAGATTTTCAACAGAAGAAATCTTGCATGCTTCTACATCTCCACGTTAAACAATCTCCCTAATTAAATGATATTTATATTAAATATGTTTACCATGTGGATGGCTATATGGTTCTTTCGCATTTGCCACTGCACAACTATTGTTATAGTATAAACTAATGGCTTGAGATGTATAAGGAACCATCTTAAGTTCTATTAAGAACTTCTTCAACCATATTTCTTTAGCTACCTCACAAGCTGCTACATATTCAGCTTCCATTGTAGAGTCAGCAATAAAAGATTGTCTGATACTTCTCCATACAATTGCACCACCACCTAAGATAACAACAGAGCCTGAAGTGGACTTACAAAAATCTCTATAAGCTTGAAAATCAGAATTAGTGTATCTTGTAGGTACCAAGTCTAGAGCCAAGTAAACTAGCATGTATTCTTGAGTTCTGCGCAGATACTTGAATATGTACTTTGCTGTTGTTCAGTGTTCTAGTCCTGAGTTGGATTTATATCTATTAACCATTCCAACAACATAATAAATGTCTGGACGAGTACAAAGCATAGAATACATGAGACTTCCTACAAGTGATGCATAAAGAACTCGTTTTATGTACTCAACTTCATCAGGTGTTTTAGGACTATACTTTTGCAATAATTGGATTCCATATCTAAAAGGCAGTTAACCTTTCTTGGAATTTTTCATTGAAAATCTTGCCAGTATTTTGTCAATATATTAAGCTTGGGATAAAGCTATCTATCTATTCTTTGTATCCCGAAGAATCTGAATGCACAGAACATCTCTTACTTCTCCTAAGTCCTTTATATCAAACTGTTTACCCAACCAATTTTTCACTAATGTCAATGTCCCTATGTCATTGCTAATAAGAAGGATATCATTAACATACAATATGAGAAAAACCACATTATCATCTATAATTCTCTTATAGATATAAGGCTCTTCAGGATGCTAACTAAACCTATAAGATTTAATAGTTTAATCAAACCTGATATTCTAAGATCTAGACGCTTGCTTAAACCTATAAATGGACCTATTCAATTTGCAAACTTTATGTTCATAACCTTCTTGGATAAAACTATCTGGTTGTACCATATAGATACACTCATCAAGATTTCCATTAAGGAATATTGTCATGATGTCCATTTGCCATACTTTACTTGTAACACCCCACGACTACGTACCCTAAAAGGGCGGGGATGTCGCCCCGTCCCGTAGGACAAGGGGTCTTTAGAACGAGGTATAAAATATAAAGGCAATCTCCAAAAGGATCAACTTAGATAAATAAAGAAATACTCTTATTACATCAAGCTCAACTTGGAGCAAAACGGAATAAAACAAAATATTGTTTAGAACCATAAGCAACAAATGTCTCCTAGAACGGATAGAGAAAATAGCAAAAGCTTCAACTATTACATGCCCCGCTAACTCAGCACAGTCTATCCCCTGAAAACATGATATAAAATGGTGTGAGAATAAATCACAGTAAGTCCTATGTGTGCACATGGTGTTTTAAATAGTTCGTGTATGCAAAGTGTAAAACATTTGTAGAAATAATTTGGCAAGTCATAAACAATCTCTTTTCGTAAGGAGTGGGTTTTTCTCATTGTCACACTTTGTACAAATAAATCCTCCACTCGGATAAAAGTCATGTCACCACAAGTTGGGCTCCATGAGAACAAATTGGCCAAGGCACCACACTTTATGCACCTTGTTCGGACCAGATTACCACACGTTGGGCGTTCTGATCAGGGTGAGTGTACAGCCCACCGGGTGAGATACTCCTCCATCTCTACACCCAACAAAACCATCCGGGTGTCCATGCCGGGAATATAAGTGATACCATACCAGGCACACATGCTAGCTCGGACTGGCCTGACCAACCAACAATGTCGCCTTTTCAAGCAGAGTTTATCTTCTGGAGGTGGCCTCCTACCAGAAGATTTACGCTAGCCCTCCAAGACTATTGGATTGTATGCCCTCTTAGACTAGGTTTCTGATGTAAAATCGAATTATTTAATAAAAGAATTTATTTTCAAAAATCGTTTGTGAATTTACTTTTTGTTTGTGCATAATTTTCGTTTGGAACAGACCCATTGTGTTTAAATAAGTGATCCATGTGAATGGTGGTCTTTCACAGTAAGGTATAGATCATGGGTTATTTAACACATAAACATTTGTTCTTAACCTATTGATGAGACTGGGAACCTCATCATGTTTAGGTTATTATGTTATGAATTCCAAATGGGGAATGGCTTACCTTTAGCCAGTGGGTAGTCACTCACTTCATGACATAAGCGTAATTCGAATACATAGAACAGGACCTGTAGTAGTGGTTTCTCAAAGTACTATATGGTAGAAACCTAGACTACTACCACTACAGCGTGGACTAGTACTCTACGACTTGAGTATGAGTTGGTGGTCTAGCGAAGCTGGAAGCATATACTTTGATTTGCTGTAGTTGAGGTTCTATCATAGGGCCAATATACTTACATGTTGGGTATGTGTGACTAGTTAGTTAAGACAGACTTATACAAGATAGTTTCTGCACTATATCGCCCCTTGTGGTTGTCCGAATGGTCTAAATTATCCAGGGCCCTGGGAAACATGACTTGGATGTTTACTTTAGGGTAGCTCCCTGGAAAGCGGAAACGCTCCAGGAAGTCGTGGATCATTGGACTAGAAGCCTAAGGATGGTAGATGTCATTTAGGGGGTGTTAGTACACTTCTTCCTCTCTAAATGTACGGCGATGTGTAGAGGGGTATTTTAGTCATTTCACCTGTAGGTCGGAGACTTTGCGAATGCAACATTGTCCTTGGGGTCAATATTTCCTTATGGTGATATTAGGAAATATTTAAAATGCAAAATACAGCTATTTATATAGCAGGGGAATTTTGGTCATTTTAGCAGCCAAGGCGATGTGTCTTTTTGGTCCTCGGGATAGCCCGTAAGTCCTAACTATTTTTGGGTTGAGGAATTGGTCTCAGTTGACGAGGATTTTATTTTATTTTGTTTTATTTTATTTTATTCAGGATGTCTAATCTTTTATTGGACTGGAATAAAATAAAATAAATAAATAAATAAAATAGGAGTTGAGAGAAATTAATTATCTAGTTTATTTGGTTAATTAATTATTCAGGGCCTAGGTCCAGTATGAATACTTAAGAATTTAACATGGGCTTAAACTAAAGGAAATAATTAATGTTTAATTATTTATTGGGTTATTTATATAGGCCCAAGGAATAAATAATTAAAGATTAATTATTATGATTCATTTGGGCTTATTAATTATTTATTGGGTTATTTATATAAGCCCAGGAAATAAATAATTAATGTTTATTATTTTGGGCTCTTTGGGTCCAAGAAAAATAATAAATATTTATCTGGCCCAATAGCTTGGACCTTAGGGTTTTTTCCAGATATGGTTAAGAGGAGTTTAGGGTTAGGCCAAACTGTTTCTCAGGATAACATCCGGGTGTTTTGAAATCCCGGGGATATGTTTATCAGAGATTGAGAGACCTAGTTTAGGCTAAATATAAACAACTCTTTGAAAAGGAAAAACCCTAATTTTCTTCCCCTAGCCTTACACACTCACGTGACTCTCTCTCTCTGGGAACTCTCGTTTTTCCCTCTCCCTTCCTCTGTGGTTTCTTCTTGTTCTTTGCTAATCAATAGCGAAAGAACTAAGGGGTTTTGAGATCATTCCTCTTCACCATAGTGTTCACCGACTAGAGGTTACGCTGAGGAATATCCCGAGAGCTGGAGAGCTAAGCGTTAATGCAAACAAGGCGGAGTAAAAGGCTAGCGGGTGTTCAACCGGAAGCTCCTTCAAGTGGACAAAGTGAGGCGATTCCAGTCGTTCAATCCGCTCTTACTCAACCTATAAGGGTTAAGGAGCGCAAAGGTATGATCTTCACGCTTCCGCATGGCCTTTATGGCTCGCGTTTTATTTTTCTCCAATTTTTTTTCGTACGGTGCATGCTCCCCTGTTTCTGCGTTTTGAATGTTGAATTTGAATTGCCATTGATTCCGGGTCGGAAAGCGAATCCGGTAAAACACGCGGGTCGCATGCAGAGGAGAAGCAGTTCGGGCGCGGTTCACGGGCGAGATCGCGGGTCGGCAGCAGAGGGCACGCGAGCGCGGGTCGCGGGCGCGGGCGGCTCCACGGGTTGAAGCTGCAGGAGATTAGGTGCGGCTGGTGCACAGAGGCCTCGGTGGACCGCAGGCCACGCGGGCGAGGATCCGGTGCGGCCGGTGCAGTAGACCGCCAGTCAAAATTTTTTAATTTTTTTTTCTTTTTCGTTTTGGGTCCCATACCAGGTGAAGTTAATATTTTTGCAATATTTATATTCTTGGAATATATTTGCATGAAAAATATTAGTAAGGGATTTTAGGATTAAACAAGATCATTAATTAATTAACTAATGTGTTTAATTCTATTATTTGGGCACTTAGGTTTAAAAAATAGAAAAGCATGACAACGTTTATTGTTTTCTAGCATGCTATTTTTTTTATGTACCTATGTGTGCTTTTTCTCAAAGACCAAAGTCTTTGGGAACCTTTTGTTTTGGCAAGAAAAATTATTTTTCTTCAAAAACTAAATGGTTATTTTAATTGGTACAAAAATTAATTCTTAAATATTTTCTCAAAGGATTTAATCCTTGACATAGAAAATATATTGGATTTAGATATTTTTGTAAATTAAAATGGAGAGCCATTTTGTTTTGTTTTGGACTAGAAAAATGATTTTGTCAAATAAACTTGAGACCAAAGTCTCTAGAAAGTTTTAATTGGAAAATTTTTTAAATCATTAAGTTTTAACTTATATAAAATTAGTCCATGGAGGAAATCTCTCAAAGGATATAAGCCTTGACATAGAGATTTTATTGGACTTAGATATTTTATTTTTGAGTTAAGAAAAACTTAATGGAAATTTCAAAAGGATATTTTCCAAAAAACCTTTATTTTAAAAGACTAAGTGGAGAGGGGTTCCAACGGCCCCACGGCTTCCATCACGGTCCTCATTAGAGATCGTGGATCCCCTCACGTCACCCTGGGAGTGAACCCGTATAGGATGGGGATACCACAAGGATCTAGATCTAATGGAATGATGTAATTAAAAACCCGGGGCACGTACTATGATCGGCCAGCCCACGTTGGAGGTTATAGTGCGAGGTATGTCCATAGGAAATGAGAGGAAACGGCCATCCCACGATGGAGTTATTCTCTAGACCATTACATAGAAGGGTAATTAATTTGTGGTGGTTAATACACTTAGCTTAGAAAACTGTTAATCTTCCCAAGAAGCTATGTCAGTTTTCCTAGGAGCCAAATTATTTTCAGTGCACAAATTTCATTTTGTTTTCACAAACTAATTTCTTTCTTTTATTTTCGATTTTCAGAAATGGTGGGAGGTTCTTTTAGTCCATTGCCCGTTATTCTCAGGGAGAATAAGTTAACGGGTCCAAACTATGTGGACTGGAAAAGGAACCTGGACATAATACTCACAGCCGATGAGTATAAGTATGTCCTTTACGAAACCTGCCCTGTTATCGAGGAAGGTTCCACCGCTGAAGAGCGAGAGGCTGAAATGGCATGGAAGAAAGCTGACGAAATGGCACGTTGTTATATGTTAGCTTCCATGTCTAATGTGCTCCAGTCAAAACACGAGCACATGGCTTCTGCATATGACATAAGTCAATCGTTGGAAACTATTTTCGCGGACAAGAGCTGGCCCGCAAGGCAGGAGGCTCTTCGAACAATTGTAAACACTAAGATGGTTGAGGGAGCATCAGTCCGAGAGTATATGCTCAAGATGATTGCTGCTTTCGAGGAGGCAGAAATCTTAGGGGCTGTCATTGACCCCGAGAGCCAAGTGGACATGGTTCTCGAATCTCTACCGGGCTCTTTCACTCAGTTCAAGTTAAACTATAACATGAACAAGTTGAACATGAGTTTGACTGAATTGATGAAGGAGCTCCAGATGGTGGAGAAGGTCATGAAGCCGCAGTCTAAGGCCATGATTGCTAAGGCCACTTCTTCAAGAACTGGGCCTAAGCCCAGAAAGTTCAAGAGGAAGAAGGGGAATGCAGCAGCCTAGCCCAAGAACCATCCCAAGGACAAACCAAAGGGCAAGTGCTTCAAGTGTGGAAAGAAGAGACACTGGAAAAAAGAGTGTCCAGATCTTCAGGTCAAGAAAAACCCCACAGGTAATATTTACTATCCAGAGTCCACTTGGATTGTTGATTCAGGAGCCACTGATCATATCTGTAACTCCTTGCAGGGGTTTAGGAAGATAAGAAGACTCAAGAAGGGCGAACATAGGCTTCGAGTGGGTAATGGAGCACAAGTCTGGGCCCTTACAGTGGGAGAGCTGGATCTTATTTTTTATTGTAATAAGATAGTGGTTTTAAAAGACATTTTATATGTACCTGGTTTTCGTCAGAATTTGATTTCAGTTGCAAAACTTATTAATCAAGGATATTCTGTATCTTTCCATTCTGGTATTTCTATCAGTAGAGATGGAGAAATTTTATGTACTGGGCACATGTATGGAAATTTGTTCTTTTTAAACCCTATTAACAACCAATCAAATAACGCTCTGTCTGAACCTTTAACTAAGAAGAGAAAGACCAATATCAATGATTCATACCTTTGGCATCTGAGGTTGGGTCATATTAACTCAACCAGGATTCAGAGGCTAATCCATGATGGACCTTTGGACTCATTGAGATTGGAAAGTTGGCCTCAGTGTGAATCCAGTCTAATGGGAAAAATGACCAAAAGGTCTTTTACACCAAAGGCGGATAGAGCCAAGGAGGTGTTGAGTCTTGTTCACACTGATGTGTGTGGTCCATTGTCTACACCAGCTAGGGGAGGTTTTGAGTACTTCATCACGTTCACGGATGATTGTACGAGGTATGGTTATATTTACCTGATGAGACGCAAGTCTGACTCTTTTGACAAGTTCAAAGAGTTTAATGGCTGAAGTGGAGCGTCGGACAAGTAAATTAATCAAAACCTTACGATCGGATCGTGGTGGAGAGTACCTCCTAGGCGAATTCAAGGACTACATGGTACATCATGGGATAGTATCCCAGCTCTCTGCGCCGGAAACCCCCCAGCAGAACGGAGTAGCTGAGAGAAGGAACAGGACGTTGATGGAAATGGTCCGAAGCATGATGTCTCATGTTACTCTTCCAATATCCTTCTAGGGATATGCCCTGGAAACAGCGGCATATATTCTGAACTTGGTGCCTTCCAAGTCAGTACCTAGGACTCCCTATGAGATGTGGACTGGGCATAAGCCAAGTCTGAATCATCTCAGGATTTGGGGGTGTCCAGCTTATGTACTCATCAAGGGAGACAAGTTGGAATCAAGATCAGAATTATGCTATTTTGTTGGGTATCCAAAAGGGACAAAAGGAGGCTACTTTTATCATCCTAAGGAGCAGAAGGTACTAGTCAGTACCAATGCTAGATACTTGGAAGATGATCAAAGTACTTCCACTAAAGGTTCAACGAGGTTGGAACTGCAGGAGAAGTTATCTATGGAATCAACTTCTACTGGCCCCATTTTGGAACAAGAAGAGGCACAACCTCAAGCGCCTGTGCAAATGGAGCCTCGTCGTAGTGGGAGAGTGTCTAGGGTTCCGGATAGATGGACTGGAGAAGCCTTTGAGCTGGTCTCCGACCATCAGGAACAAGACCCCGCTAGATACGAGGAGGCTATTGCTGATGCCGATGCAAATCTGTGGCATGAGGTAATGAAAGCCGAGATTGAGTCTATGTACCTCAATCAGGTTGGGATCTTTTAGCTTCACCTGAAGGGATAAAACCCATTGGGTGCAAGTGGGTATAAAAGAGGAAGAGAGGAGCGGATGGGAAGGTGGAAACCTTCAAAGCTATGCTTGTGGTGAAAGGGTATACTCAGAAAGAGGGTATCGACTATGAGGAAACCTTTTCCCTAGTAGACATGCTTAAATCCATTCGCATCCTCCTTGCCATCGCCTGTCACTATGACTACGAGATATGGCAATGGATGTCAAGATGGCATTCTTGAATGGCCATCTTAGCGAAGACATCTATATGTCCCAACCGGAAGGTTTCATTGCCGAAGGCCAGGAACACATGGTTTGCAAGCTTAAGAAGTCCATTTATGGACTTAAGCAGGCATCAAGAGCATGGAACATTCGTTTTGATGAACCATGCGTGTATGGGAAACTTGAAGGCATCAGTGTGGTTTTTCTTGTCCTGTATGTGGATGACATTCTACTCATTGGAAATGATGTAGGGACATTGTCATCTACAAAGGTTTGGCTGTCCAGTCAATTAAGTATGAAGGACTTGGGAGAAGCCAGCTACATTCTCGGGATTAGGCTTCTTAGAAATAGGAAGCAGAGAATGTTAGGATTATCCCAAGCGACATACATTGACAAGATGCTGGCCAAGTACAGCATGGACTCATACAAGGGAGCTCTAATCCCTTGCAGACATGGGTTGTCATTTTCTTCGAAAGACTGTCCTAAGTCTCAAGAAGAAAAGGACAGAATGAGTAGGATTCCCTACGCTTCGGTTGTGGGAAGTCTCATGTACGCTATGCTGTGTACTAGGCCAGATATCTGCTTTGCCGTGGGCTTAGTTAGCGGATATCGGTCAAACCCGGGGAGGTTCATTGGCAAGTCAGTAAAGCATATTCTCAAGTACCTCAAGGGAACGAGAGATTATATGCTGGTTTACATGGCTGATGATTTAGTTCCTATAGGATACACAGACTCAGACTTCCAGGCGGATAAGGATGAGAGAAAATCCACTAGTGGATATGTCTTCACCTTGTCTGGAGGAGCAATTTCATGGAGGAGTATCAAGCAATCTTGTATTGCTGACTCAACCATGGAAGCTGAGTATGTGGCAGCTTCGGAAGCGTCCAAGGAAGCAGTCTGGCTCCGAAAGTTTCTTTCAGAACTTGGAGTCGTACCACATATGGACAGGCCGGTTGTGATGTATTGCGACAACACTGGAGCAGTGTCGCAATCTAAGGAGCCTCGGAACCACAAGAAGGGGAAACACATCGAGAGGAAGTACCACCTGATCCGGGATTTCATCCAGAGACGAGAAGTCGTAGTGGAGCATATTACCTCAGAAAACAATCTAGCAGACCCATTCACCAAGCCTTTGGCTGAGAGAGTCTTCAAGAGACACTTAGACGCCATAGGGGTGGGCACCTATGGACTTACCTAGTCTTAAAGTGCAAGTGGGAGATTGTTGGATTGTATGCCCTCTTAGACTAGGTTTCTGATATAAAATCGAATTATTTAATAAAAGAATTTATTTTCAGAAATCGGTTGTGAATTTACTTTTTATTTGTGCACGATTTTCGTTTGGAACAGACCCATTGTGTTTAAATAAGTGATCCATGTGAATGGTGGTCTTTCACAGTAAGGTATAGATCATGGGTTATTTAACACATAAACATTTGTTCTTAACCTATTGATGAGACTGGGAACCTCATCATGTTTAGGTTATTATGTTATGAATTCCAAATGGGGAATGGCTTACCTTTAGCCAGTGGGTAGTCCACTCACTTCATGACATAAGCGTATTTCGAATACGTAGAACAGGACCTGTAGTAGTGGTTTCTCAAAGTACTATATGGTAGAAACCTAGACTACTACCGCTACAGCGTGGACTAGTACTCTACGACTTGAGTATGAGTTGGTGGTCTAGCGAAGCTGGAAGCATATACTTTGATTTGCTGTAGTTGAGGTTCTATCATAAGGCCAATATACTTGCATGTTGGGTATGTGTGACTAGTTAGTTAAGACAGACTTATACAAGATAGTTTCTGCACTATATCGCCCCTTGTGGTTGTCCGAATGGTCTAAATTATCCAGGGCCCTGGGAAACATGACTTGGATGTTTACTTTAGGGTAGCTCCTTGGAAAGCGGAAACGCTCCAGAAAGTCGTGGATCATTGGACTAGAAGCCTAAGGATGGTAGATGTCATTTAGGGGGTGTTAGTACACTTCTTCCTCTCTAAATGTACGGCGATGTGTAGAGGGGTATTTTAGTCATTTCACCTGTAGGTCGGAGACTTTGCGAATGCAGCATTGTCCTTGAGGTCAATATTTCCTTATGGTGATATTAGGAAATATTTAAAATGCAAAATACAGCTATTTATATAGCAGGGGTATTTTGATCATTTTAGCAGCCAATGTGATGTGTCTTTTTGGTCCTCGGGATAGCCCGTAAGTCCTAACTATTTTTTGGTTGAGGAATTGGTTTCAGTTGATGAGGATTTTATTTTGTTTTGTTTTATTTTATTTTATTCAGGAAGTCTAATCTTTTATTGGACTGGAATAAAATAAATAAATAAATAAATAAATAAAATAGGAGTTGAGAGAAATTAATTATCTAGTTTATTTGGTTAATTAATTATTCAGGGCCTAGGTCCAGTATGAATACCTAAGAAATTAACCTGGGCTTAAACTAGGGGAAATAATTAATGTTTAATTATTTATTGGGTTATTTATATAGGCCAAGGAATAAATAATTAAAGATTAATTATTATGGTTCATTTGGGCTCATTAATTATTTATTGGGTTATTTATATAAGCCCAGGAAATAAATAATTAATGTTTATTATTTTGGGCTTTTTGGGTCCAAGAAAAGTAATAAATATTTATCTGGCCCAATAGCTTGGACCTTAGGGTTTTTTCCAGATATGGTTAAGAGGAGTTTAGGGTTAGGCCAAACTGTTTCTCAGGGTAACATCCGGGTGCTTTGAAATCCCGAGGATATGTTTATCAGAGATTGAGAGACCTAGTTTAGGCTAAATATAAACAACTCTTTGAAATGGAAAAACCCTAATTTTCTTCCCCTAGCCTTACACACTCACGTGACTCTCTCTCTCTGGGAACTCTCGTTTTTCCCTCTCCCTTCCTGTGTGGTTTCTTCTTGTTCTTTGCTAATCAATAGCGAAAGAACTAAGGGGTTTTGAGATCGTTCCTCTTCACCATAGTGTTCACCGACTAGATGTTAGGCTGAGGAATATCCCGAGAGCTGGAGAGCTAAGCGTTAATGCAAACAAGGCGGAGTAAAAGGCTAGCGGGTGTTCAACCGGAAGCTCCTTCAAGTGGACAAAGCGAGGCGATTCCAGTCGTTCAATCCGCTCTTACTCAACCTATAAGGGTTAAGGAGCGCAAAGGTATGATCTTCACGCTTCCGCATGACCTTTATGGCTCGCGTTTTATTTTTCTCCAATTTTTTTTCGTACGATGCATGCTCCCCTGTTTCTGCGTTTTCCATCAAAGACTAGTATTGTTAGCCTACCCTTATTGAGTACTCAATGAACATATCCGTCAATTCCTGATTCAAAATATTTCCAAACCTTGGCTTTGTACAACGTGGTTTTCTTTAAAAGAGATTTCTAAAAATTTAAGGAAAAGAATAGTTTTCTTGATAAAATCATTAGTTTGACAAAACCGTTTAAAGAATAAATATCCACGTTTCCAACCCAAGCAAACATAGTTTAACAATAGCTTTACAAAGCTTCACAACATGGACTTGCCATCACAACCTTTAACAAAACAGTTTATAAAAGGACTTACCGTCACAACATTTAATAAAAGAGTTTATGCAAGGACTTACTTGATATGCCTCAGATAAACGTGACAAATTCACAGCTGGCTTTCCTCAATTATCCACCTGATCTAAACCATATAATATCATGATCAGGGTCTCAATTAATTCAAACATGCTCTAATCCCGTTTATTTTCACAACAATTCGCAATCCCCTATTTAATTCCAAGTAAACTATTCAATCCCCAAAGATCATATACTAGACCACATGTTTATCTCGCTAATAAACACCATTGAACTATACTTTCGGCATCAAGGGAGGGTATTCCCTTACCTTGCAACTACCAGGTAATGAGGTCTCGATGCTCCTATGGTGATCGTCCCGAGTTCGCTTGAGAAGAAGAGAGAAGCTACCTCCTTTGCTCCTCTTGACCGAAAATTAAGGAAGAAGAGGAAATCAGCCTCTATAGGGCGTGATTTAAGGGTATAAGAAAGAGAAAAGAATCATTAGAGAAAACAGCATCAAGAGGTTGAGAGGATTTTTGCTTACCTTAAGGTGTGTTCGATTTTTGCTTGGAATAGCTCTTGAGTTTTCGAGAATTTGCTGAAATTTTTGTGTAGAATGGAGAAGGTAGATGGTTGCTAGGATTTAGAGTTGGAGAAGATTGGCTTAGGGTTAGATGGTGATGTTTAGAAAGACTCCTAATGGCTTTAGGTTTCTTGGACAGCAAGGGCGAAATTTCAGCTTGTTGTGCCCTTTGATGCTGGCCGAATTTGGGAGGGTGTAGTGGAGGAAAATATTCTGCGATTTGCTCCTCTATACTGGCCGAAATACTGCTCAAAAGAAGGCTGAATGTGTTTAGAATTTTGGGCCAAACAAGGAAGAGTTTGTGTGGATGTTGATGACTGAAAATTCCTGTGCAAGGGGTGCGAAAATTCTGTGCAAGAGTAACAAGTTTTTGACTGTTTTGGCTGCTGTAATTCTACCGAAATTTCCAGAGGAAAATTGAGGGTTTTGGGTGCTGAAAATAGCTTGATCATCTGGGGTTTTTCAATGGGTTATATGTGCAGAATTTCGGTTGGAGTAGGAGTTTAAGGCTGGCCGAAATTCCTGCACAAAGCTGACCGAATTTTCTGTGTACAAACTGAACGAATTTCAGTGATTTTGTGTGAATAAAATTCTGGTTTTGTGCAGCTAAGGTACCCTGAATTGATGAGGAATATTTAGGTGTGTTGAGCTAGGATTTACAGAGTTGGATTGTAGCTAAGAAGGGCTGGAATTTCGGACAGCTTATGTTGATACAAAGCTGCCGAAATTCAGCTAGGAAAAGGAAGAAAATCCTAGTTGAATTTGGATTGAAATAAAATCTGGTTTTTATCAAGGATTTGGATAGGATTTCCTCTAGTCCTAGAAGAGTTTGGATTGAGCTAAAAGTCCTCCAAGAAGTGGCGGCACTTGCTGGAATTTTTTTCCAGATTTTTAGCTAACATTCTAGGATTAAAATCAACAAGATTTCCTACTAGGAAAAGGACTCATTAATTCCACCTATCCATGGCAACATCTATCTATCTAAAATCAAGCTAATATTTTAATTACTAGCTGGGGTTTTTTCGAAAATCCTAAGGAACACAAGCTGAAAATTAAAGGTGAACTTTATTCACATCAAAGTCCTTGAATTTAGGAAATAAATATAGAGACTTATTTCCTTGGAGTAAAAATACTAAAATTTCTCTAGGATAGCTAGATTCTTTTCCGGCCAAGACAAAAAATGGTTTAAGGAAAAGAATTTCAAGAGGAGAAACTAACTTAACAAAAGGTAGGATTCGAACTCGGGTCACCAAAGGTAATCACCAACCTCCCCACTATTCCAAAACAACTCCAATACTAATTTTTCTACAAGAAGTTCTTACCACCCCAATACTCATCCTTCCAAATCTTCGACCAAACTTCCCTGATCCAAATCTTTAACAACACAACTATTTCACATCAATTAATTCAAATGCAAGAGCAACGGAAAAATTCACATGCATCCATGCAAATAAAATAATTCTAAGCTACCACATAAAATGCAAGATGCTATGCAATGCATGACTTTTTCCCATAGTCAAATGTGGTTTTGGGTGGGGTATTACATTATAGTTAAAGTGAGCTACAATAAATTAGAGAATCCTTATAGACTTTAGCATAGCCACAGGTGAGAAGGTTTTCTCATAATCAATACCTTCTCGTTAGATATAACCCTTAGCAACCAATCTAACTTTGAAGGTTTTCACTTTCCTATCTACTCCTCTCTTTCTTTTGTAGACCCATTTGTACCTAATACGTTTTACCCCATTAAGCAAGTTCATAAGTTCCCAGACAGAGTTAGTGTACATTGATTTCATTTTTTAAATCCATTACACTCTTCCAATAGTCCGTATCTACATCCTCTACATCTTCTTTATACATAGTAGGATCCTCTTCTTCCTCAATCGAGATTGCTTGAAAAGCCTCTCCATAGAGTAAGGATCTAGAAGGACATTGAATTACTCTCCCACTACGTCAAAGCTGCGGAGGTTCTTGGATGATTGGACTTCTAGCTCCGCATTGATTGGAACCTGTTCTGTTGATTCCTCAATTACTAGAGTTTGAAAAGGGGAAGAAGGTTCTTCCACTCTATGTGTTGAAAAGTCAGTGAGTATAAAAGGCGTAACATCTATTTCTCTCCTACTGAAATCTGGCATGTTAAGTGGCATAGATACGAATTTACCATGTGAATCTTGAGTATGGGTTTCTGTAACCATTTTCTTGGGATTGTCTCTCTTGGTTTCTTCCAAAATAACCCTACTCTTAGATTTACATTCTTCTATATATGTGTCCTCTAAGAAAATTGCATTTATACTTACAAATATTTTCTTATATTAAGGACTATAGAAGTAGTATCCCCTTGTTCCTTTTGGATACCTAACAAACTGACATAAATTTGATCTTGATTCCATTTTATGCATCTTTCCCTTTAGCATATATGTAAGAAAACCCTAAATTCGATGTGTCAAATTAGGCTTCTACCCATTCCACAAATCCAATAGAGTATTAGGGATAGATTTTTAATGGAAACATATTCAATATATATAACGCAGTTTGTGTAGCATATTCCCAAAAGGATGTGCCTAGTTTAGAAAAGCCAAGCATTGATCTGACCATGTCTAACAAGGCCTTGTTTCTCTTTTTTCAGCTCTATCTTGTTGAGAAGTGTATGTGTACTTAGTTAGGATAATATCTTATTTCCTGGCAAGTATGATTTAAAGTCATGGGATAGATATTCTCCACCTCGATCTGATCGAAGTGTCTTAATGTTCTTACCTAACTACTTCCCAGCTTTAACATTAAATTCTTTGAATTTTTCTAAAGCATTAGACTCATGCATCATTAGATAAACATATCCATATCTTGAGTAATCATCCGTAAAAGTAGTGAAATACTCATATCTGCCTCTAGCTTGGACATCAATTGGTCCACATACATCAAAATGAATTAATTCCATGACTTTCTTAGCTCTGTTTCTTTTCAAATGAAAGGATCTTTTGGAAATTTTACCCTCCAAATAAGATTCACAAATTTGAAAAGATTCCACATTTAAGTCACTCAAATGACCTTCTTTTATAAGTTTTTGAATCTTATTTAGATTAATATGACCAAATTTAAGATGCCATAAGAGGGTATCATTGGTAGGAGATAACTTAATGCGTTTGTTAGATTCAGTATGATATAACAAACCGCTGGTAGGTTTTAAAATATACAAATAATTATTTAAATTTTCACGACATATCAATGAGTTGTTCAAAAATGTCTCTACTGAAAATTTATAAAATTTAACAAAATATTTTTGTTTAAATAACAAAGACACTGAAATCAAATTTCAATAAATGTCGGGAACATAATAACAATCTTCTAAAACCAAATATTTATTATTAAAAAAAAGATAAATATCTCCAATAGCTTTTGCAGATATCACTAATCTTATGCTAACACTTAGAGTATGCTCTCCACTATTGAGATATCTGGTTACTTGGAACCCTTGCAATGAATTGTAAACATGATTAGGGGCTCCGGAATCTACTATCCAAGTATTTGTAGAATTAACCACTAAACAAGTTTTAATGTGGGATAACTCACCGGTACCCTACTTGCATTTAGCTAAGTAATCTAGGCACTGAGCTTCTAATGACTTTTTTGCTTGCAGTAGAAACACTTGCCTTTGGACTTTTCATCCACTTTTGTCTTCTTAGTCTACTACTCAAGCCCCTTTTTATTATTTTACTTCCTCTTATTTCCTCATTTGCCTTTGGGCTTTGAAAAGGAAGATCTAGCATGAGTTACAACAAGAGTGTTACCACTTTCGACTTTTAGGGTAGCTCAATGCTTTCAAGCTCTTTCATTAACTCTATAAAAGACATCTTTATCTTGTTCATGTTATAATTAACCTTGAATTACGAGAACATCTCTGGAAAAGTTTCTAGAGCCATATCAACCTAAGCTTCTAGCTTAATTTCAGCTCCTAAGACTTATGCCACGTTAAATTGAGCGATCAATTCTAACGTATGATCTCTCATAGGCATTCCAGATTTCATAATCATATTCATTGTGTACCTTATTACCTCTTGACGGGCCTGACATCTTTTGTGCTCAAATATTTGCTGAAAGCCTTTCATGATATCTGAAGCGGTTGTCATGTTCACATATTTCTGCTGCAACATTTTGAGATAGATCTCAAAATATAGGAACAAACCATCTCATCAAAACTCAACCACTTCTCATAAGCCTCCTTTTGTTCGGATATGGACGGATCTATATTATAAACCTTATAGGGGAGTGAATAAGGTTTATGGCAAACAATTTCAAACTTAAATATCTTCTAAAAATCTTAAAACAAGAAAAAAAAAGTGCTTATGTCATAAAAATAGATTTTCTGTGTTGCTTTGAATATGTTGTTAAGGAACTTTCAAAAACTTCAGTAAATGATGAATGAAGATCTAAACTACAGCATTAAAAATAGTCTCACTTAATCAACATAAAAGACTTTAATCAAATTAGTAGATGCAAGGAGGAGTGTAATGTTTTCAAGTCTAATGAACAGTAAAAACGCAGTGTGAAACCCCAGTCGAGACCAACCTTAGAATAAGGGGGTTGGGATGCATATCATGCTTTATTTCATGATTAAATATGTTTTTATATGATTTCTATGTGCTTTGAATTTGATTTTTATTATCTTGAAGTCTTGTTGGTGAGTGATGTGTGAGAGGGGCAAAATGGAAATTTTTGCCCGAGGTGAAAATAAGGAGATAGCTTGTGGATTGAATAGGAAATAATTTTTCTAGTAGAAATAGCAACAAGAGTTGTTGTGATTTAGTGGTTAGAGCCTTGGAATTAATTCTTGAGGTCTAAGGTTCAAAGTCCATCATAGAAGCTTTAGCTTGAGTAAATTTTATTTTGCTTGGAAAGGGATGGTTTCGGCCATGAGGGCCTAGATCAATGTGGTGATGATGTCCTAGGAGAGACATGTTAGGAGGATTCTCACTTCACTCTTTTGTTCTTCGCGAAATGCCTAAAGGGAATTCATTCTCCCTTGATCTTTAATTTTCCTTAATTTCCAACTCCTTAGTTTGATCGAGGTGTTCTATCCTTTTCCATTCCAGAAAATTCAGTAGAGGAATAAGGACTTTTAGGATCAAAATGTCCTAGTAAAAGGCTTCTCATGGTTTGGAAAATGTAAATGATTTGTGGGAAAATTCAAGAGGAAAATCACTCTTGAAAGCTTGCTGAAATTTTTCCTTAAACTTAGTTCATTTATCTTCATGAAATGAGCTGAAATTTTCCAGCTTGTTGTACCTTCAAAAGGTCAAAAATTCTAGCTCACATTTCCTCCCAAATGCTACCAGAAAAATTGTCTTTAAGATCAGTTGAAACCTGAAAGTTTCTTGCCCAAATTCGGATTGCACAAGCTAGAGTAAAACAGGAAAAATTCCTGTACGAAAATTAGCTTTGTGAGCTCCAAATCAAGCTATTTTCTCCCAGATTTTGTGCAGCACCTTAGCCATGTTTTTCCTCCATAAAGAACGCTGGAAACCAGCCTTCAATACCCCTGAAATCCCCTTCAAAACTCGCTACAAAACAGCTGGAAGTAGCAGACGAAAATTGGCCAGAAAATTCACTGTACAGCGAAAATTCCTGTGCAGATTTCTGTCCAGCTCGTTTTCTCTTCTTCTTCCAACTGAAACACCAAGCTACTTCTGCAAAACCTTCCTTAAACCTCCCCCAACAGAGCTCCATTGGGCCCCTTGAACTTCTGCACGAAATTCCATCAATGGCTGTCCGAAATCTCTCTACAAAATTCCTGCAATTAAGCTTGATTGGTTTCCAAAATTTCGGTCATCTAATTTAGCAACCTTCCATAATATTTTGCTCAATGGACCAGACTTCTTCTTCATCATTGTACACCCTACATTCAGCCACCATAAGCCTCCATAATTCAGCATTAATCCCACGAAATTCTGTCCAAACAATCAGCCATGGCAGACTTCAAAGCTGTCCAAACAAATCAAGTTATTCTTAGGATATCTACTTTCCAAATTCACTTCCTAACAATATTCTTCAAGGATTGTAACAACTAACCTTTCCTTTTCCCTTCCAAATCAGAGAATTAACTCCCTAAACCCTACTAGAATTCAGCTAGACCTATTCCCTCAGAAAAATCAGCAGCTACACAAACTCTCCCTCTCTCTCTCGATTTTCTTCAAGCAACAAGAACACACACACACTACACCAAGAACACCTACTTCTTCTCTACACCTAATAACCCTCCAAACCACCTCAAACCCTCACGAAAATCTCCAGATTTAGTCTACTTATTGCTGTGAATCCATCAACACCAATATTAACATCAAACTCCTCCAACCATCTTGCTACTTCGGATCAAAGCAAAAATTTCTAGACAAGAACATCTTCAAGGTAAACTCACTCCATCAACTTCATCCTCTTCAAACTTAATCTCTAATGAAAACCTATATGAATAATCACACTAATGACTTCTTTCTCTCTCTCTCTCTCTCTCTCTCTCTCTCTCTCTCTCTCTCTCTCTCTCTCTCTCTCTCTCATGGACCGAAATTCCTCCCTTGGCCGAATGGTCTCTTGTTCCATGACCATGCTTTCGCCACCCTTCTTGAACAAGATTAGCCATCTAGGAGTTGAGATCTTCTCTAAACTCCTTCAAGTCATTCATCAATCAAGTAAGTACCTTCAATCCTCTTTTTAAAATTTAGAATCATGTCTCTAGGTTGATGAATGGCGATGGGGTTGTGTATGTGATGTTATTGATTGAAGCATGAGTATATGTATGATTGTGAAGGAGATGGAATTTATGCATGGAAGGATTATGTTGGTGGATTTAATGATGAGTTGAGATTTGATGCATGTCATAGGTAGTATTTGTGATGAAGCATGCTAGAGATTATGTCACCATGGGTGAATAGGATTTATATGCATGATTAGATTTTGAAGCCATGATCATGTTTATGCTAGTAGAGGTTAAATCATATAATAATAAATTTAGATCTATACCTATGTGCAAGAATTGGATGATTTGGTGAATTGGAGGATTGAGTATGTTATTGATTATGGTTGACCATGGAGTCTTGATCATGATCTAGTTGTCCCTAAGCAAATTTTATTTCATGAATAAAATATTTACTAATAATTTTTGCTAAAGAATTTCGAAAACCCTAGGAAGGGTAGATTTGGAATTATAATATATGTAAATGATATTTTAGTCAAATAAATAATGATTTTTCTAGAAAATGAAATAAATAAATATTATTTAAAATAAAACAAATTAATTAAAGCCCTTATGAAAAAGACTTATACTTAATAAAATATTTACTAGATCAAAACCCTTAAGGATTTACTTATTATTTTCCAAGGAAGACTTATTAAATTTAATCTTAATTAGTTTTAGCTATCAATTATTTTCTAACAACTAAGCTATCATTAAATCACTATTTTACTTAGTACCGCCTATGACTCTTAATCAAATAAACTCTAAATTTCCCTTAACAAGATTTAAACTTTCCACTTATTAGAATTTATTTCCTAATCCATTAATTATTTTAAATAACAAATTAAACTGAGCTTATAAACCTATTCAATTATTGTTTTACCTTAAAGCTTGGGACACTAGGATTATGGTAGCAGTGATTTGAGTTGATTTAAAATTAAGGAATTGGATTGTGGCTTGAATCTGATTAAGATTTGTATTTGCCCATGTGGGGTTAGATCATCTGCCCGAGACCTTGTTATTGTAAGCAAGAATCAGGTAAGCTCCTGCATAAAACCTATCGATGTGAAATGTTTTCTTATGGCAAGCTAAATATGGAGTGTATGGACACTCGTTTATTTGAAGGCAATTGAGGGTTGAACTCATCTTTATTTCCAACGTTGGAATTATTCCAAAGTTAATGAGCAGATTTTTCCAAACTCGAAACTCTTTCTAAAACTAATTTCTCGCAAAGCTTTGGAAACCCTCACATTGTTATTTTCATGAAGCACAATGCTTTGTTCATTTTATCCCAAGTGAGAAATGTCGTTGAGTACTCAATAAGAGTGGACTACTAGGACTAGTCTTTGAAGGGTTAGGGTGAGTCTCTCGGTAGGTGGCCACCTCCGAGGGGTGAGTCCTTCCCGGATAAGATGCCAGTTCCGAGTGAGTCGTGCCGGTCCGAGCTAGCGGTTTATTTTGTTTCGATCAAGTGATCGTGTTTTTGCCGGAATGGACGCCCGGCGGTTGTTTAGGTATAGAGAAGGAGGAGTATCTTACCCAGTAGGCCGATCACCTACTTTTGTCAGTCTGCACAACGTGTTAGACATTCTGACCGGTTATGGGGCCCAAAGTGTGGTAACCCATATTCCTTTCTTTCGAGTGGTTGATTTCATTACTTATGTATGGCTAGAAGAGCCAAAATGCCACTCTTGCTTTTGACTGATGTTTATTGCTTGCCAATGTTTCTCTTATAAAGATTTTACACTTTGCATCCACGAACTGTTTCTGCTAAATACCCAAAGCACACACGGACTTACTGAGATTTCTGTCTCACCACATTTTATCATGATTTCAGGTTGATCCTGTTGTGGGTGTGTAGCTACCTTGGAAGAGAATGTGTTTTTGATTTTTTGTACTGCTTTAGGAGACGAGTGTGGATGATTTTAATTATGAGTTATGTTTTGGAATTTCATGGATGTACTTTGGAAGTATTTATTTTTGGGTTGTAATAAATTCTTTTAGCTTGAGTATTATTCATTTCAGCATTTTTTATTTGTGACCTAGTTATAAAGACCCCTTGTCCTTTGAACGGGGCGACATCCCCGGCCCTGGCGGGCCTAGGTTTTCCGGGGTGTTACACGCAGGCATCAAAATCAGATTAGCTTCGCAGCAGTAAGAGAGCATACATGAATTTTTTGAAACATCACTAAATGACAAGATGATGGTTTTGTTTTAAGAATGGATAGTTGGGGTATCAAAGACAAACTTTCTATAGAACATAAATGTCTATGAAGAGATCGACATACAGTTCTTTAATCTAATGACCAACAAAAAATGCAATAATAGAGTGAGGATGAAATGCAGAAGAAAAGACCCAATGAATTATAGTGGTTCAATTCTCAACTGATCTACATCCACTACCTTAAGTACCCACTTAAGGATTTCAACACAAACACTAAAACCTTTTTTTCAAATCAATGGTGGTAGGCTACACCAATCTTACATAAGAGGATTACCGCACTTGGTTTTATACCCAATCCCTTAAAACACAATAATTAAGGCTCATCCCAACTGGGTTTTACACCACAACCTTGATACATTCACAAAACAAGGTTCACCCCAATGGATTTTACTCCACAACCTTGAACATTAACCAAAACAAGGCTCACCCTAACGGGTTTTATACCACAACCTTGATATACAATAAATCAATGCTCACCCCAACTAGGTTTTACCTTCTCAACTTTGATACAAGTTAGAAGGAAAGAGAACTTACAAAAATACCTCATAAGTTTGAGCAGATACGAACAAATAAGCTCCAACAGCCTTTCGCCTTTTGAACAATTCAATTTCACTTTTGAAGCACAATGAAATGGAAGATTTTTGTTTTCTAAAGTGTAAGAGTGTTTTTGATAGAGATAACACAAAAATCTTACAGAAAATTAGGTTTAAATGGCTTTTATAGAAGTAAGAAGTAAGACAGCAATGGCTAGTTAACGGCTAGTTTTTGCTGTCAAATTTGTCGACTTTTTAGACTCAAGGTTTGGACGAAGGTGCATCCAAAAAGTAAGTCCAATATGGCACTTTTTCAAGCAGAAATGATTTGACACTGTTCACAAGATTTTGGACGAATCTTTTGGATGTAGATCCATCCAAATACTCAATCCAAAATTCTGAGATATAAAACTTTAAAATCTTTTTGTTTGTGTACTTCAACAGTAGAAATAGATTGAATCATAAGGTAAAGAGACATAGGAATTAATAAGAAATACCTTAGTAACAATTTCTAGTCTAAAGTTCTTCCACAAGGACTTTTTGGTATACAATCTCTTAAGCTTGGTCTTCTACTTGATCACCTATTCTTGGATTCCTTTGCTTAAGAGTTGCTTAGCAATCCTATTTGTATACCTTGAAAGAACTGGGGCCAAACATGTCCTATCACGTGTAAATTACACAAGTTGGTCCTCATCAATATTTGTCATAAGTCAAAACATAGGAGAATGCCCTTAGGGCTAACAATCTCCCCATTTTTAAATGATGATAAAACTTGATGGGATTGTGATATAAAAACAATGATAAGTTTAGTACAGACATATTAGACCAAAAGAAACAAGAATATTTTTTTACAGAAATGCATTCTCTCATTATAGGACTCAAAGAGTGCTTATAAGTTTAAGATAAAGAAAATTAAAACATATACTCACAAAAATGGCTCAATGAGCATATGGCCCAACCTACCTCTATATCCTCCATCCTTCCATCAAAGGACTATTCCATAAGAGAATAGCTCCAGATAGTAGACACAAAAGAGTGTATAGATATGTACACAATGAGGTATAGAAGATGAATCATAAGATGTAATACTCTCCCTTAGTATGTGCATATATGAACACAAGATATAGAGAGCTAAGAAGTGCATTTTAAAAATAAGACTAGAATCCAGAATTTTGGACTTCCCAAACATACATCCAAAATGAGGTAAAATAAGACAGAAGCTAATTTTTTAAAAACTCATTTTTGGACTGGTCTTTTGGATTGAATAAACATAGGTCCAAAACTCCCCCTATGTATGTGCAGGGTAAAAAAAAAATTTACAAAGATAGACCACAATTTTTTAATCCAATCCAATTTAAGAAATTTTCTGTGCAACCAAAGAGAAGATTTCATAAACATAAATATCCTCATCATCCGAATATTTAATGAAGTGCATATCACAACCATAGTCAAGAAACAAATCATCAAGCCAAGTTAAAATCAGTTGGAATGCACAATAAACTCATACAAATACTTCAATCTCCTTAGTCCATAACAGTAACAACAACTCAACATAATCTCTATCAAATCACTATAAACAATTATAATTCATCTCAAGCCATATGAATTTATAATCCTCATAAGCAGTCACAATCATAATCCATATTTATAAATGCAAAGACCAGTGAAAGAGATAGGATGAAAGCACAAAAATGCACAGCACAATGTTTGATCAAATCAAATCCCAAAAATGTATTTCACAGAATCACAAGCTTCTAAAGAAATTTTCAGTTTGCACATCATAATCTCCTTTTAGTCCATAGCACAATATCCATAACTGGATCAAATCATCAAATTCAATCCCCTAACAATATAGTTCTCAATTCATCAATTCACCATCAATTCACAATCCCTATTTTCTCCCCCATTGTCATCAATCAAAACAATAATAATAACAATAAATAGTAGAGAAGCAATCAGTAGTACTATAACAGCAATATCAGGTGAATGCCCAGAATAAGGCCAGTAATAAACAATATTAATAATAACAATAAGCAGTAGGCAGCTAGTAGTAATATCAGTTAAAGACTAAAATAAGGATATGCATGAAAATATAGTGCAGAGAGCAGGAAGTTTTGCACGAATAAAATTGTGTCATCAGAATAAGAATGGGTAGAAGAAGTTATCACTTAGCAGTCGTCATATGCCACATCTCACGGAATAAGAATAGTTGTAGGCTTAGCATTGGCGCCTTTGTTTGAATGTTTTCCAACAATTCTGTTGGACTTTTGTTTTATCACAACATGCTTCTGCTTTTAGACAGATAGGCTGCCAAATGTAGCTAGTTTGTTTTACTGGGAAGCTTCCTTAGGTGTAGTAGATGTTCAACAGTGGACACATTTCTTTCTAGTTCTCTTGCGCACTCTCCATCTTTGGCTGAATATCAGTTTCTTCTTGTATTCAAGGAATGATAGGTTAAAGCTCTAGCATAGGTGGAGGAACTTGTTCAATCGAATGGACTTCAGCTTTGTATTTCTTTCCTTTCACATTTGCAGTTCATTTTCCAAAACTTTCAGTTCACCTTTAACTTCTACACTCAGACTGTTTTAGCATGGTAGATAGCAGATTTAGAGCACCTAAAATACTCTGCATTTTTCACTTTTTCAAGTTTTCTTCTTCCCTTTACTTGATGTTTCCCTTTGAATTTCAGTCTCAGCTTTTCTTTTTGTTCGTCCTAATGTTTCCCTTTGAAATACTTTGCATTACTATCTCTTCTTCAGTAACCTCTCTAAGTAATATCCATTGATTATCTTCTCAAATGGATCCCATATTCTCAAATGAATGTCTGCTGTAGATGATTACTTTGCAGTGTTTATGGTAACCATACTCAAACCAATGCTTGGTGTGATGTGTTCCAAGATTAAGTCAGCAATTTCACAACCAGAAACACAAAATTGATTTGCTTTCCTTCTGATAGACCCAAACAACAATACCATTTGCAGAATACTTGCATATGTCTTGTGGCCAAAAACTCCGTATCACCATGGTTGTAGCAATTTCCCCATTCCATTTAATCCTTCGGCATTTCAATCACTTGAATTTCTAAAAATTTTGGCACAATAAATTTCATCTCACATCAACTCAGTTTAAACAAAATTTTAGCATTTTTTTAGGTAGTTTATTTCAAAAAATTGTGCTCCACTATCTTTGATAAAAAAAAAAAACAATTTAACAGCGATGGTCAAACTTGAGATTCATTTCTCCAATTCTAGACATATACCACTGTCGGTTTACTATTTAATCATGTTATCTCTTTCTCAGATTTGCATAGAATTCTCAAACCAGTGCGGTGTACAAATTTTCATCAATTTGACAACACAGCCCCTTATCCAAGATTCTCAATATATTCATAATGACAGAAAAGTTCAGAAACACTTCAGCAATGAAGGACCTTAGAATCAACCCGATAGCCCGCAATAATGGTTCTATTTCTAAACACCCAATCATTATACTCAAATTCACCTATTTTAATTAAGAGATTGAGGTACCTGAGTGTCGATGCTTTCCTCTTCTGGATGTTGTTTTGATAATGCATTTTTAGGAGTTAATTCATCAATGGCAACTCACTTTTCCTTCTTCTTCACAAATATCAATCCAGTCAGTAACTGATTTCCTTTTCATTACCATCTTCTTGGCTTCTTTTGCTTTTAACTAGGTTTCTTTGTTGAGTTTTGAGGATTTTGCCCATGGCAAACAGGATTGAAAGTTTTGATTCTTCTAGTTTTTATCAAGACAATGAAGGCCAGAGGAAAAAGACAAGTGCTAAGGTAAATGACAGCTTTTTGAATTTTTTTGAAGTGAGAAGAAGATTCAAATTAATTTGAATTCCTTTTTGGGGTTTACGAGGTTTTGAAAAGCACAAGTATAATTTAGTATATTTGAGAAAGGTGATTTCTAAAAATATGTAAAGATATTCTGATACAAAGAGAGAGAGTGTTGCGACTGGAATAAAAAGGCAAGAATTTTTTAATTAAAGGATTTGAACATTTGGACGCAGATTGTCCGTCCAATTTCCCGATCCAAAATACATTTCAAGTACTGCATCCAATATCTCGGTCCAAAATCAGAAGATCTTCAGGAATTCTGCAAGAATAAATAACCATTCTCAAGCAAAATCGTTAGACACATAATCTGATCATTTCCAAACCTCTCCTCAGATGATCGAATCATTCTTCAACCAGTAGTTTGTGAATATATCTTTTGCGCGGTTCCTTGGTATACTTGTCTTGATTTAGAAAGATATCATCTATGGTTAATTTTCTTTGAAGAATGATGAAAAAGTTAAATTCTCTCATCATGCTCATTTTAAACTCTTGCTATTGGGTATCTCAGGCTTGTATCCTATACGGCGCAGCAGAAAATAAAATGAGATACCCTCCCAAGACTCTTCTATGTGTGGAAAACAAGATATAAAGAGAGTAAAGGTAACAGCTTTTACCTTTAAGTGATCGTGCGAAAAACAAAATTTTCTTCTTTAAGTTGAGGCACGATCCAGCAATCCTCGTGATCAACCTCCATGTGAGTTGAACGTCTACCCACTATAATCAAAGTGTGTGATTATCTCTAATAGTAATCCACACAGAGGAATACTCAAGCACATAGTTTTCTGTGCTAGTAGAAATTCTAAGTGGCGGCTAAGGTTCCTCTTCAAGATCAAATTAAGAGAGAAGAAGAGAAAAAGTTTGTGGCTGTTGTTTCTTTTTGTGTGTTGTTTAGCTATTGGCTAGGGTTTTTAGTGTGTTATTAGCTACTATATATCACAGGAAAATTCCCTTCCCAAAACTGAGAATTCTAATCCTATTAGAATTCCCTAATTGTAATTGGAAACATCAAGTTCTCACAATTACAACTTGTACCACAAATTATAACTAATTATAATTTATCCACGACAACTTTTCTTTCTCTCAATTAACCCCACATTGTTATCAAATAACATCTTGAATATATAATCCTCTATTGTGTGTGACCTATTAGGTTTCCCAGTCAATTGGTAGAGAATATGAATTAATTCAAACGTCTTTGAGATCAATAATCCATAATTAATTAGAATTAATCCTATTAATTCTAATCAGGATTGGTTTATTAATTCATCAATTAATAAACCCATATTTTCAGATCATGAGCGGTATCTAGCAACACATCATGACCACCCAAGAGTCCAAAAAGTCAAGTAGCTTGACATGAACCCTTCAATAACAAACTTCAGTGCAATCAACTCCTTTCACCATACAATATCTCATTCGGTTTGGAGTACGGAATTAGTGCCAACTCCCTTCAGAATTAATTCTGACCCGAATACAATAGTACTTGTACCAGGAACCAACTACTCTAGATGTGTATCAATTGGAACTATTTCTAATACACAATTGCCTTGACCAAAAACTTTCGAGTAGTAATCCCTACAAGTGGCCGTGAGATATTCGCCCCTACTATTAGGAGTGGTGAATCATTTATTGACCCTCTCAACTACTTTCGTTTACCTCACAATATACCCAATATCTATCATATAGGTGGCCCTCGATCGAGCTCCGGAGATTGGAATCAAAGTATAATGCTCAACAAATAAGGTACCTTGGAGATCTCAAGTCTACGGATACTTGCACATTTGCTATATTGAGATGATATCACTGGCACTAAATAGTTATCCATGTGATTATCTCAAAGTTAGGTCATCCAATGAACTTATTCCATTAACAAGCATCCATGTGTTAACTTTGAGTATCTCAATACTCACGGTTATGAGAACCACCGCCTGATCAAATCAGGAAGTCTAACACATGCTAGTCTTAGCGCATTAATGATGTCCTGTCTCATTAATACTATAACTAGAGACTATTTAAGTACTAACACCATCCAGTGTAGTAGGAATCTCATATCATGATCTCTATCATAATTTCCTTAACACAGTATTGTACTAGGGACTTTATCGAACAGTTATATTATTTAAAGTAAACAAAAGAAATTGTAAGATAAATAATGCCTTTGATTAAAATAAAATGCGTTATATACAATGTACAAGTGATTGCCTCTATGGCACAACACTAACACTTGCTGCATTGTCTTGGAAAATTTCTTGCATAAGGAATCATTAGTAGCTCCAAAAATAATATCAGCAGCATGTAATTGAACAATTAAGATATTATCAAAATTTTCAGATTTGATAAATCATGTGGTATCCATTAAGCCTCTTGAAAAACCTTTTGAAAGAAGAAAACCACTAAGACATAGTTTGGAAAACGTTCATGAATAAAACCAGAAGGTTTCTTCTGAAGGCTTAAGAAGAGAAAACACAGAGCACACAACAGAAGCGCAAGCAAAAAAAACTGGAAAAACTGAAGAACAGGGGAACCGAACAGAGCCAGCACTGGCTCCGACAACCCTAGCCGGCGCCGGTTGCAATCTATACTGATTCCAAGGTTAAAAAATATTATCCCTTTTTCTCGTTCTAAGAATTAGCTAGACCAGAATGTGTGCAAACAAGGTAAGTGCCCTAGTAGAAACCTCTGGTATGATTCCTGCAAGTCTCCTACTCCGTTTGTGCATGTATGTGAACGCCAAACTCTCGGTCTTCCAGTATATGACCTGCCTAATTTTGTTTGGTGAACAACTAACAGAACTAAGGAATACTTTCTGGAGAGAGAGAGAGAGAGAGAGAGAGAGAGAGAGAGAGAAGCGTGTTTTTATTCCAAAGAGTCTGTCAAAAACAACGATGATTTCCAATTCTCCTGTTTAACCTAAATAAAACCCTAGGTTAAACTGGATTGGGCTATTGGACTCTTAATTTAACCTTTTGGACTAAATTAATTATTCTAATTAGAACCAACTTAATGGCCCAACAAATGATTAATTTTCTCAGCCTAAATAAACTAGTCCAATTAACAAGCCTATATTAGTTTAGTCACAAGTTAATCCATAATTATTCAAACTGGGGCCAAAGCCCTAAATAATTAATTAACCCAGCAAACTAATTTAATTAATTCTCTCTCTCCATGGACCTTTATTTTATTCTAGCCCAATAATTAAATCAAGCTACTTAAATAAAATAAATTCTATTTAATTTAAGATCAATTCCTTAGCCCATATTTAATTAGGACTCACGGTCTATACTGGAGACCAAAAGACACACCGCATTGGCTACTAAAATGACCAAAATACCCTTATCATATAAATAGCTGTATTTTGCATTTTAAATATTTTCTAATATCACCATAAGGAAATATTGACCCCAAGGACAATGCTGCGTTAGCAAAGTCTCTGACCTACAGGTGTAATGACTGAAATACCCTTCTATACATCGCCGTATATTTAGAGAGGAAGAAGTGTACTAACACCTCTCCAAATGACATCTACCATCCTTAGGCTTCTAGTCCAATGATCCACGACTTCCTGGATTATTTTCACTTTTCAAGGGAGTTACCCTAAAACAAACATCCAAGTCATGTTTCCTAGGGCCTTGGATATTTAGATCATTCAGACAATCACAAGGGGCGACATAGTATAGAAACTATCTTATACAAGTCTGTCTTAACTAACTAGTCACACATACCCAATATGCAAGTCTATTGGCCCTATGATAAAATCTCAACTATAGCATATCAAAGTACATGCTTCCAGCTTCGTCAAACCACCAACTCATACTCAAGTCGTAGAATACTAGTCCACGCTGTAGCAGTAGTAGTCTAGGTTTCTACCATATAGTACTTTTAAGAAACCACTACTACAGGTTCTGTTCTACGTATTCGAAATATGCTTATGTCATGAAGTTAGTGGACTACTCACTGGTTAAAGGTAAGCCATTTCCCATTTGAAATTCACAACATAATAACCTAGACATTATAAGATTCTCATTCTCATCAATCAGTTAAGAACGAACATTTATGTATTAAGTAACCCGTGATCCATACCTTACTGTGAAAGACCTCCATTCACAATGACCACTTACTTAAACACAATGGGTCTTTTCCAAACGTAATTATGCATAAATAAAATTGTAAATTCACAAACAATTGTTGAAAATAAATTCTTTGATTAAAACATTCAATATTTACATCAGAAACCTAATCTAATAGGGCATATTTTCCTACAATCTCCCACTTGCACTTTAAGACTATGTAAGTCCGTAGGTGCCCACCCCTATGGCATCTAAGTGTCTCTTGAAGACTCTCTTAGCCAAAGGCTTGGTGAATGAATCAGCTAAATTGTTCTCAGAGGCAATCTATTCCACCACGACTTCCCGTCTCTAGATGAAATCCCGGATCAAGTGGTACTTCCTCTCGATGTGCTTCCCCTTCTTGTGCTTCCTGGGTTCTTTAAATTGTGATACTACTCCAATGTTATTGCAATATATCACAATCGGCATGTCCATGTGTGGCACGACTCCAAGTTCTGAAAAGAACTTCTGGAGCCAGACTGCTTCCTTGGATGCCTCCGAAGCTGCCATATACTCAGCTTCCATGGTCGAGTCAGTAATATATGATTACTTAATACTCCTTCATGAAATGGCTCCTCCAGATAAGGTGAAAATATATCCACTAGTGGATTTTCTATTATCCTTATCCGTCTGAAAATCTAAGTCTGTGTATCCTGTAGGAACCAAATCATCAGCCCTGTAAACCAGCATATAATCTCTTGTTCCCTTGAGGTACTTGAGAATATGCTTTACAGCTTGCCAATGAATCTCCCCAGGGTTTGACTGATAGCAGCCAACTACGCCTACGGCAAAGCAGATATTTTGCCTAGTACACAGCATGGCGTACATGAGACTTTCCACAGCCGAAGCGTAGGAAATCCTACTCATTCTATCCTTTTCTTCTTGAAACTTAGGCAGTCCCTTGAAGAAAATGACAACCCATGTCTGCAAGGAATTAGAGCTCCCTTGCATGAGTCCATGCTATACCTAACCAGCATCTTGTTAATGTATGCCGCTTGGGATAATCCTAGCATTCTCTATTTCTTATTTCTAAGAAGTCTAATCTCGAGAATGCAGTTGGCTTCTCCCAAGTCCTTCATACTGAATTGATTAGACAGTCAAACATTTGTAGATGACAATGACCCTACATTATTTCCAATGAGTAGAATATTATCCACGTACAAGATAAGAAAAACCACACTAATGCCTTCAAGTTTCCTGTACACGCATGGTTCATCCTCATTTTGAATAAAACCATAAGACTTTACAGTCTCATCAAAACGAATGTTCCATGCTCTCAATTCCTGCTTAATTCCATAAATGGACTTCTTAAGCTTGTAAACCATATGTTCTTGGCCTTCAGTAATAAAGCTTTCCGGTTGGGACATATAGATGTCTTCGCTAAGATGGCCATTTAAAAATGTCATTTTGACATCCATTTGCCATATCTCGTAATCATAATGACATGCGATGGCAAGAAGGATATGGATAGACTTAAGTATGGCTACCGGGGAAAAGGTTTCCTCATAATCGATTCCCTCTTTCTTAGTATACCCTTTCGCCACAAGCCTAGCTTTAAAGGTTTCCACCTTCCCATCTACTCCCCTCTTTCATTTGTATACCCACTTACACCCAATGGGTTTTATCCCTTCAAATGAAGCTACAAGATCCCAAATCTGATTGAGGTACATAGATTCAATCTCGGCTTTCATTGCTTTATGCCATAGATTTGCATCGGCATCAGCAATAGCCTCATCGTATCTAGTGGGGTCTTGTTCCTGATAGTCGAAGATTAACTCGAAAGCTTCTCCAGTCCATCTCTCTGGAACCCTAAACACTCTCCCACTACGACGAGGCTCCAATTATACAAGCTCTTGAGGTTGTGCCTCTTCTCGTTCCATAATTAGGTAAAAAGAAATTGATTCTGAAGATAACTTCTCCTCCAATTCCAACCTAATTAAACCTTTCGTGGAAGAACTTTGATCATCCTCTAAGTATCTAGCATTAGTACTAACCAATTCTTTCTACTCCTTAGAATAATAAAAGTAACCACCCTTTATCCCTTTTGGATACCCAACAAAATAGCATAATTCTGATTTTGATTCCAACTTGTCTCCCTTGACCAGTACATAAGTTGGACAACCCCATATCCTGAGATGATTCAGACTTGGCTTACACCCAGTCCACATCTCATAGGGAGTCCTAGGTACTAACTTGAAAGGCACCAAATTCAGAATGTATGCTACTGTTTCCAGGGCATATCCCCAAAAAGACACTGAAAGAGTTCCATCAATGTCATGTTCCTTATTTCAGTTACTCTATTCTGCTAGAGTGTCCCCGGCATAGAGAGTTGGGATACTGTCCCATAATGTACCATATAGTCCTTGAATTCACTTAGGAGGTACTCTCCACCACAATCCGATCATAAGGTCTTGATCAATTTACCTGTCTGACACTCCAGTTCAACCTTAAACTCTTTAAACTTGTCAAAAGAGTCAACTTGCGTCTCATCAAGTAAATAAAACCAAACCTCGTACCCCTCTAGCTGGTGTAGATAAAGAACCACACACATTAATGTGAACAAAACTTAATACCTCATTGGCTTTATCCGCCTTAGGGGTAAATGACTTTTTGGTCATCTTTCCCATCAGGCAAGGTTCATACTGAGGCCAATTTTTCAATCTCAATAAGCCCAAAGGCCCATCATGGATTAACCTCTGAATCTTGGTTAAATTTATATGACCCAACCTTAGATGCCAAAGATAAGAGTCATTAACATTGGTCTTTCTCTTCCTTGTGAAAGGTTCAGATTGAGTGTTATTTAATTGATTGTTAATATGGTTTAAGAAAAATAGATTTCCATACATGTGCCCAGTACATAAAATTTCTCCATCTCTACTGATAGAAATACTAGAATAGAAAGATACAGAATACCCTTGATTTATTAGTTTCGCAATCGAAATCAAATTCTGTAGAAATTCAGGTACATATAAAATATCTTTCAAAACCACTATTCTATTACAATAAAAAAAACAAGATCTAGCTCTCCCACTGCAAGGGCCCAAACTTGTGCTCCATTTCCCACACGTAGTCTATGTTCGCCTTTCTGAAGTCTTCTAATCTTTCTAAACCCCTGCAAGGAGTTACAGATGTGATCAGTGACTCCTGAATCAACAATCCAAGTGGAAGTTGATCCAACCATTGATATAAACTCTAGATAAAAAATATTACCTGTGAGGTTCTTCTTGTCTTGAATATCTGTACACTCCTTTTTCCAGTGTCCCTTCAGTCCATATTTGAAGCACTTGCCCTTGGGTTTGTCTTTGGGCTGGGTCTTGGGCTGGGCCGCTACGTTCCCTTCTTCTTCTTGAACTTCCTGGGCTTGGACCCAGTTCTAGAATATGAAGCCTTAGCAATCATAGCCTTAGATTGTGGCTTCATTAACTTATTTAAACTCATGTTTAACTTGTTCATGTTGTAATTCAACTTGAACTGAGTAAACGAACCCGGTAGAGATTCAAGAACTATGTCCACTTGACTCTCGAGGTCAATGACAACCCCTAAGATTTCTGCTTTCTCGAAAGCAGCAATCATCTGGAGCATATGCTCTCTGACTAATGCTCCCTCAGCCATCTTAGTGTTAATGATAGTTCGAAGAGCCTCCTGCCTTGCGGGCCTGCTCTAATCCATGAACATCGTGGCTAATGATTGAGTTATATCATACGTAGTGGCCATGTGCTCATGTTTAGATTGGAGCACATTAGACATGGAGGCCAACATATAATAATGAGCCATCTCGTCAACCTTCTTCCATGCCTTCTCAGCCTCACGCTCTTCGGTGGTGGAACCCTCCTCGATAACAGGGCAGGTTTCGTAAAGGACATACTTATACTCTTCTGTTGTGAGTATTATGTCCAGGTTCCTCCTTCAGTCCACATAGTTTGATCCCGTTAGCTTATTCTCTCTCAGAATAACAGCCAATGGACTAAAAGAACCTCCTGCCATTTCTAAAAAATCAAAAATAAAAGAAAAGAATTTAGTTTATGAAAACAAAAAAAAAATTTGCACTTTATCCTTATTATCAAAACTGATAATAATTAATTTGGTTCTTAGAAAAACTGACACAGCTTCTTAGGAAGATTAACAGTTCCCTAAGTTAAGTATGTTAACCACCACAAATTAATTTTCATTCTAAGTAATGATCTAGAAGATAACTCTATCGAGGGGATGGCCTTTTCCTCTCATTTCCTATGAACATACCTCACACTATGACCTCCAATGAGGGGCTGGCTGATCATAGTACGTGCCCCAAGTTATTAATTACATCCCTCCATTAGATTTAGATCCTAGTGATATCCCCATCCTATACAGGTTCACTCCAAGGGTGACGCGAGGGGACCCACGATCTCTAATGAGGTTCGTGATAGAAGCCGTGGGGCCATTGGAACCCCTCTCTCACTTAGTCTTTTAAAACAATGATTTTCTGAAAAATATCCTTTTGAAAAATTTCATTAAGTTTTCCTTTTAACTCAAAAATAAAATGTCTAAATCAATTAAAATCTCTATCACAGTATATATCCTTTGAGAGATTTTTCCATGAACTAATTTTTTTCAAGTTAAAAAACTTAATGATTTCAAAAATTTTCCAATTAAAACTTTCTAGATACTTTGGTCTCAAGTCTATTTGACAAAACAATTTTTCTTGTGCTAAAATAAAACAAAATGGCTTTCTATTTTAACTTACAAAAATATTTAAATCTAATATATTTTCTATGTCAAGGATTAAATCATTTGAGAAAATATCTAAGGATTAATTTTTGTTCAAATTAAATAACCATTTAATTTGTAGAAAATTGTTTTCCTTGTCAAAAATATTCCCAAAGACTTTGGTCTTTGAGAGACTGTGCACATAAGTACTTAAAAAAATAGCATGCTAAAAACAGTAGACGTTTTCATGCTTTTCTACTTTTTAAACCTAAGTGCTCATATAATAGAATTAAACACATTAATTAATTAATAGTCTTGTTTAATCCTAAAATCCCTTACTAATATTTTTCATGTAAAATATTCCCTGAATATTAACTATTGTAAAAATATTAACTTCGCCTGGTATGAACCCCAAAACAAAAGGAAAACGCAAGAAAAATTACAAGGAAAAAATCAAAAATTTCTACTTGGTCCACTGCACCTATCGCACAGAACCAGGACCCATGGGTGACCTAAAATCTGGAGCGAGTCCAGACCCTAGCCGGCATCGGTTTCGGTCTGCACGAGTTCTTCTGCAGTTTTTTTTTCTGTGAATTTTCTGTGTTTTTCTATACAACTTCTGGTACCATTAGCTCTTCGATTTCAATCTCAATACAATGAAATCAACCAAAACAAACAATCGCCTATACCTTTTAATATTGGGCTTACACAATTTGCTAAGAAAAACAGCAAATTACAAATCTCCTATACCTCCATCAAAGAGGTTTAACAAGAGAATCTATCCATACCAAAATAGCAAAGGATTACTGTTTAATCACACATATGTGTCCAGTTTTATTCAACTAGATGCATGCTCCCTATATTTTCACAAAACCATGCTCTGATACTAATTAAAGGCTTAAGAAGGGAAAACACGAAGCACGCAGTAGAAGCGAAAGCAAAAAAAAATTGAAAAAACTAAAGAACAGGGGAATCGAACAGAGCCGACGCTGGCAGCCCTAGCCGACACCGGTTGCACTCTATATTGATTCTGAGGTTTAAAAAAAATTACCTCTTTTCCTCATTCTAAGAATTGGCTAGACTGGAATGTGTGCAACTGGCGTAAGTGCCTTGGTAGAAACCTCTTGTGCGATTCCTATAAGTCTCCTACTCCGTCTGTGCATGTATATGAACACCAAACTCTCATTCTTCCAGTATATGGTTTTCCTAATTCCGTTTGGTGAAAAACTAATAGAACTAAGGAATACTTTCTGAGAGAGAGAGAGAGAGAGAGAGAGAAAGGCGTGTGTTTTTTTCCACAGAGAAGAGTCTGTCAAAAACAACGATGATTTCCAATCCTCCTGTTTAACCTAAATAAAACCCTAGGTTAAACTAAACTGGGCCATTGGACTCTTAGTTTAACCTTTTGGACTAAATTAACTATTCTAATTAGAACCAACTTAATGGCCCAACAAATGATGAATTTTTCCAGCCCAAAGAAACTAATCCAATTAACAAGCCTATATTAGTTTAGTCCCAGGTTAATCTCTAATTATTCAAACTAGGCCAAAGCCCTGAATAATTAATTAATCCACCAAACTAATTTAATTAATTCTCTCTCCCCATTGACCTTTATTTTATTCTAGCCCAATAATTAAATCAGGCTACTTAAATAAAATAAATTCCATTTAATTTAAGATCAATTCTTTAGCATGTATTTAATTAGGACTCACGGTCTATATGAAGACCAAAAGACATACCACCTTAGCTACTAAAATGATCAAAATACCCTTGTCATATAAATAGCTATATTTTGTATTTTAAATATTTCCTAATATCACCATAAAGAAATATTGACCCCAAGGACAATGCTGCATTAGCAAAGTCTCCGACCTACAGGTGTAATGACTGAAATACCCCTCTCTACATTGTCGTATATTTAGAGAGGAAGAAGTGTACTAACACCTCTCTAAATGACATCTACCATCTTTAGGCTTCTAGTCCAATGATCCACGACTTCCTGGATTATTTTCGCTTGTCAAGGAAGCTACCCTAAAGCAAACATCTAAGTCATGTTTTCCAGGGCCCTGGATATTTAGATCATTCAGACAACCACAAGGGGCGACATAGTATAGAAACTATCTTATACAAGTCTGTCTTAACTAACTAATCACACATACCCAACATACAAGTATATTGGCCCTACGATAGAACCTCAAGTATAGCATATCAAAGCACATGCTTCCAGCTTCATCAGACCACCAACTCATACTCAAGTTGTAGAGTACTAGTCCACACTGTAGCAATAGTAGTCTAGGTTTCTACCGTATAGTACTTTTAAGAAACCATTACTACAGGTCCTGTTCTACGTATTTAAAATACGCTTATGTCATGAGGTGAGTGGACTACTCACTGGCTAAAGGTAAGTCATTCCCCATTTAGAATTCACAACATAATAACCTAGACATGATGAGATTGAAAATCTCATCAATCAGTTAAGAACGAACGTTTATGTGTTAAGTAACCTGTGATCCATACCTTACTGTGAAAGACCTCCATTCACATGAACCACTTACTTAAACACAATGGGTCTTTTTCAAACGTAATTGTGCACAAATAAAATTGTAAGTTCACAAACAATTTCTAAAAACAAATTCTTTTATTAAAACATTTTATATTTACATCAGAAACCTAATCTAAGAAGGCATATTTCCTAACAGCTTCACATAAATTTCTTTTTCAATAAAACCATTTAAGAGAGCACTATTGGCATTCATTTGATAAAGCATGATGTTTTTGAATTATGCAAGGACAAGTAGCAGCATTCTAAAGGATTTCAATTAAGCAACGAAAGCAAAAGTTTCATCATAATCAATGCCCTCTTCTTGATTAATTCCTTGAGCAACTAATCTGACTTTACGTAATAACAATAACATGCTTATCAAGTTCATTTTTTAATAGACTTGGTATCAATTACGGGATGGTCAAGTGGTCTAAGGACAAGCTTCCAAATTTGATTCTTTTCAAATTGATTCAGTTTTTCTTGCTTGGTCATAATCAAAAAATTTATCATGTAAGACTGTATCAATTTAATTAGGTTCAGTATTAGAAAGTAAAACAAAATTATCAACAAAATACCATTTGATTTTAACTTCGCAGCTAGGATCACCAATGATATGTTCTTTTGGATGGACAATTTGGACTTTTAATCTTTTGGCAGATTCTGATCAGTGTGTTCGACATTCTTTACTTACCTTCTTCAACTTGTTGCTCTTCTAATTCCTTTTCTTTAGCATGGTTGTCAAATGATGGAGCTTCATGATGTTCAATGCCATTTTTCTTTAAGCTACCTACATACTCATCATCTTTTCTAGAGGAATATAAGTTAGATACATCAAAATTTACAAGCATGGATTCTTCCTCACATAGAGTTCTTTTATAGAACACTCTAAATATCCTTTCGAAAGAAGAGATAAAGTCTAAGTATATCTCGAAAAAATCATCTATTAAAACATGAGCATACTTCTTACCATTTAGGCTAGTGCTATTCATTAGTTCAAACAAATCCATATGTATTAGCTCAAGAAGACTTAAGGTTAAATTCATTTTCTTGAATTTGAAATATGTCTTGGTTTGTTTTTCAAAATGGCAAGCATCACACAATTGGTTTTTGTCAAAAATCATTTTGGGCAGTCCTTTCTCAAGTTCTTTTAATGATAATCTATTCAACAAATCAATAGAGACATGTCCTAACCTTCTATGCTAAAGGTAGCTATTAGTATCATATATGGAAAGGCACTTTATATCATAAGCAAAGGATCATCAAGATATAATACATAGGCATTGCCAATACGGTTGTCAAAAAATGATTTCATCATAAGAATTGTCAATGATAGTGCATGAATCTTTTTCAAAAATAACCTTGCAACAATTTTTACACAAAAGACTAATATTAAGAAAGTTGAGCTTCAATTCATCAATCAATAATACTTACATGATAATGATGGAGAATCTCTCACCAATATTACCTTTACTGAGTGTTTTTATCCCTTTTTCTTATCTCCAAGACAAATCCATCATTTTTAGCTTGAATGATATCCATTAGTGTTGCATTTTCCATCATGTGTTCTGAGTATCCATTATCCAATACCATTTTTGTGGAGCTCAATTTTTGCAACTGATGTACCTATTCATAAAGTGGAAGAATAGCTTTTGGTACCCATATTTTCTTGGGTCATTGGGGGTTAGTGATAGTTCTTTTAACTCTCCAAACAGTTTTCATACCACATTCAACTCATTTCCTAATGTGACACCTAAATACATTGTGTCCATTTTACCACAATAAGAACAGCAGATATGAACAGCATTTGAGTTTCTAGCTTTCACAAAATGAGGTTTGTGATTTTCTGCTTTGTGCACATGTCTATAACCAAGACCACTCCTATTTCCAGCTATACGCTGCACTCCAAGCAATTTATTTAGATTGTCTTGACCATTAGTGAATTTCACAAAACAAATGGTGAGGTCATCAACTCTACTTTTCATATTATTAAAATCACTAAGCCTATTTTCAAGAGAAAGTACTTTGTCACATAAACATTTGTTCTCAAGTATCATACAATGCAAAGAAGTTAGGATAAAATCATTTTCAATACTTGAGCACATAATAGAATCAAGTAAGGCTTTATTCTCATTTAACAACTTAGCATTTCGCTTAGCAAGGAATCAGTTTTTGCTTTCATTTCTTTGTTTTTTCTAGACAACTTTTTGAGTTCATAGAACATTTCAAGAAGTAGTTCACTAGATTCATCAACCTTTTCATAATCAAAATTATGTAAATCAGATATGGAATTAGTGGAAGTGGAGTTTACCTCATTTTCCATTACCATGAAGCACATGTTTGCTTTCTCCTTATCGGATCCATCACTCTCTACAGTCTCGGACTCTTCTTGGTCCCAAGTCCTAATCAGTCCTTTTCTTTTCTTCTTATTGTGCTTGGCTTCTCTTTCTTTAGACATTGGGCAATCAGCAATAAAATACCCCGTACTCCTGCATTCATAGCATTGAGGTTTGAAGGGTGAAGGTTGTCCCTTCTTTTTGACAAAATTTCTACCCTTTTTTAAGTTGCTCTTCCTGAACATTTTTTCTGAATTTTCTAGCTACCATGGCCAGTTCTTCGTCATCCATATCAGTCCCTTTTTCACTCTCGGTTTGTTCACTAGTAACATCATCATCAATAGCTTTTAAGGCCATTCCTCTTTGGCCTCTTTCATCTTCATCATGCTCTTGAAACTTTTTTAGTTTCATTTCATGGGTTAATAGAGAGCCAATTAGCTCTTCATTGGCTAAACTGCTCAGATTTTTTTATTCTTCTATAGCCAAAGTGTTTTGCTGCCAATTCTTTGGCAGAGCATCAAGCAATTTTCTGTTTTGTTCCTCGATGGGGTAGATCTTTCCATAGGCCTTTAGACCATTCATGATGTTTGTGAAATGAGTAAACATATCAGTGATATATTCACATAGCTTCATAGTGAACAGCTCATAATCATGGGCTAACATTCCCAACTTTGATTCTTTTACTTGATTAATCCTCTCATAGGTGACCTCAAGTAGTCTCCACATTTCAAAGGCTGAATCACAACCACTAACACAGTTGTATTCATTTGTATCAAGAGCATAATACAATATATTCATTATTTGAAAATTCAGAGTCATTTTCAAAATATCCTCATTGTCATATTCATCACTCTGTTTAGGCATTTTTTTACCTTCAACAAATTTCAACGGGGACAAATAGTCCATTCTCAATCAAATTCCACAGCTCAAAGTTGATTAAGCAAACATAAATTTTCATTCTATTTTTTCAAAATGTATAATTACATCCACTGAACAAAGGATGTCTATTTGTGAAAGATCCTTCAATGTAAAGTAGAGCAAAAGTGTTTGTCATATGGATCTTTGTTACAAAGTTGTTAAGTTAAGGATAATATATATCTCTTCGTCAAGATCACCATGAAGAAAAGCTGTCTTCACATCCATTTGGTGGATGGTGAGACAATATATGGAAGCCAATGCAATTAGCACTCGGATTGTAGTCAAACGAGTAACAGGAGAGTATGTATCAAAATAGTCTATTCCCTCTTTCTGTCTAAACCCTTTGGCAACTAATCTGGCTTTATACTTATCTATGGTCCCATCTGGTTTAAGTTTCTTCTTAAATATCCATTTACATCCAATTGTACTGCACCCAGGAGGGAGATCTACCAATTCCCATGTCCCATTGGAGACAATGGAATCCATCTCACTCTTGACAGCTCCTTTCCAATGCCCTGCTTCTGAGGAAGCCATAGCTGCTTGAAAAGTCAAAGGTTCGTCCTCAACATTGTAAGTGACAAAGTCACTTCCAAAGTCCTTGACAGCCTTAGCTCTCTTACTCCTTCTAGGTTCTTCCAATTCCTCAATTTGAGTATTGGGACTATTTGGACTTGCCCCCACATCTTTCATCCTTTCCACATGATCAGGAATGGAATCAGACGTTAAGGCTGAATCTAAAGTAAAAACATCTTGAGGCAAACCAGTTTTCATGGGAAACACATTCTCAAAGAATGTAGCATCACGGTATTGAATGATAGTGTTACAATCTATACCAGGTATTTCAGATGTAATTACCAAAAACCTCATGGCATAGCTTGTTTCCACATAACCAATAAAGATTGAATCAACAGTCTTTGGTCCTAACTTCTTCCTTTTATGTTCAGGGATTAGAACTTTTGCAAGATAACCCCACACACGGAAGTATTTTAAGTTAGGTTTCCTACCTTTCAAGATTTCAAATGGAGTTACCTCTTTATGTTTATGAGGGACTCTGTTCAGAATATGGCAAGCCGTATTTAAAGCCTCACCCCACATATACTTAGGTAATCCAGAATTTAAAAGTAAACTGTTGATCATATCTTTAAACGTTCTATTTTTCCGTTCAGCAATCCCATTCGACTGGGGAGAATAAGGGGTGTCTCCTCATGAATTATGCCATTGCTTTGGCAATATTCAACAAATGGATTAGACCCATACTCTCCACCTCTATCAGATCTTAACCTTTTAAGTTTCTTGCCGATTGAGTTTCGACTTCATTTTTAAATATGAGAAACTTTTCAAGTGCTTCATCTTTATGTTTAAGTAAATAAACATAGCCATATTTACTGCAATCGTCAATAAAAGTAATGAAATATTTCTTATGATCCCTAGTCAATAAGCCATTGAATTCACAAATGTCTGTGTGAACTAAATCAAGTATTTCTGAATCCCTTTCAATTGAATGATAGGGTTTCCTGGTTGTTTTAGCTTCCACACACACTTGACATTTATTTTTCTTATCAATTGAATGTTTAGGGATCAAGTCTAAATTCATCATTCTTTTAACGAATCTAAATTTAAATGTCCAAGTCTACTATGCCAAACATCAGTGGATTCAATAATGTGCACCATAGGATAAACGAATTCTCAATAGAAGAAGCTTTATTCAAATCTGAAGTAAAAGGTTCAACTCTTAATTTAAATAAACCATCTGACAAATAACCTTTGCCAACAAAAGAATTGTAGTGCATAATCACTACTTTATTACATTTGAAAGTAAGTTCATAACCCTCTCTAACTAAACATGAACCACTAAGAATATTCTTACGAACTGTTGGAACATGTTACACCCTATGAAGAGAAAGAATACGCCCCGAAAGAAATTTCAAGTCCACGCGTCCAATCCCCAACACATTGGCTGCAGTTGAGTTCCCCATCTTCACAGTTTTTCGTTTAATAGGCTGGTAAGATACAAAAAGCAATTTATCAGCACAAACGTGCACATTTGCTCCAGTATCAACCAGCTATTCAAGTGGCTCATAAATAGTAAAGACTTCTGGGTTAACGAAACATACCTTTCATCATCATTGGAAGTAGTGATGCCAGTCTCGACCTCAATGGTACAAACCTCGCAAGGTGAGTACTCAAATCAGCCTCCGCTTGACTAGTATCCTCTACCACCACATTGACTTGTGCTTCAGAATTTGATCCTTGTTTGACTTTGGGCTTTTTAGACGGACAGTCTTTAACCCAATGTCCAACCTGACCACAATTCCAGCAAGGTTTGTTTGCTTTCGGTTTTTTCTTGGCCTTGCCTTTTGTCTTATTTATGTTTTTAGAGTTTGAGTTAACCCCCACATTCCTCTGATTATTGCTCTTCTTCCCAGTAGTCACAATATGGACATTAGACTCCATAGGTACAATATGACTATTCTTTCTATGTTGCTCCTCAATGGATATTGATTTCATCAGATCGTTTAGAGAAATCTTCTCCGTCTTCTGTTTGAGGGACATACCAAAGTCCTCCCAAGACTTAGGAAATTTCTCTATCACTGACATCACTTGAAACTTCTCAGGAAGTTCCATATCCGATTCATGAAGAGAATGAATAATCAATTGCAACTCTTGAGTCTATTCAGTCACAGACTTACCCTCAACCATCTAAAACTTCAAGAATTTGGAGACATAATACCTTTCCAGACCTTGATCCTCGGTATTATATTTCCTATCCAATTCATCCCATAGCATCTTTGTTGTGTATGACTCAGAACAGTAGACATCAAAGGGAGCATTTGTCAATGCCGACGATATTGCCCTCTCGCCTACATTATTCCGTTCATCCCACGCAAGCAATCTCAGCCTACTCTAGAATGCCTTTCAGCTTGGTATAGGCCTGTCTACCTGCATCGCCGATAATAAGCCCCTCATGGTCAACCAAATTTTCATGCATTGTTGCCAACGCTTGAAATTCTGCCCTGGACCAAACTTGTCCGGCAAACCATTCAAGTCAACCAAAAGCTTATACGCAGCAGATGCAGTACCTGACGAACTGGCCATTGCACACACAGAGATAATTGCAGAATAGCTTCTTGAAGACTGTTAGTTAACCAGGGTACCTACGAGCACAGACAGGCAACTCAACTGAATTGAACAAGCACCGCCTATACCCGACCAGGGCTCTAACAATTGCAATTATCAAATATCAACAATGCCGGCAAGGCCACACAGTCCAAACGTAATGTAACTAGACAGAATTCACACTTAATAAACAAATCAATAGTATACCTGATTGACTTGCTCGCGGTTCTACCAGAACGTACCTAGAACTGGCACTCCTCTGGACAAGTTGCGCCGCAACGTACTGTACTGCTAACCGAATCACCAGTCTAATACTGGTTTGCCTTCAAGAAGCTATTCGCCCAACTCCGGTGCGATGGGTACAGCGACTCTTCTTGCAGGATAAGACGGTCTCAGATCACTGTTGACGCACACCAATTGTGATCACCTTGAAAATCCCCTCAATTCGCCGGTCTCGATAAGGTAAAAATTATGGATCGCGGAGAGAGAACCGAAGCGGCGAATTTTCTTACAAGAAGCAAAAAAGCACGAAAATGGGTTCACCCTAATGGCGGCTCTGTTCCCCCTTTTAATGTCGTCTTAGGAAAATTAAAACCCAATTCGGATTAGGAAGTCCTAATTCCTTTACCAGATTTTATGTTTCCTATTCCTTTTCAAGTTAGAGTTAATTAATTGGGCCAAATAAAAATAGAGGATCGTGAAAACATAGCCCAAGCCCAACTTTAACAACATTTAATTATGGATTCCCACCATGAAAATGGCTTCTACCACAATCAAAACAATCTCTAACATGTCAAGAACAATTCCCATTAATTGTTTTAGGTTAACTAATCATGAGTTAAAAATTATTAACTCCCAAAGTTGCCATTTTCAACAGGTAGGTCATCCAATAAATTTATTCACTTAACAAGCATCTACGTGTTCATCTTGAATATCACAATACTCATGTATATGAGAATCACCGCTTGATCTAATCAAAAAGTATAACGTGTGCTAGTCTTTGCGCATTAATAATGTCATATCTCATTAATACTATGACTATAGATAATTTAAGCACAGGTACTATATAGTGTAGTAGAAAATTCACAGTATGATCTCTATCATGATTTTCTTAACACTATACTATATGCTTGGGACTTTATCTACCAATTTAATATATATATATATATATATATATATATTATATATATATATATACACACGCACACACACACATAATGGTTAATGAAATTGAAAGATTAATAATATTTTTTATTAATAAATGTGTAAAAATATATTGTATAAATGATTGGATCTAGAGCACAACTCTAACAATTGGTGATATCATAATGATAGGACATGATGATAAAGAAGAACATGAATCAAAGTAGAGACTAATAAAAGATATTGAAATAAAGGAGATCCAATAGTTCAAGTACTTTCTTAGTATTGAGGTGACATATTTGACACAAAGAATCTTCATATCTCAACAAAAATATGTGACTGGTTTGTTGAAAAAAATGGGGAAGATTGGGTGTAAACTAGTCTCTAGCCCAATAGAACCAAACCATAAAATTAAGAAAGTACAAAAAGTTGGTTAGTAGACTCATTTATTTTACTCATATTTGATCAGTCATAGCAACTCAGTATGTGAAATCAATCAATTTATGCAAGATCTCAGATAACCTCATCTTCAAGCGATTTAGAACGTGCTATATTACTTGAAAGGCAATCTGGGGAAAGGGATTTGTTTTTAAAAAGTGATACTCTTGCTCTAGAAGCTTACATAGATGCTGGCTATATAGGTTATGTAGTAGATAGAAGATTAACTATAGGGTATTGTATTTTTTTTAAAGGTAATACAATAGCATGGAAGAGCGTAAGAAGCAAAATGTAGTGGCATGGTCATTTGTTAATCAAAATTCAAGGCTATTGCTCAAAAACCGGGTGAACTACTTTAGTTAAAGATGGTCTTAGATAATTTGAGAGTCAAATAGGAATGTTTTATAATGTTCTACTGTGACAATAAGTTAGATATCAATATTGCTCACGATCCTATACAATATAATCAGACAAAGCATATTGAAATTGATAGACCTTAAAGAAAAATTAGAGGAAGGATTAATAAAATGTCTTATATTCCATCAAAACAACATCAATTAGCTAATGTTCTAACAAAGAGGTTAGGCAATTCAAGTTTCCATTATCTTCTTTTTAAGTTGGGAATAGAAAACATCTACTTCTCACCTTGAGGGAGAATATATTGAGGTGTACATGAGTTATAAAATGATTAGTAGAATGATCTATAAATAGATTAGGAAGATCTGCTTGAAATTTTTTTAAATAGGGTGGTTTGATTAGATGGTTTTTTCAAATTTATTAGTGATTTAATTTCTGTTTTTTTCTTTTATAATATATTATATAATATTGTAACATTAATTTATAAAAATAAGAAATTCACAATCCCTTTTTTCATCTTACATTTCGTGTCAGAATTATGTAGAATCACATATTTGATTTGTAAATCTTTGATTTTCCCAGATAAATTGATCTTTTCATTCACTCTTGTTTGAATGCTTAGATCTTCGTCGGTGTTGCTGAATTTCTGGCATATGAATACCACAAAATATTTTGTGTTGACACATGTTCAGTAAAGACGGGAAGAAACCTTAAATATTGAAAATTAGGGGTTTACCAAATAAGACAGCAGAATGGTTTTCTTGGCGCAAGTTAAAGGGTAATTTTTAAAATTGATCCTTAAAAATATACAATTATCTAGAAGGACTATTTTAATACACTTTTTATATTTATAGAGACTAAATTGAGTAAAGTAATATTTGAGGGACTTGTTTGAGACAATTATATGTTTTTTTCCCTTTTGCACCTTTTTTATAATTTCAATAATTCATATTTATTTTTTAATTTTTTTCTTTTTTTAAGCTCATAATTTTTTTCTCTTTCCCCTTTCCCCTTTCTTATTATTTATCTAACCCAATTTTTTTCTCAATGATATATTTTTTCCCGTTTATTTTAACTCATAAAATTTTCCTTTTTTGCTTCTTTGAATTCATAATATTTTCTTGATCATTTTTCTTGTATTTCTTTTAGTTCACAAATTTTTTTTCTTTCTTTCAATTCATCTAATCAATATTTTTTTTTTTTCCTTTTCTTTTGGCTCATATAATTTTTTTTCTATTTCCTATTTCTTATAATTTCTATAATTCATATTTTTTTCTCAAAAATATTTTTTCTCGTTTCTTTTAGCTCATAAAAATTTGTTCTCTTTTCCCTTTATTGTTTTCTATAATATATTTTTTCTCAAAGATAATTTTTCTCGTTTCTTTTAACTCATAAAATTTTGTTTTCTTTTTCCTTTATTATTTCTATAATTCATATTTTTCTCAAAGATATTTTTCCATTTCTTTTAGCTAATAATTTTTTTTTCTCTTTTCCCTTTATTGTAATTCATCTAACTCATACTTTTTTAACAACATATGTTTTTTCTATTTATTTTGGCTCATATAAAATTTCACAAGCTCAGAAATATTAGTCAAAATAAACAAGAAAAATATATATCGTAAAAAAAATATAATTTAGATGAATTACAATAAAAGAGAAAGAAAAAAAAATATGAGTTAAAAAAATTAGAAAAAAATATGAGTTATAGAAATTACAAAAAAATGGAAAATAGGAAAATATTTATATGAGCCAAAGGAAAAAGAAAAAATGTATATCGTTGAGAAAAAATATTAGTTAGATGAATTACAAAAAAAAAAAAGAGAGAGAGAGAGAAAAGAAGAAAAAAAATTATGAGTAAAAAGAAATAGAAGAAAAATTCATCAAGAAAATCTATATATATAGTTGCAGACAACTCTGGCAGTGATACTTGGCATCTTTAAATACACATGAAGATGACATGTGGCACACAAGGATTTTAAAAAAGTAGAAATCAAAGAATATTATTCTTATCAAATTTATGATACTATATTAAATAACCTTATTAATGAATTTTATATTTTTTAAAAAAATAAATATTTAATTCTTTTAAATAATAAGTTATGAAAAAGATACGTAGTATTAGTGAATTCCAGAAGATTCTTATCTAAATTTGGATTCAATAAAATTAAATGGGGTACTCAATTCAAATTATTTGAATCTAGTCCCATGTTATAAGAGCCATTGCCAGGCCATTAGGGGCCCGCGTATGAATAATCCTCCTTTCCTAAGACTATAAATAGCTGAAATTTTTAGTCATTTCTTCCTGGGTTACAATTTACTTCATGCTTCAGCCACAGAAACATTAAAAGATGTATGTTACTATCTTTCTCTTTCTTTCTTTTTGCTGTCTCTTTTAATAATTGTTGTCTCTATTGTTGTGTCTACATTTTTGTTCTTGGACTCAGTCTGCATTGTTGTGTTTCTGAAAAAAGATTACCTTTTGACCAATCACCCAGGCATGTCTTTCTGCCTCCATTTCCTAAGACTAAGAGGCGTGGTCTGGAGGTCAGGGCCAACACCGCCTTAAAAACTAACATCAGTTGCGTAGTTTTCTCCCGAAATCATACGAGAAGGAATGATAGCAATCAATTTCTTGCTCCTGTCTGTTTGTACAGCTTAGTGCTCGCAACTTCAGAGTAGTCGCTCGTTCATATGATACCAAAGCCACTAAAACATTACGGGATCTTCGCATATTCCCTGCTTCTTCGTCACCTTCCCAAGGTAAACCATCATTTTTCGTATTCTCTTACTTCACCTTGAATAAAGGGTCTTCTTTGTTTTAGTTTTGTATTTTTTTTTTAATTTCAATTTTTGGTTTAGTACTTTCTTCTGTAAAATTTGTATGATTTTCTTCTTCCTACATGTATTAATAAATTTTGTAGAGCTTTTGTAACAACCTTCCACTTTTGTACTTTAATCGGTTACCACTATGTATAAAATAAGAATATATATATAAGTGACCAGAATAATAAATGATTAGTATAATGAGATGAATATCTTGATGTAATAAAAACATCTAGGGGTATTATTAGAATTTTAGAATTTATAGAGACCTGAATGGAATTTTTGGATTAATTCTACCCGTACCCTAAATTTTCAAATTGAAACTACTTTTAGTGGAATGAGAATTTAAGAGAACATTAAGAACAAAAATTGATCAATCTAATTAGACGAGTATTCTAGTATAAATTAAGCTACCAGAGGTATCAGGGGTATTTTTGAAATTTTGACCGCGATTAAAATTTTGACTGTAAATTGGGAAGAATTGAGAAAAAAATCAAGAATTTTAATTTCCAGCATTGAATTTAGTTAAATTTATAGATTCCATTAGTGGAATAAAATATTTTCCCGATACGGATCGAAATTACAGTTATTTTTTGAAGAAGATTCTAAAGTATGGTCGGCATTAAGACAAGCGGCCTAATATGAGTGGAGCATAAAAATGACATTAGGGAAGTAAGATATTTGTGGAATTATTTTATTTCAAAAACTTATTAAATAAGATTAATAATTATGGAAATTAATTAAATCAACCAATAGGAAAATTGTTGAAAAATGGATAACCCACAATGGTTGACTTTTTGATTAATTTTGGTCACAATTGGGACTAAGAAGTGGCGGTGGAAAGTGGCTGAAGAACAACCTAAATTTTGGTACAATAAAGGAAGAAAAGAAATGAAAAAATAAAAGAAAAATAGAAGATTTTGTAAAAACTTTCAAAGGAAGACTTTTAACCAATTAATGAAACACTTGACCATGTGATATTTGGTCATGAGAATGGCGGTGGAAGCTGTATTTCAACAGCTAAAAATGGATAGCAAGAATAAGAAAGAAGAAACAAAGTAGAGAAAAAGAAAAAGGGAAGAAAAGCTAGAGAAAAATAGGAAGAAAAAGGAAGAGAGAGAGAGAGAGAGAGAGAGAAATTCTTGAAGAAAAAGAATGAGAACTTGGAGCAATTCAAGCTTGGAGAATCTTATACACAAGGTAAAATGTCATACTCTTTGAATTAAAGTTGTAGATTAAATTGTGAGGATTATTTTGGTATTAATTTTATTGGAAAATTCATGAGAATTATGAGAATTACTTGGACAATTGCTATGTTTTGGGGCTATTTTGTATGTGTTGTATACCGACTGATTAGAGAAGCTATATACCATATTTTATATGATAGATGAAGTATTTTAATGGTGGTTTAATTGATAGGTCATGACTGCACAAGAAGGTGTAAGAAATGGAAAGGAATGATGGAATTAATTGTTGAAGAAAATGAATTGTTAATGTTATTGTTTGCACTTGTTGAACTTGATGTTGGAAAATATGATTTTTCTGGGCTAAGTATCTTTGAAAATCAGAGAATTGAGGGCCATTATGATGCAATTTTAGATGGTTTAATTGTTATGTAGTTGTTAGGATTAAAGTAGAATAGATGGTATGAAGAAAGGAAACAAAAACAGAAATTCTGTTTTGAAGAAATCCCAAGCAGCCTTGAAGAATAAATAGACTGTACAAATTGGCTTGTTCATGACCTGAAACTTGTAGCTAAATGTCTTACGATCATTTTGGAACCAATTTTACATGATTTGGAGTTGTGAGTAAAAGGTTATGATGAAAATATCACGAGCTGTCAAAACAGTAACGAGATTGAGAAATTGAGATGTTGTAAGCAAAACTAAATGAAATAAGAAGGAAAATCAGTGGTTCATGAATTGGAAATCATAAAGGAATGTCTTGAGGACATTTTGAAATAAGTTTGACGTCAATTAGAGTTATGAATAAAAAGTTATGCTATAAACATCCAAGTGTGACAAGAATGAAGAAATGCAAAATTCTATTTGGTAAGAAATAAACTCAAGTATTGTTCTATTGGTATTAATGCATGAAAGAAAGATCACACGAACACATGAAAACCTTGGATATTTGTTTGAACAAAGAGACGGGAAATGAATTAATGAGCCTTTGATCATTCCAAGTATTTATCTCATTTTGGTAAGAAGAAGTGAGAAAGAAGAAAATAGAATACTATCAATTCACATAATAGTTGTGTAGTCGAACCTTAGAATAATAAGTGAAATTTGGAATGACTCTCGATATAGGTCATTTATCTTTAATATTTCGTAAAGGACTAAGAGTACTATACATGTCACCACATTAAGTTAGGACACAAGGTAAGTCCCACTACTTTTTAAATTTTGCTTTAACTAATTGTTTTCCTGAAACGATCATGTGTTTTCCTGATATAATTAATGCTTTTTTAATATATTATGAGATAAATGTTACACTTGAATTTGAAAGCATTATCAAGCACTCGATTTCTTGAATATCCTAGATATGAAATATCTCGTGGAATGTTTTCAATTTCCAAGTCTTGGTTTTGGTAAAGTGTTTTCCTGATATGGAAAATGATTTCCTAATTTGCTCAAGTGTGAGCCTTCTATAGAGATTTTGAAACATGATGAGCAATATGAATCTTGAATTCTTGATTTCTTGAACTTATCAATCCTTGAATCTAATACATGACTGACTTGAATACCTAGTGTATGCTTTGACTTGAATACTTGGCGTATGCACTAACTTGAATACTCGGCATAAGTATAAGAATAACTTTTCTAGATTTGAACATCTAATACATACATTCAAGGAAATGGCGTAAAGATACCCCCTCTGCTCATGAAGAATTCAAATCTAGAGAGTCACGGGGAAACAATGGACCCATTAGGATTCGTGTAGAGTAAAGAAGGAGTAGATGGCAGAAGAAACCAGAAATACACGTTTGATGGAATTAAAGCAAATATAAATTTCAAGGGTGAAATTTCATGAAGAAATGGAGAGTGTAGCAACCCCCACTTTTGTACTTTAATCGGTTACTATTATGTATACAATAAGAACTTGTATAAGTTGACAGAACAAGAAATGGTCAGTATAATGAAATAAACATCTTGGTACAATAAAAATATCTAGGGGTATTATTAGAATTTTGGAATTTAAGGGGACTTGAATGGAATTTTTTGATTTGTTCTACATGTACACTAAATCTTCAGATTGCAACTATTTTTAGTAGAGTGAGAATTTAAGGGTACAATAACAACAAAAATTTATCAATGTAATGAGACAAGTATTTTGGTATAAATTAAGCTATCGGAGGTATCTGCGGCATTTATATAATTTTGACCGCGATCAGGATTTTGACCTTAAATTGGAAAATTTTGATAAAGAATTCAGAATTTTGATTTTCACCTTTGAATTTAGGGAAATTTATAGATTCTATTGATGGAATAAAATATTTTTTCAATACGGACCGAAATTACAGTTATTTTCTGAAGAAAATTCTAAAGTGCGGTTGACATTAAGACAAGCGGCATAATATGATTGAAGGACGAAAAAAAGTGTCAAAATACCATTGGGAGAGTAAAATATTTGTGGGATTATTTTATTTCAAAAGTTTATTGAATAAGATTAATAATTAAGGAAATTAATTAAATCAATCAATAGAAAAATGGTTGAAAATTAGATAGCCCACAATGGTTGACTTTGTGACCAATATTGGTCACAATTTGGACCAAGATGTGGCGGTGGAGAACATAGTAGCTGGCCACAAGAGAAATAAAAGGAAGAAGGAACAGAAAAAGAAAGAAAAAAGAAAGAAAAACTAGGAGAAAAATGGGAGAAAAAAAAAAAAAGGAGATAGAAAGCATTCTTGAGAGAAAAAGGAAGAACTTGGGGGAAATCAAGCTTGGAGAACTACATAAACAAGGTAAAAGGCTATACTTCATGAATTAAAGTTGTTGGTTTCATTGCAAGTATTATTACGGTATGAATTTTGTTGGGAAAATATAGAAGTTATGATTTTTATGGTTGATGAAGATTGGTGTGTGTATATGTGTGTTGGTTTGTTTGAGGGTTTATATACTATGTTTTATATAGTATAAGAAGGTGTTTTGATGGTGTCTTGGGTGGTTGTTCATAGCTGCACAAGAAGGTGTAAAAAATGAAATGGAAAACAAGCTTACTTATAAAGAAAATGAATTGTTAATGTTGTTGTTTGTATTTGTTGAACTTGATGTTGGAAAATGTAATTTTGCTGGGCTAGGTATCTCTGAAAATCAGAGAATTGAAGGCCATTATGATGGAAGTTAAGATGGTTTAAGTGTTATATAGTTGTTTGGATTAAAGTAAAATAGATGGTGTGAAGAAAGGAAACAAAAACAGAAATTCTGTTTTGAAGAAATCCCAAGCAGCCTTGAAGAATAAATAAATTGTACAAATTAGCTTGTTAATTTGGAACTTCATACATAACGCTTGTAGCTAAATGTCTTAGGATCATTTTGGGACCAACTTTACTTGATTTGGAGTTGTGAATAAAAAGTTTTGTTGAAAATACTACAAGCTGCCAAAATAATAATGGGATTGAGAAGCAGAGATGTTGTAAGAAAAATAGTGTAAAATGAGAAAAGAAAGTAGTGATTCATGAATTGGAAATCATAAAGGAATGTCTTGAAGACATTTTGGAACAAGTTTAACATCAATTGGACTTATGTGTCAAATGTTCTGATATAAACAAACAAGTGTGACAAGAATGAAGAAATACAGAATCCTATTTGGCAAGAAATAAAGTCAAGTATTGTTTTATTGGTATTAATGGATGAATGAGAGATACAAGAACATATGGAAACCTTGGACATTTGTTTGAACAAAGCAATGTGAAATGAATGAATGAGCCTTTGATCATTCCAAGTATTTATCTCAGTTTGATAGGAAGAAGTGAGAAAGAAGAAAATAGTACATTTTCTATTCTTCTATTCGTTTTGTAACAGTTGAACCGTAAAATAATAAGTGAGGTTGAAATGAGTCTCGATATAGATCATTTATCTTCAAAGTTTTGTAAAGGGCCTAGAGTGCTATATACGCCATCACATTGAGCTATGACACGAGGTGAATCCCACTGCTTTTTAAATCCTATATTAGCTAAGTGTTTTCTTGAACGTTCATGTGCTTTCTTGTTATAGTTAATGCTTTCCTGATATATTATGAGATGAATGTTCCACTTGAGTTTGAAAGCATTATCAAGCACTTGATTTCTTGAATATCTTGAATATAAAATATCTCGTGTGATCTTTTCAATTTCCAAATTCTAGTTTTGGCGAAGTGCTTTCTTGATATGAAAAATGTTTTTCTTGATGTGCTCAAGTGCGAGCTTTCTATGGGGATTTGGAAACATGATGAACAATATAAATCTTGAATTCTAGATTTCCTGAACTTGTCAATCCTTAAAACAAATAGATGATTAACTTGAATACATAGCGTAATCAATAACTTAAATACTTAGTGTAAACACTAATTTGAATACTTAGCGTAAGTACTGACTTGAATATTTAGCGTAAGCACTGACTTAAATACTTGGCGTAAGCACTAACTTGATTACTTAGCGTAAGCATTAACTTGAATACTTAGCGTATGCAGTAGCTTGTATACTCAGCATAAGCACTGATTATACTTAAATATCTAAATACTCGAACACTTGAATCAGAATGTTTTATACTAGAATTTCTTGAATACTCAAATCAACATGTTTTCACTCAAAATTCTTACATACTTGTTTTGAGAATATTTTCACACGAGAATTTCTGAACTAGCTTGATCAGGTTGAGATTACTGTTTATGAGATCTTTTCTGTGAAACCCCAGTCAAGACCAACCTTAGAGTAAGGGGGTTGGGATGCATATCATGCTTTATTTCATGATTAAATATGTTTTCATATGATTTCTATGTGCTTTGAATTTGATTTTTATTAACTTGAAGTCTTGTTGGTGAGTGATGTGTGAGAGGGACAAAATGGTAATTTTTGCCCGGGGTGAAAATAAGGAGATAGCTTTTGGATTGAATAGGAAATAATTTTTCTAGTAGAAATAGCAACAAGAGTTGTTGTGGTTTAGTGGTTAGAGCCTTGGAATTAATTCTTGAGGTCTAAGGTTCAAAGTCCATCATAGAAGCTTTAGCTTGAGTAAATTTTATTTTGCTTGGAAAATGGTGGATTCGGCCATGAGGGCCTAGATCAATGTGGTGATGATGTCCTAGGAGAGACATGTTAGGAGAATTCTCACTTCACTCTTTTGTTCTTCGCGAAATGCCTAAAGGGAATTCATTCTCCCTTGATCTTTAGTTTTTCTTAATTTCCAACTCCTTAGCTTGATCAAGGTGTTCTATCCTTTTCCTTTCCAGAAAAATTTAGTAGAGGACTAAGGTCTTTTAGGATCAAAATGTCCTAGTAAAAGGTTTCTCATGGTTTGGAAAATGTAAATGATTTGTGGGAAAAATTCAAGAGGAAAATCCCTCTTGAAAGCTTGCTGAAATTTTTCCTCTAACTTAGTTCATCTATCTTCATGAAATGAGCTAAAATTTTTCAGCTTGTTGTACCTTCAAAAGGTCAAAAATTCTAGCTCACATTCCTTCCCAAATGCTACCAGAAAAATGGTCTTTAGGATCAGTTGAAACCTGAAAGTTTTTGCCCAAATTCAGACTGCACAAGCTGGAGCAAAGCAGGAAAAATTCCTGTACGAAAATCAGCTTTGTGAGCTCCAAACCAAGCTGTTTTCTCCCAAAATTTGTGCAGCACCTTAGCCATGTTTTTCCTCCATAAAGAAGGCTGGAAACCAGCCTTGAATACCCCTGAAATCCCCTTCAAAACTCACTGCAAATCTGCTAGAAATGGCAGACGAAAATTCTGCCAAAAAACTGCTGTTCAGCGAAATTCTGTGCAGAATTTTTGTCCAGCTTGTTTCCTATTTTGTTTCAACCGAAAACCCCAACCTACTTCTGTCAAAACCTCCCTTAAACCTCCATTAACAGGGCTCCATTGTTCCTTGAAGCTTCTGCACGAAATTCCCTCCATGGCTGACTGAAAATCCCTCAACCAAATCCCTGCAATTTAACTTGATTACTTTCCAAAATTTCAGCCATCTTGTTTAACAATTTTCCATAAAATTTTGCTCAATTGATCAGACATCTTCTCCACCATTGTGAACCTTAGTTTCTGCCATCACAAGCCTCCTTTAACCAGCTTTAATTCCCCAGAAAACTGCACAATCCAGTCGGCCATAGGAGACTTCAAAGCTGTCCAGAAAAATCAAGATATTCTTAGGATATCTACTTTCCAAATTCACTTCCCAAAAATATTCTTCAAGGATTGTAACAACTAACATTTCCTTTTCCCTTCCAAATCAGAGAAGTCACTCCCTAAACCCTACAGAATTTCGGCAGCCACAACTCCTCAGAAAAATCGGCAACTTCTTCTTCTCTCTCTCTCGATTTTCTTCAAGCAACAAGAACACACACACACTACACCAAGAACACCTACCTCTTCTCTACACCTAATACACCTCCAAACCACTTCAAACCCTCACGAAAATCTCCATATTTGATCTACTCCTTGTTGTGCATCCATCAACACCAATATTAACATCAAACTCCTCCAAACATCTTGCTACTTTGGATCAAAAAGCAGAAATTTCTGTGAAGAACAAGAACATCTTCAAAGTAAACTTATTCTAACAACTTCATCCTCTTCAAACTTAATCTCTAATGAAAACCTATATGAATAAGCATACTAATGATCTCTTCTTCTTCTTCTTCTTCTTCTTCTTCTTCTTCTTCTTCTCTCTCTCTCTCTCTCTCTCTCTCTCTCTCTCATGGACCGAAATTCTCTCTCTTGGCCGAATGGTCTCTTCCTCCATGGCCATGCTTTCGCCACCCTTCTTGAACAAGATTAGCCATCTAAGAGTTGAGATCTTCTCTAAACTCCTTCAAGTCATTCATCAATCAAGTAAGTACCTTCAATCCTCTTTTTCAAAACTTAGAATCATGTCTCTAGGTTGATGAATGGCGATGGATTTGTGTATGTGATGTTGTTGATTGAAAAAGTATGAGTATATGTATGATTGTGAAGGAGATGGGGTTTATGCATGGAAGGATTATATTGGTGGATTTAATGATGAGTTGAGATTTGATGCATGTCATAAGTAGTATTTGTGATGAAGCATGCTAGAGATTATGTCACCATGGGTGAATAGGATTTATATGCATGATTAGATTTTGAAGCCATGATCATGTTTATGCTAGTAGAGGTTAAATCATGTAATAATAAATTTAGATCTATGCCTATGTGCAAGACTTGGATAATTTGATGAATTGAAGGATTGAGTATGTTATTGATTATGGTTGACCATGGAATCTTGATCATAATCTAGTTGTCCCTAAGTAAATTTTATTTCATGAATAAAATATTTACTAATAAGTTTTGCTAAAGAATTTCGAAAACCCTAGGAAAGGTAGATTTGGAATTATAATATATGTAAAGGATATTTTAGTCAAATAAATAATGATTTTTCTAGAAAATAAAATAAATAAATATTATTTAAAATAAAGAAAATTAATTAAAGCTCTTATGAAAAAGATTTATACTTAATAAAATATTTACTAGATCAAAACCCTTAAGGATTTACTTATTATTTTCCAAGAAAGACCTATTAAATTTAATCTTAACTAGTTTTAGCTATCAATGATTTTCTAACAACTAAGCTACCATTAAATCACTATTTTACCTAGTACCACCTATGGCTCTTGATCAAATAAACTCTAAATTTTCCTTAACAAGAGTTGAACTTCCAACTTAATAGAATTTATTTCCTAATCCATTAATTATTTTAAATAACAAATTAAACTGAACTTATAAACCTATTCAATTATTGTTTTGCCTTAAAGCTTGAGACACTAGGATCATGGTAGTAGTGAATTAAGTTGATTTAAAATTGAGAAAGTGGATTGTGGCTTGAATCTAATTAAGATTTGTATTTGCCCATGTGGGGTTAGGTCATCTGTCCGAGACCTTGTTGTTGTGAGCAAGAATCAGGTAAGCTCCTGCATAAAACCTGATTGACATGAAATGATTTCTTTATGGCAAGCCAAATGTGGAGTGCAAGGGCACTCGGTTATTTGAAAGCAATTGAGGGTTGAATTCATCATTAATTCCAACGCTTAAATTATTTGAAAGTCTTTGAGCAGATTTTTCCAAACTTGAAACTCTTTCTAAAACTAATTTCTCTCAATGCTTTGGAAACCCTCAAATTGTTATTTTCATGAAGCACAATGCTTTGTTCATTTTGTCCCAAGTGGGGAATGTCGTTGAGTACTCAATAAGGGTGGACTACTAAGACTAGTCTTTGAAGGGTTAGGGTGAGTCTCTCAGTAGGTGGCCACCTCTGAGGGGTGAGTCCTTCCCGGATAAGATGCCAGTTCCAGTGAGTCGTGCCGGTCCGAGCTAGCAATTTATTTTGTTTCAGTCAAGTGACTGTGTTTTTGCCGGAATGGACACCCGGTGGTTGTTTGGGTATAGAGAAGGAGGAGTATCTTGCCCAGTAGGCCGATCGCCTACTTTTGTCAGTCTACACAACGTGTTAGGCATTCTGGGGCCCAAAGTGTGGTAACCCATATCCCTTTCTTTCGAGTGGTTGATTTCATTACTTATGTATGGCTAGAAGAGCCAAAACGCCAATCTTGTTTTTGACTAATGTTTATTGCTTGCCAATGTTTCTCTTATAAAGATTTCATACTTTGCATCCATGAACTGTTTCCGCTAAACCCCCAAAGCACACACGGACTTACTGAGATTTCTGTCTCACCACCTTTATCATGATTTCAGGTTGATCCTGTTGTGGGTGAGTAGCTACCTTGGAAGAGAATGTGTTTTTGATTTTATGTACTGCTTTGGGAGACGAGAGTGGATGTTTTTAATTATGGTTTTTGTTTTGGAATTTCATGGATGTACTTTTAAAGTATTTTGGGTTGTAATAAATTCTTTTTAGTTTGAGTATTATTTATTTCAGCAATTTTATTTGTGACCTAGTTATAAAGACCCCTTGTCCTTTGGACGGGGCGACATCCCCGGCCCTGGCAGGCCTAGGTTTTCCGGGGTGTTACATTTTCAATTGAAGACATTAGCACACACGGGACTTACTGAGCCTTACACTCACACGTGCATTGTTTCTTTTGCAAAATTTTAGGGACCAGATGCGCAATGGAAGCGCAATGGAGTCCCTGAGGCTCATGCTATATTTTGGACATGTTATACTCTCGAGTATATGTATCAGAAGTCAGATTCTTTGTACTTTACCATATTCAATGAATGTAATTTTGAAAAAATTTCACTGCATATTAGATTAAATTTGTTTTAAAGTCCCCTTATCTGGGCAACTAGACAAGATGACATCCCATAAAGTTACAGCCTACTACATTATAGAAATAAGGGGTGTAACAAATGATATCAAGAATTTAAGATTCATATTGCTCATCCTGTTTTTAACTCAATATAGAAGCCCGTACTTAAGCACATCAGGATACCATTTTCCATATCAGGAAAACACTTTACCAAAATTAGGATTTGAAAATTGAAAAGATCATACGAGATATTTCATAGCAAGGATATTCAAGAAATTGAGTACTTGATAATATTTTCAAATTCAAGTGTAACATTCATCTCATAATATATTAGGGAAGCATTAACTATATCAGGAAAACACATAATTGTTTTAGAAAATTACTTAGCTAAAACAAGATTTAAAAAGTAGTGGGACTCACCTCATGTCCTAGGTCAATGTGATGAAGTATATAGTACTCTTAGTCCTTTACGAAGCTTTGAAGATAAATAACCTATATCGAGGGTCATTCCAAACCTCACTTATTATTCTATAGTTCAACCAATACAAAACTAATACGTGAATAGAAAATATTCTATTTTCTTCTTTCTTACTTCTTCCTACCAAAATGAGATAAATACTTGGAATGATCAAAGACTCATTAATTCATTTCCCGTCTCTTTGTTCAAACAAATATCCAAGGTTTCCATGTGTTCTTGCAATCTCTTTTTTATGCATCAATAACAATAGAACGATACTTGAGTTTATTTCTTGCCAAATAGAATTCTGCATTTCTTCATTCTTATCACACTTGTTTGTTTATATCATAACTTTGATTTATAAATCCAATTGATGTCAAACTTGTTCCAAAATGTCCTAAAGACATTCCTATATGATTTCATTCAGTTTTTTTGCAACTTCTCAATCTCATTACTGTTTTGGCAGCTTTTGATATTTTCCTCATAACGTTTTATTCACAACTCCATATCATGTAAAATTGGTCCCAAAATGATCCTAAGACATTTAACTACAAGTTACAGGTCTTGGGGTTCCAAATGAACTAGCAAATTTGTACAGTTTATTTGTTCTTCACGACTACTTGGGATTTCTTCAAAACAGAATTTCTATTTTTGTTCCCTTTCTTCACACCCTCTATTCTACTTTAATCTTAACAACTATATAACAATTAAACCATCTTAAGTTCCATCATAATGGCCTTCAATTCTCTGATTTTCAGAGCAAAATCATATTATCCAACATCAAGTTCAACAAGTGCAAACAATAACATTAACAATTCATTTTCTTCAACAATTAATTCCATCTTTCCTTTCCATTTCTTACACCTTCTTGTGCAGTCATGAACTATCAATTAAACCACCATTAAAACACTTTATCTAACATATAAAACATAGCATATAGCTTCTCTAATCAGTCGGCATACAACACACACAAAATAACCCTAAAACATAACAATTGTCCAAGTAATTCTCATAGTTCTCATGAATTTCCCAATAAAATTAATACCAAAATATTCCTTACAGTTTAATCTTCAACTTTAATTCAAATAGTATGATGTTTCACCTTGTGTATAAGATTCTCCAAGTTTGAATTGCTCCAAGTTCTCCTTCTTTTTCTTCAAGAATTCTTCTCTCTCTCTCTCTCTCTCTCTCTCTCTCTCTCTCTCTCTCTCTCTTCCTTTTTCTTCCTATTTTTCTCTAGCTTTTCTTTCCTTTTTCTTTCTCTCTTTTCTTTCTTTCTTGTTTCTTATTCTTGCTGTCCATTTTTTTCTGAAATACAACTTCCACCGCCATTCTCATGACCAAATATCACATGGTCAAGTGTTTCATTAATTGCTCAAAAGTCTTCCTTTGATAGTCTTTACAAAATTTTTCTAATTTTCTTTTCCTTTATCCTTTCTTTTCTTCCTTTATTGTACTGAAATTCAGGCTGTTCTTCAACTATTTTCCACCGCCACTTCTTGGTCCAAATTGTGATCAAAATTAATCACAAAGTCAACCACTATAGGCTATCCAATTTTCAACCATTTTCCTATTAGTTGATTTAATTAATTTCCTTAATTGTTAATCTTATTCAATAAGTTTTTGTAATAAAATAATCCCACAAATATTTCATTCCCCAATGGTATTTTGTCACTTCTTTTCGTCATCCAATCATATTACGCCACTTGTCTCAATTTTGGCCATACTTCAGAATTTCTTCAAAAAAATAACTATAGTTTCGGTCTGTATTGAAAAAATAATTTATTCTACCAATAAAATCTTTAAATTGTATTGAATTCAATAGTGGAAATCAAAATTCTCAATTCTTTCTCAGTTCTTTCCAAATTGCGGTCAAAATTACAAAAATACCCCTAATACCTCCGATAACTTAATTTATACCAAAATACTCATATCATCACACTGGTCAATTTTTGTTCTTAATGTACTCTAAATGTCCATTCTACTAAAAGTAGTCGCAGTCTGAAGATTTAAGGTACGAGTAGAACAAATTCAAAAATTTTATTCAGATCCCCATAATTTCAAATTTTCAATAATGCCCTTAAATATGTTTATCATACCAAAACATTAATCTCATTATATTGATTATTTCTTGTTTTGATCACTTATACAATTTCTTATTATATACATAATTGTAACCGATTAAAGTACAAAAGGGGGGTTGTACACTCTCCTCTCCTTCAACAAATTCTGTCATCAAAATTTATATTTGCCTTAATTCAAGCAGACGTCTACTTTATGGGACAAAAAGCAAATGTATACATCTCTATACTTTTCATTCATGACATAGAAGAAAACTCCTATTTTGCATAGGTAAACATGATCTCTTGAGAAATTCTCATATTCTTTCACCTTGATAATATACCTTCATATACATCATTCTCGTATGATCTATAATTAAACCTCTTATATTTATATTATTTTTCATATAGATCATACTTTCGTTTTCTTAAACAGCTATAAATTACTTCCTGTCAACTTTCATGGGTACTTCCCAGGGGTTACTTATCCTAAAATTTCTCTAACCCAAGAACACTTAACTTCAAATGTCTAATGATTTCTAGTATATTAGTATTGATATAATCATATCCTTTCATATATTACAATAAACCAGGGCATTTAATAGTCAAATATAATACCATACAAGTGTGCATATTCTTATCTACACACTTTATGCGTACTTCATATCGCACCATACATACAGAGCCATTAAGTGTTCGACCTCCTTTATTCTTCATCTCACTATTACTAATCCCAAAATGGGAAGTTCAGAATTTTTAAATAATTTAAATATAAGATCTCCCTGATCTCAATCCCTTTGCTATTGTTCGAGTTCGAGTTCGAGGTTGTAGTCCCTTTCCAAAGGTATTAGAATTGTCTCAAATCACTCTTCTTCTAGTTCTCATCAGAAGAAATTATACCTCAAAGTCACATGTCACATCTACTCCAATATCCAATTTCATAATCACACTATTTCTATAAATTCACATTTACTCATACTATGATAAACTCCCCAATGTCTCGTTAGAGGCTCTGCTATATTCCATCAAAAGCTCTATCATGGGTTCCGCTATGCTCTGATACCATTTGTAACACCCCATATTTTCATAATGTAGTGGGCTGCAATTTTATAGAATGTCACCCCATCCAATTGCCCAGACAAGGGGTCTTTATAACAATATCATCCACTATGCAGCAGAAATTTTTCTAAAAAGAAAAGTACAAGAATTTGGCATCTAATACATACATTTAAGGGTATAACAGGTTTAAAATGTAGGATAAGCCTTTGGGAGTCCACCGCGCTTTCGTTGTGCCTTTGATCCTAAATCTTTCCAAAACGGTAGCACACGTGTGAGCGTAAAGCTCTGTGAGTCCCGTGTGTGCTAGTGTTTTCAGCTGAAAAGATCTCATGAATAATAATCTCAACATAAGCTAGTTTAGAAATTCTTGTGTGAAAATATTCTCAAAACAAGTATTCACAGATTTCAAGTGAAAACATGATGATTTAAGTATTCAAAATACTAGCGTAAGATATTCTGATTCGAGTATTCAAGTATTTAAGTATTCAAGAGATCATTTTTACATGTGGAAAATAGATTTTTTCTTCTATTTCATGTCATATGAATGGGAAGTATTGAGATGTATATATATTTGCTTGGTGTTTCATGAAGAGATTTAAAGAGAGAAAGATATGCAACGAAAAATTACTCATGGTAGTACTAGAAATCGAGCCGGAGGAAATGCCACCAATATTATTGGAAATACCTCCTCCAAAACGGAAGCACAATCTCAAGGGAATGAAATGGCACAAGCATTACAAAACACTGCTACAATACTTCAGCGTATCACTGAAGCTCCAACCCAAAGAGGACAATATTCTGAGGAAGAAATGGATAGAGCATTAGATCAATTTCTAAAGTTCAATCCACCTCAATTTTATGGACAAGTAGACTCAAAACAAGAAGCTGAGTCCTCAGAACGGATGACATCTTTGCAGTCCTAGATTATTCTGAGCTACTTTGCTACATTTAGACTTCAAGGACCTACTCGAGACTGGTGGTTAAGGAAGAAAGAGGTGCGAGAATAGGAACAAAAGGACTGAACTTGGAAAGAATTTGTAGAAGAATTTAAGAATGAGTTTATATTGAGATGGATAGTTGAAAATAAGGAAGAAGAATTTCAAAATATTTCACATGTAGAGAGGGTTGTTGGGAAATATGCCATTGAGTTTGTTGGATTATCAATGTATTGCTCTGCATTGGTACAAACAGACTCAGATCAAACTTGGCGATTCATAAAAGGATTATTGTTGGAATATATGCCTTCTAGACTAGTTTTCTGATGTAATTATCGAATTTATTAATAAAAGAATTTATTCTCAAAATTTGTTTGTAAATTTACATTTTATTTGTGCACGATTTATATTTGGAAATGACCCATTGTATTTAAGTAAGTGATCCATGTAAATGGTGGTCTTTCACAATAAGGTATGGATCACGGGTTATTTAACACATAAATGTTTGTTCTTAACCGATTGATGAGAATGAGAACCTCATCATGTATAGGTTATTGTGTTATGAATTCCAAATGGGGAATGGCTTACCTTTAACCAATGAGTAGTCCACTCACTTTATAGCATGAGCGTATTTCGAATACGTAGAATAGGACCTGTAATAATGGTTTCTAAAAGTACTATTTAGAAAAAACCCACACTATTACTACAACAACGTGGACTAATACTCTACCGCTTGAGTATCAGTTAGTGGTCTAACGAAGCTGGAAGCATGTACTTTGATATGCTGTAATTGATGTTCTTTCATAAAGCCGATATACTTGTATGTTGGGTATATGTGACTAGTTAGTTAAAACATACCTGTACAAGATAACTTATGTGCTATATCGCCCCTTTGTGACTGTTCAAATAAGCTAAATATTCAGCGCCCTAGGGAACATGACTTTGATATTTATTTTAGGGTAGCTCCCTTAGAAAGTAAAAATATTTCAGGAGTCGTGGATCAATAGACTAGAGGTCTAAGGATGGTAGATGTCTATTAGAGAGGTGTTAGTACACTTCTCCTATCTAAATGCACGACGATGCGTAGAGGGGTATTTTAGTCATTACACCTATAGGTTAAAGATTTTGCTAATGCAGCATTATCCTTATGGTCAATATTTCCTTATGGCAATATTAGAAAATATTTAAAATGTAAAATTTAGCTATTTTTATAGTAGGGATATTTTGGTCATTTTAATAGCCAAGGCAATGTGTCTTTTGGTCTTCGGAATAGCCCTTAAGTCCATGGTTAAAGAATTGGTCTTGATAATTATGAGTTTTATTTTATTTTATTTAAGTAGTCTAATTTATTATTAGATTAAAATAAAATAAAATGTTTGAGAGAGAGTATATATTTTATTTAGTTTAATTGGTTAATTAATTATTCGAGGCCTAAGGCCCAGATTAAATAATTTAAAAGTAATCTAGATATAAACTAGATAAAAGGCATGTTATTTTATATTGGTCTATTTGAGCTTGTTAATTATTTATTGGACTATTTGATGAAGCTCAAAAAATAAATAATTGAGACTTATTATTTATGGGTCTTTAAGCCCAAGAGTAAATAATTTTATCTGGCCCAATGAATAAGACCAAGGGTAAAATAAAATTAAAAATTTAATTAATTAAATAAATAAATAACAACACGGGATGGATTCCCTGTTGTTTTGCATGAAAGATAACAGAAAGCATTGAGCTTTCTGTTTTCATGTTGTTGGTCTTTCTCTCTCTCTCTCTCTCTGAATTGATGAAAAGAAATGAAGAGGAAATCATTTGGCAAGCTTTTGATTTCAGTTCACAGAAATCCCATTTCGTTACAGTAAGCTTCAAGAAAATATTGCAAACTCAACTTTCTGTAAGCTTAACCGGTAGAGGAAAGGGTACCATTTCGGAAATTCAAAAGTTTCGTGTAAATGAGACAAAATCGATGTTTATAAGGACGTGATCCAATAGCTTTAAACATCCTTATACAGACATCTTCTTCAGTATTAATAAGGTCATTTAAATACAGAGGTAAATTTTTTCGTTCTGTTAGTATGCTTTCAGTTTGATCATTTTTGCCATTTTCATCCTTCAAGTGGTATCAAAGCCATGGTTTGGCAAATGTAGAAAGCATGCTAGGCTTATCAAAAATTCAAAAATATTTATTTTGGATGTTTTCTGTGATCCTTTGTGTTTTCTAGTATAGGTAGTTTCACTGTAAGCTTCGCGAGTGAAATCATAGAAACACTATATCTTAATTGCATTCATAAATATCGTGTAAACCTGGTGTTTTTAAGGGTATAGACGGTTGTTTGGATAAGTTTTGATCGAAATCGGTGGAAAAAACTGAGTCCATAGACGTCTGCAATTCACAGAGTAACTTGGAGAAGAAGGACACTATAGCAGTCAAGCCGAGCCGAGCCTTGCATGTGAGAGGAGTCAAGCCGGCTGCGGCTCAACCCCTGGTGAGGAAAGCTTCCTCGCGGAAGCCGGAAGCAAATCGCAAATTGTGATTTGCCACTGTCATCAATTTTGACCATGGCAGTGGGGCGGGTTGCAGGCACCGCCCGAATCGCGGCCCATGGGTTTTGCCAGGAGCCATGATCCAGTGTGGCGGGTGCATTGGACCAGAAATTAAAAAAAATTATTTTTTTTTTGTTTTTGATCCCATACCAGGCAAAGTTATTTTTATTGCAATAGTTAATATTCTTTGAATATTTTGCATGAAAAATAATAGTAAAGGAACTTTAGGATTAAACGAGAATTATTAATTAATTAATGTGTTTAATTCTATTATTTGGACACTTAGGTTAAAAGAATAGAAAATTATGAAAACGTTTACAATTTTCTAGCATGCTTATTTCTTTTTGTACCCTATGTGCACGTTTTCTCAAAGTCCAAAGTCTTTGGGAATTTTTGACAAAGAAAAATATTTTTCTTAAATCAAATGGTTAATTTAAATTTGAATAAAAAATTAATTCTTGGTTATTTTCTCAAAGGATTTTATCATTGACATAGAAAATATTTTGGATTTAGATATTTTATAAATTAAAATAGAAAACAATTTTAATTTAACTTTAACAAGAAAAATTGTTGGTTTTTGTCAAATTAAATTTGAGATCAAAATCTCTCAAAAGTTTTGTTGAAAATTTTTGAAATTATTAAGTTTATTAACTTAAGTAAAATTAATCCATGAAAAAAAAATTCTCAAAGGGTATAAACCTTGACATAGAAATTTTTATGGGTTTAGATATTTTATTTTTTATTTAAAAAAATTTAATTGAAATTTTCAAAAGATATTTTCCAAGTAAACCCTTATTTTAAAATACTAAGTAGGAGAGGGGTTCTAACGGCCTCACAACTTCCATCACGATCCTCATTAGAGATCGTGAATCCCCTCGCATCACCTTAGGAGTGAACTCATATAGGATGGGGATACCATAAGGATCTAAAACTAATGGATGGATGTAATTAATAACTCGGAAAATGTGCTATGATCGGCTAACCTATGTTGGAGGTTATAGTGCCAGGAATATCCATAGAAAATGAGAAGAAATGGTCATCCCACGATGGAGTTATCTTCTAGATTATTACCTAAAAGGGAAATTAATTTGTGATGATTAATATACTTAGCTTAGAAAACTGTTAATCTTCTCAAGAAGCAATGTTAGTTTTTCTAAGAGCCAAATTAATCATATTAAAGATAATAGTGATAGGGTTAATTATTATCAGATTTAATATGAGGATAAAGTCACAAATTTTTTGTTCAGAAATGGTTGGTAGAGGTTCTTTTAGTCTTTTGGCCGTTATTCTTCGTGAGAATAAGCTAACGGGTCCAAATTATGTGGACTGAAAAAAAAACTTGGACATAATACTTACTGCTGAGGAGTATAAATATGTCTTCTTTGACCCCTACCCTGTTATCGGGGAGGGTTCCACCCCTGAGGAGCGAGAGGCTGAGAAAGCATAGAAGAAGGCCAACGAGATGGCTCGATACTACATGTTGACCTCCATGTCTAATGTGTTCCAGTCTAAACACGAGCACATGACCATTGTGTACGACATTAGCCAATCACTAGCCACGATGTTCGCAGAAGAGCAGGCCTGCAAGGCATGAGGCTCTTAGGACGATCATCAACACTAAGATGGCTGAGAGAGCATCAGTCAGAGAGCATATACTTAAGATGATTGTTGCTTTCGGGGAAGCATAAGTCTTAGGGGCTGTAATCGATCCCGAGAGCCAAGTGGACATAGTTCTTGAATCTTTTTCGGACTTTTTACTCAGTTCAAGTTAAATTATAACATGAACAAGTTAAACATGAGTTTAACCAAGTTAATGAAAGAGCTCCAGGTAGAAGAGAAGGTCATGAAGCCACAGTCCAAGGCTATGATTACTAGGACTTTTCTTCTAGAACGGCCTAAGCCCAAGAAGTTCAAGAAGAAGAAGGGAAACACACCGGCCCAGCCCAAGAACCGGCCCAACAAGCCCAAAGGTAAATGTTTCAAATGCGGGCAGAAGGGACACTGGAAAAAAGGAGTGTTCAGAACTTTAGGCCAAGAAAAATCCTACAGATTTTGTTCTCTATCTAGAGTCAATTTTAATAGTTGGATCAATTTTCACTTGGATTGTTGATTCTGGTACCACTAATCATATCTGTAACTTCTTGTAGAGGTTTAGGAAGATAAGAAGACTCTAGAAGGGCGAGCATGGACTACGAGTAGGAAATGGAGCACGAGTATAGGCCCTTGCAGTGGGAGAGATGGATCTTGTTTTTTATTGCAATAAAATAGTTATATTGAAGGATATTTTATATGTACCCGATTTTAGACAGAATTTGATTTTAGTTGCAAAGCTAATAAATCATGAATATTTTGTTTCTTTCTATTCTGGTTTTACTATTAGTAGAAATGGAGAAGTTTTATGTATAGGGCATATGTATGGAAATTTATTCTTTTTAAATCCTACAAACAATAAAATAAATAACACTCAGTCTAAACCTTTAAGTAAGAAAAGAAAGACCAATGTTAATGACTCATATCTTTGACATCTAAGGTTGGGTCATATTAACTCAACCAAAATTCAGAGGTTAATCCATGATGGGCCATTGGACTCATTAAGATTGGAAAGTTGGGCTCAGTATGAATCTTTCCTTATGAGAAAAATGACCAAAAAGTTGTTCACCCAAAAGGCTGATAGAGCCAAGGAGATATTGGGCCTTGTTCATACTAATATATGTGATCCTTTTGTCTACACAAGTTAGAGAGAGTTTTGAGTACTTCATCACTTTCACGGATGATTGTACAAGATTTGGTTATATCTACCTGATGAGGCACAAGTCTGACTCTTTTGACAAGTTCAAAGAGTTCAAGGGTAAAGTGGAGCGTCGAACAGGTAAACTGATCAAAACCTTACGATCGGATCATAGTGGAGAGTACTTCCTCGGTGAGTTCAAGGATTACATGGTATATCATGGGATAGTATCTCAGCTCTCTGTATTGGGTACACCTCAACAGAATAGAGTAATTGAGAGAAGGAATAGGACATTAATGGAAATGGTCCGAAGCATGATGTCTCATGCTACTCTTCCGGTCTCTTTTTGGAGATATGTCTTGGAAACAGCAGCATACATTCTGGACTTGGTGCCTTCCAAGTTAGTACCTAGGATACCCTATGATATGTGGATTAGACGTAAGCCATGTTTAAATCATTTTAGGATATGGGGCTATCCAACTTATGTTCTAATCAAGAGAGATAAGTTAGAATTAAGATCAGAATTATGTTGCTTTGTTGGATATCTAAAAGAGACAAAAAGGGGTTACTTTTATCATCCCAAGGAGCAGAAAGTATTAGTAAGTACTAATGCTAGATACTTGGAGGATGATCAAAGTACTTCCACTAAAGGTTAATAAGGTTCGAACTCGAGAAGAAGTTATCTTCGGAATCAACATCTTCAGACTTGATTATGGAATAAGAAGAGGCATAGCCTCAAGAACCTGTACAAATGGAGCTTCATCGTAGTGAGAGGGTATCTAGAGTTCCAGAAAGATAGACATGAGAGGCTTTCGAGCTGGTCTCTCACAATCAGGAACAAGATCCCACTATATACGAGGAGGCTATTGTTGATGCCAATGCAAATCTATGGCATGAGGTAATGAAAGTCGAGATTGAGTCTATGTACTTTAATCAAGTTTGAGATCTTGTAGCTTCACTTGAAGGGATAAAACCCATTGGGTGTAAGTGGCTATATAAGAGGAAGACGAGAGTGGATAGGAAGATGGAGACCTTCAAAGTTAGGCTTATAGCGAACGGATATACTCAGAAAGAGGGAATCAATTATGATGAAACCTTTTTCCCAATAGTCATGCTTAGGTCCATTCATATCTTACTTGCTATTGCATGTTATTTTGACTATGAGATATGGCAAACGGATGTCAAGAAGGCTTTTCTTAATAGCCATCTTAACGAAGACATCTATATATCTCAACCGGAAGGTTTTATTACTAAAGGCCAGGAACATATGGTTTGCAAGTTTAAGAAATTCATTTATGGACTTAAGGAGGCATCTAAAACATGAAACATTCATTTTGACAAGACTGTAAAGCCTTACGGTTTCATTCAAAACGAGGATGAACCATACGTGTATAGGAAATTGGAAGGCATAAATGTAGTTTTTCTTGTCCTATATGTGGATAACATTATATTCATTAGGAATGATATAGGGATATTGTCATCTACTAAGGTTTGGCTGTCTAGTCAATTTAGTATGAAGAACTTGGGAAAAGCCAGTTATATTCTCGGGATTAAGCTTCTTAGAAATAGGAAACACAGAATGTTAGGATTATCCCAAACGATATACATTAACAAGATGCTGGTTAAGTTTAGTATGGATTCATGCAAGGGAGCTCTAATCCCTTGCAGACATGGGTTGTCTATTTGTTTTAAGGATTGTCCTAAGTCTCGAGAGGAAAAAGACAGGATGAGTAGGATTTCCTATGTTTCGGCTGTAGGAAGTCTCATGTACGCCATGCTGTGCACTAGACCAAATATCTATTTTGTCGTAGGCTTAGTTAGTAGATATCAGTTAAACCCCGGAGAGGTTTATTGGCAAGCTGTAAAGTATATTCTCAAGTACCTCAATGGTACGAAAGATTATATGCTGGTTTACAGGGCTGACGACTTGGTTCCTATTGGATACATAGACTCAGATTTCTAGGCAGATAAGGATGAGAGAAAATCCACTAGTGGACATGTCTTCACCTTGTCTGGAGGAGCTGTTTCATGGAAGAGTATCAAGCAATCTTATATTACTAACTCAACTATGGAAGCTGAGTATGTGGCAGCTTCGGAAGCATCCAAGGAAGCAGTCTAGCTTCGGAAGTTCCTTTCAAAACTTAGAGTTATGCCACACATAAACAGACTTATTATGGTGTATTGCGATAACTTTGGAACAGTCTCACAATCCAAAGAACCTAGGAACCACAAGAAGGGGAAGCACATCTAGAGAAAGTACCACCTGATTCGGGATTTCATTCAGAGAAGAAAAATTGTGGTGGAACAGATAGCTTCAGAGAACAACCTAGCAGATCCCTTTACCAAGCCTTTGGCTGAGAGAGCCTTCAAGAGACACTTAGACGCAATAGGAGTGGGCACCTATGGGCTTTCTTAGTTTTAGAGTGCAAGTGAGATATTGTTGGAATATATGCCCCCTAGACTAGTTTTCTAATGTAATTATCGAATTTATTAATAAAAGAATTTATTCTCAAAATTTATTTGTGCATTTACATTTTATTTGTACACGATTTATATTTGGAAAGGATTCATTGTGTTCAAGTAAGTGATCTATGTGAATGGCGGTCTTTCACAATAAAGTATAGATTATGGGTTACTTAACACATAAATATTTGTTCTTAACCGATTGATGAGAATGAGAATCTCATCATGTATAGGTTATTATGTTATGAATTTCAAATGGAAAATGGCTTATCTTTAGCTAGTGAGTAGTCCACTCACTTCGTAGTATGAGCATATTTCAAATACGTAGAACATGACCTATAATAGTGATTTCTAAATGTACTACTTAGAAGAAACCCAAACTATTACTGCTACAGCGTGGACTAATACTCTACCTCTTGAGTATGAGTTGGTGGTCTGACAAAGCTGGTACGTGTTAATGTTTTGCTCTAGAGGTAATCGCTTGTAAATTATATATGACACTTCTATTTTCTAATAAAAGGCTTTATTTATCTTTCAATTTATTTTATGTAAAATAATTGTTAGATAAAGTCCCTAGTACAACACTATGTTAAGGAAATCATGATAGAGATCATGATGTGAGATTCCTACTACACTGTATAGTGTTGGTACTTAAATAATCCCTAGTCATAGTATTAATGAGATAAGGACATCATTAATGCGTTAAGATTAGCATACGTTAGATTTCCTGATCTGATCAGGCGGTGGTTCTCGTATTTGTAAGTATTTAGATACTCAAAATTAACACGTAGGTGCTTGTTAATAGAACAAGTACATTAGATGACCTGACTATGAGATAATCACATAAATAACTATGTAGTGCCTGTGGTAGAATCTCGTTATAACAAATGTGCAAGTATCCTTAAACTTGAGATCTCCAAGGTACTTTATTTGTTGAGCATTGTACTTTGATTCCAATCTCTGGGGTCAGATCGAGAGCCGCCTATGAGATAGATATTGAGTACAATGTGAGGTAAACAAAAGTAGTTGAGAGGGTCAATAAAGGATTCACCACTCCTAATAGTAGGGGCAAATATCTCACGGTCACTTGTAGGAATTACTACTTGTGAAATCCTTCACCAACGTTGTTGTGTATTAGAAACAGTTCCAATTGATACACATATTGAGTAGTGGATTCTTGGTACAAGTACTAATATATTCGGGTCAGAATTAATATATATCCTGGAGGAAGTTGGCACTAATTTCGTACTCCAAATCGAATGAGATATTGTATGGTGAAAGGAGTTTATTGCACTATAGTTTGTTATTGAAGGGTTCATGTCAAGTCACTTGACTTCCTGGACTCTTGGGTGGTCATGATGTGTTGTTAGATACCGCTCATGATTTGCTGAATATGAGTTTATTAATTGATGAATTAATAAACCAATTCTGTTTGGAATTAATAGATTAATTCTAGATTCGTTTAAGGATTATTAATCTAAAAAATATTTGGATTAATTCATATTCGCTACCGATAGACTGGAAAACCTGATAGGTCACACACAATAGAGGATTATATACTCGAGATGTTATATGATAACATTGTGGAGTTAATCATGAGAAGTAGAAGTTATTTGGGCTAAGTTATAATTAGTTATAATTTTTAGGCCAAATTATATTTATAAGAACTTAAAGGTTCCAATTGAAATTTAATGAATTCTAATTTGATTAGAATTCACAGAGGAAGCTTGTTCTACGTTTTTTTTTCCTCGTAGAAGGTGTGATCGTTTTCATCTTTCGGAGAGGCACAGAAGGTTTTTTAAGGGAGCTCTTGGGTGAAAAAAAAATACTCTCAAGAAAAGCTTCATCCTCTCTTCTCTGTGTTGCACTAGCTGCCACTCTTCTATGCTAGCACAAAGATTCAGCTTCTTGAGTATCCTCTGTGTGGATACTATTGGAGAGAGTTCAACGCTTGGACTCCAATGGCGATAACAAGGATCTTTGATATTGCTGGATCGCGCCTCAACAGAAGGAAGAATTTTTTAACAATAGATACATCACTGAAGGTATATCTTTTTGCTTTTGATTCGTTTATTCTATATGCATGCGGTCCTCTTGCTTAGAATCCTTAGTTTCCGCTGCGTAATATATATATGATGCACGTATGAATTCTATCAGCTAGAAGCATGTACTTTGATATGCTATAGTTGAGATTCTTTCGTAGAACTGATATACTTGTATGTTAGGTATATGTGATTGGTTAGTTAAGACAAATTTGTACAAGATAACTTCTGCACTATATTGTTCCTCGTGACTGTTTAAATAATCTAAATATCCAGGGCCCTAGGGAACATGACTTGGATGTTTACTTTAGGGTAGCTCACTTAGAAAGTGAAATCATTCCAGGAGTTGTGGATCATTAGATTAGAGGTTTAAGGACGGTAGATGTCTATTAGAGAGGTGTTAGTACACTCCTCCTCTCTAAATACATGGCGATGTGTAGATGGGTATTTTAATTATTATACCTGTAGGTCGAAGACTTTGCTAATGTAGCATTATCCTTAGTATCAATATTTTCTTATGGTGATATTAGAAAATATTTAAAATGTAAAATATAGCTATTTATATAATAGGGGTATTTTGGTCATTTTAATAGCCAAGGCGATGTATTTTTTGGTCTTCGAAATAGCCCTTAAGTCTTGACAGATTTGGGTTAAGGAATTGGTCTTGATAATTATGAGTTTTATTTTATTTTATTTAAGTAGTGTAATTTATTATTGGATTAGAATAAAATAAAAGGCCCGAGAGAGAGTGTATATTTTATCTAGTTTAATTGGTTAATTAATTATTCGGGGCCCAAAGCCCAAATTGAATAATTAGAAAATTAATCTAGATGTAAACTAGATAAAAGGCCTGTTATTTTATATTGGTTTATTTGAGCTTGTTAATTATTTATTGGACTATTTAGTGAAGTCCAGAAAATAAATAATTGAAACTTATTATTTGTGGGTGTTCAAGCTCAATAGTAAATAATTTTATCTGGCCCAATGAACATGACCAAGGGTAAAATAAAATTTAAAAAATTAATTAATTATTAAATTAATTAATTAATTAATTAAAAAACACATAATGGATCCTGTGTTGTTTTGCGTGAAGATAACAAAAAGCATGGAGTTTTCTATTTTCATGTTGTTGGCCTCTCTCTCTCTCTGTGAATTGATGACAAGAAACGAAGAGGAAATCATTTGGCAAGCTTTTGATTTCAGTTCATAGAAAACCCATTTCGTTACAGTGAGCTTCAAGAAAATATTACAAATCCAACTTTCTGTAAGTTTCACTGATAGAGGAAAGGGCACCATTTCGGAAGCTCAAAAGTTTCGCGTGAATGAGATGAAGCCGATATTTACAAGAACGTGATCCAATAGCTTCAAGCATCCATGTACACGCATCTTCTTCAGTACCAATAAGGTCATTTAAACATAGAGGTAAATTTTTTCGTTCTGTTAGCATGCTTTCGGTTTGATCATTTTTGCCATTTTCGTCCTTCAATTACGACTTAAATTAAAGAGAACACTAATTGCTATGCGGCTGTAGAAATAGCCTCTCGACTAGAAATGGAAGATTTTAACCAAGCTAGATAGAACCGTAAGAGGGAAGCTGAAATTAGTCAGCAACATGAAGAAAAGCACCTAAAGAAGAAGGGGCCAACTTCAAGAAGGACAGAATACATTCAATGTACTTACTATCACAAGGGCGAACATACTTATAAGTAGTGTTGGAAGAGACTTACAACATGTTATCAATGTGGGAAAGTGGGACATACTTTATCCAGTTGTCCCTATACTAAGAGACAAGAAGACACCCTCTCTGCTCATGAAGAATTCAAATCTAAAGAGTCAATAGGAAACACCGGACCCATCAGGATTCATGTAGAGTAAAGAAGGAGAAGATGGCAGAAGAAACCAGAAATAAACGTTTGATGGAATTAAAGCAAATATAAATTTCGAGGGCAAAATTTCTTGAAGGAGGGGAGAGTGTAATAACCCTCACTTTTGTACTTTAATCGGTTACTACTATGTATAGAATAAGAACTTGTATAAGTGGTCAGAAAAAGAAATGATCAGTATAATGAGATGAATATCTTGGTGCAATAAAAATATCTAGGGGAATTATTAGAATTTTGGAATTTATGGGGACATGAATGGAATTTTTTGATTTGTTCTACCCATACTCTAAATCTTCAAATTGCGACTACTTGTAGTAGAGTGAGAATTTAAGGATACATTAGCAGCAAAATTGATCAATGTAATGAGACGAGTATTTTAGTGTAAATTAAGCTATTGGGGGTATCTGGAGAATTTGCGTAATTTTGACTGCGATCGGGATTTTGACTGTAAATTGGAAAGAATTGAGAGAAAATTGAGAAGTTTGATTTTCACCATTGAATTTAGTGAAATTTATAGATTCCATTGATGGAATAAAATATTTTTTCCTGATACAGAAAGAAATTACAGTTATTTTCTGAAGAAAATTCTAAAGTACTATCGAAATTAAGACAAACAGCACAATATGATTGAAGGATGAAAAACAGTGTCAAAATACCATTGGGAGAGTAAAATATTTGTGGGATTATTTTATTTCAAAAGCTTATTGAATAAGATTAATAATTAAGGAAATTAATTAAATTAACTAATAGGAAAATAGTTGGAAATTAGATAGCCCACAATGGTTGATTTTGTGACCAATCCTGGTCATAATTTGGACCAAGAAATGGCGGTGGAGAACATAGCAGTCGACCACAAGAGAAATAAAAGGAAGAAGGAAAAGAAAAAGGAAAGAAAAGCTAGGAGAAAAATGGGAGAAAAATAGAAAAATGAGAGAGAAAAAGGAAGAACTTGGGGGAAATAAGATTGGAGAATCACATAAATAAGGTTAAAGGCTATACTTCATGAATTAAAGTTGTAAGTTTCATTACAGGTATTATTACGGTATGAATTTTGTTGGAAAAATATGGAAGTTATGATTTCCATGTTGTTGGTGTTTCTCCACCGCATAGTAACGTGCAGGTGAATTATTTTATCTGTTCTAAGAAAAGGATTAATCTCGAACCAAAAGGTTGAAGAGATCTCTTCATTTACCAAGTAAACAATACTTTGTCACATTATTATTACGTTAGTAAATATCTACTTATCACAAAAATGGAAAAATTCTCTTTTGTTATGAATATATTAAATTAGTGAAAGGTCCACTAATTAGTGGAGGTTCCACTAATTATGGATTTATGTGAATTATTAGAGAAGATTTTTATAGATGTCCACCATTTAGTGAAGACACCACTAATTAAGATTAGTAGAAGATGATGTATGCCATAATGTATTCCATGAATTAGAGCTCTATAAATAGAGCTATTCTCTAAGTTTGTAATACACCATTATTTTGTGAAAGAAAGATTAGAGAAAATTGTGAGAGAAAAGAAAGAGAGAAGTTTGAAGAAATTCTTGTGCAAAGAATAGCTAGAGTTTTATTAGTGTGTAGTGTGAAGATTTTATTCTAACACTACCCAAATTTTATAACACGTTATCAGCACGAGTCTCTGCCGGTATTAAAGCCAGAAGACAGTACGCATTTATTAATCTCTATGGCTAACCTTGCTAAACTTGAATTTGTAACCCTTGATATTTCTAAAAATATATATATATGTCATGGGTTCTCAATACAGAAATACATCTAAATGCTGAAAAGAAAGATTTGACCATCTGAAGATGGTCGTACTACCAACTGCATGGTATGAATGATTGCACCTGAAGTTGCAAGATTTTAAAATCGTGAATTCCGCGATGTATAAAATTACATCTCAATTAAAATTATGCGGAGAAAAAGTTACTGATGAAGATATTTTGGAGAAGACATTCTCCACTTTTCATACCTTGAATATTGTCATTTAGTAACAATATCGAGAAAAAGGGTATCCAAAATTGACAGATTTAATATGAGTTATTATTGAGAAATAATGAAGCCAGATGAATTGGCTCAACAGCACTCCCAGAAGTGAATGCTGTTAGTTCCAGCAGAAAGCCATCGTTATAATTGTAGTTGTGGCAGTGACCGTAGTTATGGTCATGGACACACTCGATATTTCCCTTATCACAAAGAAATACTAGCCACCTGAAGTGGAACAGAAAAGATAATAAGGGAAAAAGATACGTCCAGTAATAATACGCATCAAATTGTTGAAATGTTACATTCGGATGTCAATATACTACATTACTACTAACAATTAAAAAAATATATCATAAGTCACTTTTATTTCCTTCATTCATCTCATTAGTGTTCACGTGAACTTGAGGATGCATGTTTGTAGTTGCTCTTTTTCAATAGAGCTGATAAATTTAGAGTGAATGTTTGTAGTTGTTCTTTTTTCATATTTGCATTAGAGGAAGACAATCAATTAACAATTAGCAATTAACAAACAATTAGCAATTAACAATTAGCAATTACAAGCGCATGTGAACTTGAAGTTCAAAAGATAATTCTTTTGTAAAGCATTGTAAATCAAATGCCAGATGCTTTGTTAACTCCAGAAGAGTAACAAAATTGCATATGCTAGCTATAAATGCTCCTATACTAATTGAAGTTCCAACAGAACAAAAGAGTTTACATATAGCTGCTGAGCCAGAAGTATGCCAGAAGCATGACCGACCTCTTGGTTCTAAAGATAAAAATCCTCGAAAGAAGAGAGGACTAATGATCAAGATGATCATATTAAAGCAAAGAATAATAAAGACCAAGAGAAAACTGATGATATAGAACCAGACGTTGATGAAAGTAACATTGAAATTTCTATAGAAGTTGGAATCGGATAGAAACTGTTATTGATAATATATTTGCATCCAATATATCTCTTGATGTTACACAGGATAATGATGATCCTGAACTAATATCAGTTGATGAATGTCAGCATAGAAAAGATTGGCTGCAATGGAAAGATGCGATTCAATTGGAGTTAAATGCACTGACAAAACGTGAAGTCTTCGGACCTGCAGTCCGAACACCATAAGGTGTAAAACCTATTGGCTACTAATGGATATTTGTGCGAAAGCGCAATGAAAATAAATCGTACAATATAAAGCACGATTAGTAACTCAAGGTTTTTCACAAAGACCAGGTATTGATTATAATGACACTTATTCTCTTGTTGTTGATGCTATGACACTCCGATATCTTATCAGTTTGGCAGTACATGAAAAGATAGATATGTGCCTATTAGATATTGTCACTGCTTACTTGTATGAAAATTTAGAAAATGATATTTACATGAAAATCCCCGAAGGATTTCATATGCCTGCAGTATATAAACACCATCTTCGTGAAAATTACTCTATCAAAATGCAGAAATCATTATATGGCCTGAAGCCATCTGGGCGCATGTGGTTCAATCATCTTAGTGAATAGTGATTGAAAGCGGGATTTAAAAAATGACCAGGTATGTCCATGTGTTTTTATTAAGAAATCTGATTCTAAATTTGTGATATTAGCTATATATGTTGATGATATTAATCTTATTGGAACTCCTGAAGAGCTTCAAGAAACAATGGATTATTCAACATCAAGGATGGTCGTAAAATTACATTTTGCCTTGATTTACAAATTGAACATTTGGCAAGTAGAACATTTATTCAACATATACAGCAAAAGTTTTAAAAAGATTTGACATGGACAAAGCACATCCATTGAGTGTTCCAATGATCGTCCGGTCATTAGATGTGAATAAAGATCTTTTCCAACCTCAAGAAGATGATGAAGAACTTCTTAGTCCTGAAGTACCATATCTCAGTGCAATTGGTGCATTGATGTATCTTGTTAACAATACACGACCTGATATTGCCTTTGCTGTCAATTTATTAGTAAGATTTAGTTCTTCACCAACACGATGACATTGGAATGGAATTAAACAAGTCTTCCGATATCTCCAAGCAGCTACTTCTTCAAATTATACTGAAATTACAGCCATTCATGAAGCAAGTAGAGAATGATTCATAATATCCGAGAAAGTTGTGGATTATCATATATCAGAGATATTCCAACTCCTCTTTATGAAGATAATGCAGCTTGCATAGTGTAATTACGAGGAGGATATATTAAAGGAGATCGGACACAACATAGGTCACCAAACTCCAGAAGAAATGTGAAATTGATGTGCTACAAATTCGATCATGTGATAATCTCGCAAATATTTTCACGAAGACTTTACCGATTGGAACATTTGAGAAGTTGAGATATAACATCGGTATGCGTCGGTTTAAAGATTTAAAGGAATCATCTCATCAGGGAGAGTAATAAACAGACATATAGAATAGTGTACACTTTTTCCTTCACTAGATTTTTTTTCCACTGGGTTTTTATCTAGTAAGGTTTTAACGAGACATATTCTTTATATAATGGATGGATATCCAAGGGGGAGTGTTATGAATATATTAAATTAGTGAAAGGTCCACTAATTAGTGGAGGTTCCACTAATTATGGATTTATGTGAATTATTAGAGAAGATTTTTATAAATGTCCACCATTTAGTGAAGACACCACTAATTAAGATTAGTGGAAGATGATGTATGCCATGATGTATTCCACTAATTAAAGCTCTATAAATAGAGTTATTCTCTAAATTTGTAATACACTATTATTTTGTGAAAGAAAGATTAGAGAAAATTGTGAGAGAAAAGAAAGAGAAAAGTTTGAAGAAATTCTTGTGCAAAGAATAGTTAGATTTTTATTAATATATAATGTGAAGATTTTATTCTAACACTATCCAAAATTTATAACATCTTTTACTTATTTGATTAATTTTTTGCTTAATCAGGTCGGAAGTGACCAACAAAGATTCAAGAATTGAAAAGTGGGCTCTTTTCTCTAGATTAGGAAGTGGTTATTGCCTTTGGGGTGCTGTGTATGTTACGTCAGCCTAATTTTTTGGGGGTCTATTCTTCTCTCAGTTTGGTCCAAATTGTGGTCCAGTGCCCTACTGGGCTCGAACCCCCCCCCCCCCCCCCACACACACACACATTCTTTCTCTCTCTCTCTCAAAAAAAAAAAAACTATTTTGAGAATTTTAGTCTTAATTTTCAGCAGGAAAAATACAATTTATGCTATCGAGCCAATAGGTGATTTTTTATTTTTTTTATTTTTTTGGTCCTGATAATATATCAGGTGAACCTTAGTAGGTGAATTATGGTGCACTAGTTCGTTGAATTGAGCAAGAAAATAGTTTAAAGAGATAAGACGAGTTCAAAGGCCAAGTACAACTCGCAATGGTCCAAAATGGTGAACTCATGTAATCTCCGATCCACGTATTGTGTTGAAGATGTCAACCAAAGTATTTTATTTTTCCTTCTCAATAAATGGTAAAAAATAGGGATATAATTAGAGACTTGAATTTGGGGCAAGTTATATTAAAATATATGTTATAATTTTTGAAAAATTTTTGACGATAAAATATAAAATTCTAAAAGATCATTTTAAAAATTTTAAAAAATTTTGCGCCTCCCCCAAATCCATCTCTGGTAAAAAGATTTGAATTACATATGAATTTTTGTCAAGAAATATTTATAATTAAATGAGTTATTACTTTATCTTGATATCAATCAATGTATTACTACTAGAATATGCCGCAATGCTCAATAGGTATCTATTCTTATGAAGTTAATATTATCTGTCATATTCTAATCATCACGGTTTTCCCGATTAATAGTATGATTTGATATATTATTCTGTGAATGGAATTTATTCGGTTAAATTTGCCTATATGGCAGAAATGAATTTTATGTGAAGGATCCATTTCATCTTTCTTACCGGAGAAGAAGTTCGGGTACTCTTTCTAATATCTACAAAGTCAACTTAAAATTAGGAATTTCTTTTTCAAAGTAGTTTGAAGTATCCTCTCCACGAATGTTGCTCTGTATGCCAAAATCCGTACAATATCGCGAGGATGCACATTTTGCAGAATGGATGAGGAATTAAATTCTCATGTTTTGCTCCGCTATCCTTGGACAACTCAGGTTTGGAAGGAATGTGATTGGGGCTTTTTAACTGTTTTCCTTCAAGGATATCTTGGCCATAGTTATGGTCAAGGATACCTAACCTAGGCTGCGCATTTCCATATATAGTATGTAATGAACCTAGCAATCTTCAAATAAAAATCCATTACAGCTACAACAATTATCAATAGGATAAGCAGTTTAGTAGATGGATATTTAGATTAGCACAACTCTTATCGTAATACTATTTGTATAATCTATCGAGTTCAAGATGTTGGAGAAGCAAATGATTTAAGGTGGATTTCTCTTCCAAATATGGTTAATTATAAGATAATTTTCAAATTGACTCTTAAAAATCTGTAATTGTCTTAAATAAGTTTTTAAAATATTATTTTACTTAATTTAATTCTTATAAATATAAAAAATATTTGGTATCAAGACAAGTTCGCGGTTGAGGTTATCAGTTGGGTGGCTATGGAGAGGTGCTCAATGCTATGTTCAAACCATTGCTAGCTCCACCCTCCCTTTTGTTTGTAGAGATCTTTACCTTCTTTGGCACTATTAGATTTTGTTCGAAGAGGGGCATGAAAAATGTTACCATCGAAAGAGGCTGCAAAGCCGCCCTTGTTCACAAACTCCCCTCCAAGGCAGATGATTTATTAGAAACTGGGAAGCTTATATGTCTGAGGCTTTTTTTTTTGTTTTTGGAACGCCCTACTATGACCTTTTCATTTGTACATCAAATTGAAAAAAGTCTAACTCCTTTACATGCCATATATGGTTTAAATAACACCAATACATATGAGTGGGTCGGAGCATTTCCTCATGACTTTTATTTCACTACTTTATTGGATCTCTCTTAATATTAATATCTTATTTTATTTTTAAAAAATCTATATAATTTTTTTTAAAAAATTTAATATTAACTAATCTAATAAGTAAGTTTGAATAACAAAATATAGGTTTTAATAAAATTTAATACTATTATATTATAAATTTTAAAATTTGTCATCTTTTGGGGGAAATTTACAATTTTTGTCGAATTAATTACATTCTGTTATGAATTATTGGAATCTCCATTAATTAGTGGAGGCTCCACTAATTATGGATTTATATAAATTATTAGAAGATTTTTATGGATGTCCACCATTTAGTGGAGACACCACTAATTGAGATTAGTTGAAGATGATGTATGCCATGATGTATTCTACTAATTAGAGCTCTATAAATAGAGCTATACTTTAAGCTTGTAATACACCATCATTTTGTGAAAGAAAGATTAGTGAAAAAAAGATTAGAGAAAGAATTGTGAGAGAAAGAAAGAGAGAAGTTTGAAGAGAAATTCTTGTGCAAAGAATAGTTAGAATTTTCTTAATGTGTAGTGTGTAGATTTTATTCTAACACTACCCTAATTTTATAACACGTTATCAGCACGAGTCTCTGCCGTTATTAAAGCCAGAAGACAGGTACGCATTTATTGATCTCTATGGCTAACCTCGCTAAATTCGAATTTGTAGCCCTTGATATTTCTGAAAAAAAATTATATGTCATACAGAAATGCATCTAAATGCTAAAAAAAAAAAGGAGATCCATATGTCATGTGGATAAAAAGAAAGATTTGACCACTTGAAGATGGTCGTACTACCCACTGCACGGTATGAATGGTTGCACCTGAAGTTGCAAGATTGTAAAACCGTAAACTCCGTGATGTATAAAACTACATCTTAGTTAAAAATTTTGTGGAGAAAAAGTTACTGATGAAGTTATATTGGAGAAGACATTCTCCATTTTTCATACCTCGAATATTGTCCTGCAGTAACAATATCGAGAAAAATAGTATCCAAAATTGACAAATTTAACATGAGTTATTATTGAGAAATCATGAAGCCAGATGAACTGGCTCAACAAAGACTCTCGAAGTGAATGTCTGTTGGCTCCAAGCAAGCCATCGTTATAGTCGTAGTTGTGGCAGTGGCCGTGGTTATGGTCATGGACACACTCGATATTTCCCTTATCACAGAAAAATACTGGCCACCTGAAGTGCAACAGAAAAGATAATAAGGGAAAAAGATATTTCCATTAATAATAAGCATCACATCTTTTATTCATATCACTAGTGTTCATATGAACTTGAGGATACATGCTTATAGTTGCTCTTTTGTAATTGAGTTGACAAATGTAAGATGAAGGTTTGTAATTGTTCTTTTTCAATATTTACATTAGAGGAAGACAAACAATTAGTAATTATGGACTTCAACTCCTCTTTTTCGACATCCTCCTCCTTTTCTTTCCCCTTTGAGCCGACATCGAGACTAGCGAGCAGAATTAGCCGTAAAATTACTGCGAAATGAGTCTTGAGATTTTATGATCTCCTTAAGTTTATTATAATTAAATTTCTTATTATATTTGGCCTTGAAGCATGCTTGTCTCAATTTCTGTGTTTGGTCCTCTAACTGCATATTAGGACTTTCTTCCACCAACTGTTTTTCACATTCCAGTATCGCAATGGCTTCTTTCAACTTCTTCTCAGCCATATGTCCTCCTTCTTCTTTATTTTGTATCTCCTGTAAATCGAAGTGATATCATCGGTTATTTACTTATAAATCTTTCATAGTTTCATACTTGCAAATTATAAGTATGTATGAGAGAGAACCTGAACATTCTTGATTATGATTTCCAAGCTCACCAATTTCCTGTGAGGCCATCGACGAATTCCTAACTCCCTACATCTTTTCTTGAGACGGGTTATGCCAATATTCAGTTCTTTGGCTGCGCTCTTGATTGGTAGGTAAAAGTACTACGAAATTATTTCTCTTGATAGTGTCTGGGAGTTATTGCCCTTCTTCTCTCTCTGCCTCTTAATCATCTTCTTCTCCCCAAGAATTTTGTCTGCAATAATATCTTGAACTTCGATATTATGCATTTCATGAGTACTTACTCCGACTTCGTTGCCAAGACCACTCATTATTTCTCCTAGAAAAAGAAAATAATATCAGTAAAGGTAATACCATTCAAAATCCATGTGTAAATGTATAATAACCTGGAAACATATTCTGACTTTGTTCAAAATCCATTAGAGAGTGGAAAGGATCATGCACAAGCATATCCTCATTAAAAGGAATAGCATCAAGAGGAACAGTATCAAAAGCAGTCTCTTGTAGGAGCAGATCAACTTGGTCCAAAACAGTATGTTTAAAACTTCCACTGATTTACATAAAAAACAAACCAAAAGAGAGTTTAATTTCATTATCAAGCATACTAAAAACAAATGGAATCCCTCAAAGGTATCTCACCTGAAATTAGGAGGAAGCGGTTGGTTTGGAAAGGAAAACATATCAAAATCTTCTGCGTTCGAATTAGGCAGAAGCGGTTGGTTTGGAAAGGAAAACATATCAAAATCTTCTGTGTTCAAATTAGGCAGAAGCGGTTGGTTTGGAAAGGAAAATACATCAAAATCTGTTGCAGAAACCGAGTCAAAAATTGACCATGTCTCAAATGAATTATGAGTCTCCATATCTGCTTTGTGATTTTTGTTTTTGATATTCCCTAATGACTGATGACTGAGATATATATCGATACACACACACACACACATATATATATATATATATATATATATCTATATGAGGAAGAAGAAGAGGTAGATGGTAGGTAGAGGGTCGGAGGAGAAGAAAAGACAAGAGAGGAAGAGGAAAAGTCGGTACCGGGAAGAGTGAAAAAAAAAAGGAGATATTTTTCTTGGCATTTCCTACTTGTCATCATTTTCTTATATTTCTTTTCTTATTCTCTTGTGAAATCATTATTCCCTAAATTAGGGGGAGAATAGAAACAGTACAAGAAAGATCGTGATTGGACAACATCATTAAATTATCTTGATCCGCATACAAGCGTGTGTGAACTTGAAGTTCAAAAGATAATTCATTTGTAAAGCATTGCAAATCAAATGCCAGATGCTTTTGTTGACTCTAGAAGAGTAACAAAATCGCATATGCCAGCTATAAATGCTCCTATTCTAATTGAAGTTCTAACAGAACAAAAGATTTTACATATAGCTGCTGAGCCAAAAGCATGCCAGAAGCATGGCCGACCTCTTGGTTCTAAAGATAAAAATCCTCGAAAGAAGAGAGGATTAATGGTCCAGATGATCATATTAAAGTAAAGAATGATAAAAACCAAGAGAAAACTTATGACAAAGAACCAGACATAAATGAAAGTAACACTGAAATTTCTATCCATTATACCACTTCCGGTAGAAGTTGGAATCGGATAGAAACAATTATTGATCATATGTTTGCATATAATATCTCTTGATGTTATACAGGATAGTGATGATCCTGAACCAATATCAGTTGATGAATGTCGGCATAGAAAAGATTGGCTGCAATGGAAAGATGCGATTCAATCGGAGTTAAATGCACTGACAAAACGTGAAGTCTTCCGACCTGCAGTCCGAACACCAGAAGGTGTAAAACCTGTTGGCTACAAATGGATATTTGTGCGAAAGCGCAATGAAAAGAGTGAAATCGTTCGATATAAAGCGCGATTAGTAGCCCAAGGTTTTTCACAAAGACCAGGTATTGATTATGATAAAACTTATTCTCCTGTTGTTGATGCTATTACACTCCGATATCTTATCAGTTTGGCAGTACATGAAAAGATAGATATGCGTCTATTAGATGTTGTCACTGCTTACTTGTATGGAAATTTAGAAAATGATGTTTATATGAAAATCCCCGAAGGATTTCATATGCCTGAAGCATATAAACATTATCCTCGTGAAAATTACTCCATCAAGTTGCAGAAATCATTATATGGTCTGAAGCAATCTTGGGCGCATGTGGTTCACACGTCTTAGTGAATATTTATTGAAAGCGGGATTTAAAAATGACCAGGTATGTCCATGTGTTTTTATTAAGAAATCTGGTTCTAAATTTGTGATATTAGCTATATATGTTGATGATATTAATCTTATTGGAACTCCTGAAGAGCTCCAAGAAACAATTGATTATTTAAAAAGAGAATTCGAAATCAAGAATTTTGGTAAAACCAAATTTTGCCTTGGTTTACAAATTGAACATCTGGAGAGTGGAATATTTATTCATCAATCAACATATACATCAAAAGTACTAAAAAGATTTTACATGGACAAAGCATATCCATTGAGTATTCCAATGATCGTCCGATCATTAAATGTGGATAAAGATCCTTTCCGACCTCAAGAAAATGATGAAGAACTCCTTGGTCCTGAAGTACCATATCTCAGTGCAATTGGTGCATTGATGTATCTTGCTAATACTACACGACCTGATATTGCTTTTGTTGTCAATTTATTAGCAAGATTTAGTTCTTCACCAACACGACGACATTGGAATGGAATTAAACAAGTCCTTTGATATCTCCAAGGTACAATTGATCTCGAATTATTTTATTCAAATAAAACCAGTCTAACATTGATAAGTTATGCAGATGCTGGTTATTTATCTGATCCACATAAAGCACGTTCTCAAACGGGCTATCTATTTACATGTGGAAATACTGCTATATCATGGCGTTCTACGAAACAATCTATAGCAGCTACTTCTTCAAATCATGCTGAAATTATAGCCATTCATGAAGCAAGTCGAGAATGTGTGTGGCTAAGATCCATGATTCATTATATCCGAGAAAGTTGTGGATTATCATCAATCAAAGGTATTCCAACTCCTCTTTATGAAGACAATGCAGCTTGCATAGCTCAATTACGAGGAGGATATATTAACGGAGATCGGACAAAACATATTTCACCAAAATTCTTCTTTACTCATGAACTCCAGAAGAAATGTGAAATTGATGTGCTACAAATTCGGTCATGTGACAACCTCGCAGATATTTTCACGAAGACTTTACCGACTGCAACATTTGAGAAGTTGAGATATAAAATCGGTATGCGTCGGTTTAAAGATTTAAATGAATCATCTCATCAATGGGAGTAATAAACAGACATATAGAATATTGTACTCTTTTTCCTTCACTAGATTTTTTTTCCCACTGGGTTTTTATCTAGTAAGGTTTTAACGAGGCATATTCTTTATGTAATGGATGGACATCCAAGGGGGAGTGTTATGAATTATTGGAATCTCCATTAATTAGTGGATGCTCCACTAATTATAGATTTATGTAAATTATTAAAAGATTTTTATGGATGTCCACCATTTAGTGGAGACACCACTAATTGAGATTAGTTGAAGATGATGTATGCCATGATGTATTCCACTAATTAGAGCTCTATAAATAGAGCTATGCTTTAAGCTTGTAATACACCATCATTTTGTGAAAGAAAGATTAATGAAAAAAAGATTAGAGAAAGAATTGTGAGAGAAAGAAAGAGAGAAGTTTGAAGAGAAATTCTTGTGCAAAGAATAGTTAGAATTTTCTTAGTGTGTAGTGGGTAGATTTTATTCTAACACTATCCTAATTTTATAACACATTCCAATTTGTAAAAACTATCATATTTATTTATTTCTTTGTTAAATTTATAACTTTTACTGTATTAATTACCATCAAAGCCACTAAAATTATTAATTTGCTAAGCACTCTTCCATACTAACTTGAATATTTTTAGTTTCTATTCCTAGTCTATCAAGTTCATTTCTTTGAAGGGAAATATGCACATTAATTGTCTACCCCAGGCATGACCGCAGGAGTTTTGTTTTCCTTCACTTTTTTCGCTTTAATTGGAGTCAATTACGAAATGACTAGTTCATGAAATAGCTTCATGATTTATTAATTTCATGAACTAGTCAAGTCAACGTCATTTCGTTAACTGGAATCTTGCGTATTGTTTAAATACACAGGCATTCATTAAAGCGTTCCATTTTTGTTCTTCCTTTTCCATGGGGTCCACTGGCTAAAGTTCGATTCAACTTCATTCCAAGTCTTTTTTTGTTTTTCCCCCCACCCCGCTTTTTTGGGTGGCGACAGGCTGGGAGTATATCTGAGAGGGCCAGTGCCCACCATCCAGCAGATCCAAAAATCAATTCCAAGTCTTTTTAATTATTATTTGCTTATTTTCTATTTGTGGTCATGACTTTTACAAAAGATAAAAAACAAATGAAAACTGATACGTTCGAGATTCAGGAATGTGCTTAACATACATTTAAAAAAAAAAAACTCGCGCTTCGAGAGCACAAATTTAGTTAAATTTAAAGCTAAAAATTATCAAAAGTATAACAAAACTATTACATATAATTGAAAAAAAAAAAAAAGAGGACTGGAACCCTTGTACTAGTGATGCTTGAGTCCCTCCAGGCCATCATAGATTTTAAACTACAACAACAGCAAGAAAAGTAGCATAGTCCCATCAAAACTGGAATGATCATTGAGGTAATGAGCAATGATCGATGAAGAAGAAGAAGATGATGATGATGATCAAGAAGCAGAAAACACCTTAGAAGAACTTTGACAATGGCTTTGTTTCTGCTCATTTGAACCACCAGCAGAAAAGCAGGAAGAGAACACCTTTTTCATCATATTCCTAAGAACCAGACCCCTATGCGGAATCCACCGCGGGGCCATGGCGGCGCGTACGGGCTGTTGCTGCCGTACTTCCAATTGTCTAGTGGCGGTTCTGGCCATACTTACACTAACTTTCAATGATTAAAGACAAAAATAAGAATCTTTAGCTGAGCAATGGTGAAAATGTTGAGCCTTGAGCTGAGAAGATGTTGCAGGTGGTGAGTCGGGAGGGAAAGCAGCACCGACTTGTTTAAATAAGTCTGTGTACGGATAGCGTTTCTACCGCGTAAACGAGTAAAACGCGTGGCCTATGTGAGTATTGGGGCTTGGCTGAGGGCGTAGGGGCATAGGGACTGCGGGGTTTGGTTTTAGTTTAAAAGAACCATTCTTTGTTTCAATTTTATTCTATATAGCTGTTTGAAAAAGTCTTTGGGAGTTGAGTTGAGGGCAAAGATTGGTCTGGTGGAATCGAAGACTATTATTCTTTCCATTTTGCTAACACTTTCTGCTTTTCGTTTTTCCCCCCCTTTAGCTCTTTGTATGTGTACAAGTTATTTTGAATTGATTTTTTCCTTTGATTACCCCAACCCCCCGCCCCCCCCCCTAAACTTGGAACTATTTTAGGAGTAAACACACTGGGTGCATTTCCCAATGAGAGGAGTTAAACCTAGTTCTGATTCAATTCTGAAGCAAAATGGGAACTGTGGTCAATGGCTCAAAAATCATTGATCAAGATTTTGGGTTCTGAAACTAGAATATGGTTTTGATTATTGCAATAAAAAAAAAAAAAGGACAACAATTCAAATGTGGGTGAACTATGTGTGCTGTAGTTCTTCGACCCTCTAATAGGATAATAAATCGTTTAATTTAGATAAATAATTTAAATTTAATTAGTTTTAAAAAATAAAAAAAATAATGCCAAAGTCGGAACATGCAGAACCATGGTCTGGTCAAGTAGGAGTTATTTTCCTTTTTATTTTTTTTTGAGTAATTAGAAAAATTTATCCCCTCGAACTATTTTGTTTGTTTTAAAAAATTTTTAAATATTTTTTCAACCTTTTAATATCCAAACTATTTTTTAAAAAACTTTTAATTCTAACCACTAGATTTATGATAATGTCAGCAATTTTAGTGTTTAGCACATGGTTAAAATCACCAAACTCTGCCAGTGAGCTAGTAGTTGGGATAAAATTGAAAATTTTTTTAGGCTTAATTTTGTATTTAATCTTCGAACTTTATTTTTTTTTATATGATTAGTCTTTAAATTTTATTTTTAATTTTTTAGGTTTTTGAACATTTTTTTTACATAGTTAACCCCTAAACTTTTTTTTTAAAACTTTTTAGGTCCCTTAACATTTTTATTTCGACACCCTTAATCCTTTAAAAATATTATTATGTACACACTCTAAATAGATTTAAATTAACTCTAACGTAGTCTGTTCAGTCCGAATAATGATAAGGTGATAATAAAAGAGTTTTTTTTTAATATATGAAATTATAAAGATATTATTAATTTTAAAAATAACTATAAAACTATTGCAAAATCATTTTCTATCTCCATGAATTTTAATAAAATTTAAAACTGCAATGTCACATTTATTTTATTAGTCATTGATTATCAAAATATATACTTATTAATTTTTTTTAGTATAATAATTCTATATTTTATTTTTTTTCACATTATTGTAGAATTTCATTATAAAACTAACAAAAATATAAAACTATCATTATTGTAATAATTAAAAATTGATCTTTTATATGACATTTTTTTATTTTCATTTTTATTGTAATAAACAATTATATAAAACTACATTTTAATTATATGTATTTATATTATTATATATGAGTTAAAATTTTATATTTTTTGAATTATTTTCAACCAGTTTGAACTCACATTTGATATTAAAGTCAAGTTCGAGCTTAACATTTGTGAGTTTGGTTGGGCTACACTCAAGCCAAATTTTTTATTTTCGAAGTTGAGTCTAATTTGAACTTGACTAAATTGATTCACAAATCCGAATTGACTGTTCTTTTTGTCATGTATTTATTGAATTTTTTTCTTTAATATAAAAATATAAACTCGTCAATAAATTTTAAATTCTCTATAAAATTAACCGTCAAGGAAATTTATATTTGCTTATAAAATGATTAATAAAAAGTCAACATAAGGACAAAGTGTGTCAAAATAAAAATATTAATGGAATGTAAAAAGTTGAAAAAAAAAAGTTTAGAGACTCACTATGTCAAAAAAATAAAATTCAGTAACCTAAAAAGTTAAAAAATAAAGTTTAGAACTAATTATGTCAAGAAAGTAAAGTTCAAAGATTAAATAAAAAATTAAGTCTTTTTTTTACGATGAATTTTATCGATTGTTCTATTTTTCCCCCCCTAATGTAGAAGGATGAAATATTTAAGATGGGGTGAATTGAGTTTTTAATTTCTTTCAAATTAATTCTACTTTGAAAGTCAGATGAATTTTATTTTTAAGAGCTTTTCAAAAATCATTCAAAGGGCAAAATCGTTAAACACTTAGCAGGCAAGCAGAGTAACAAATAATAAGTGTGCTGGATAAACGTTAATAAATACACCCATGAATCACAGTGTAAAGAATTAGAGCGAGGATATGATTGCAACAATAAATTCATAAGATATTTTCACGAAGTTCAAAAGAATAACAATAAAAAATTAAAGCAATGAAAGCATAAGAAGAGGGGCAAAAGATATATGGTGGTTCCACCCATTTCCCTTTGTTCGATTTCTTCCGGAGTTGAATTCATAAGTCCTTTCCTTCGAGTATCTATCGCTAATGTACATTCCAATTTACATATCGTCTAAACGTGGGGCTTCGATGCTCGAGTGAGAAAGGTTCGTATTCGAGACTTCCTCCTTAATCCAAGATATCTCTCTTAAAAATTTCCCAATCAAAGCTTAAGAAGAGGGGCAGAAGAATATATAGTGGTACCACCCATTTCCCTTTGGGTTTTTATCCACTACCTAGAGATCTCTCTTAAAAATTTCCCAATCAAACTCCACAAGTCAAAATCCTAAACTAATAGTGAGTGGCTAACCCAATCTTACACCAAAAGAAGGTTCAGCTTACTTAGATTTTACAATCCGTTCAACATTCTATCAATATAAATCAAGGCTCAAACTTTTCCAAAGAGCTTTATGTCCAAGACAACCTTGAAATACATAAAAGATAAAGAGTTGAAAGAATTACCACTTCACAAGATGGCGTTGGATGTTATTAGTTCAAGTCCTTTTAGCAAAATGATTAACAATGAAAAGCTCAGAGAACTTTTAAAAAGATGAGAGAATATTGCAATGATTTTTCACAAGAAAGTTCTTCAAAAATATTCCCAAAGTCTTGCAGGCTGATGTGCATTGAATTCAGATGTCGAAACAATATAGGCTTAGTGTCTGCTTCAACATCTAAAAAGTATTTGGATGGTTTCGAACGCAGAGTAGTAAAACTAAGAAGTTAAAAAAATCCGTTCCAATTTCTGAAATTCACTGGAACATATTTCAAGCATCCAAGAGAAAGTCGGACGCACAAAACTCCTATTCCAGCTTCTGAGATAGAAATAGAAGTAAAAATGAACGTCTAAAATCTAGAATTTTACTTTCAGGTTTTCGAGAAAATTTGAAATTTCATCTCCAGGTTTCTCTTAGTCCTCAAAAGCGTCCAAACCCGTCTCATACCTTGATAAACACAATTTGTAAGTTCAAAATCATTTCGAACACATTTATAACGGTAAATTTCAAAAGATGAAAACTTTGAAACTTTTTTCTTAAAACCATTGGCTTTGGAAACTATTTTTTGAGCTAAAAATATGGTGATTCATCTAATGAACTTAGATCAGCTAGTTAAGATAAAGCTGAAAGACCTTATCTACCTTAGCACTCAACAATACCGTCATAAGTTTTCAAGAATCTTTAACTCCTTTAAGCTTAATATCACACTAGGTTTTCTTCCAAACTGAAGTCTAAAAGTAGTTAAATAAAAAATGTTCGAGTAAATAAGTTTCTCATACAAAGAAATATACTTATTAGATCCCATTAATGCTTATTAGCATCAAAATATAATGAATTTCAAGCCTTATGGCTTTCAACTCTCCTAATCGATGTAATGTAACAGATATAAAAACTAAAAATATTGAACACATACGTATATGTTGAACTGGAGATCAAGAAGATAGTTATAGAAGATTGCAAGCCCCCCTTGACATGTGGATGGGTGAAAAATACAATCAAGCAAGAAACCCACTCAAATAAGACTCAATGAGCTTATGGCCCAATAGTTTCCTATCCTCCTTCCTACTCAAGGGAGGTAGAATTTGGAAAAAAAATTTGGACAAATTTTCCTCCATAAATAGATAGTTTCTAAGGCAAAAAGCCACCTCCAAAAGAATTTTCCAAGCTCCCAAACTCAATCAATCCACAAGATTGAAGAATTTAAAGGAGCATATCAATGGATTTCAAACCAAATTAGTCAACAATACTTAATGTTATTAATATAATATCACTATATCAACGTCTATCATTAGCACATATACTTATCTTTGCAATTATCATTAAAAGATCCCAAGACGATCAAGACATATCAAGTCCAATTTAGCATAAGCATAATCACATCACAATCACATTCCATATCACATTGCATTTCATTTTTCTTCCATTTTTAGCATCAACCAAAAAGGATCCTAGAAAGGCACAAACCAAATTCTCATTCTTGGCTACTTTTATATCATCAAATTTGACCTCCTGTAAGTAAATAAGAGCATAAAAAAAATTCAAGACATAAAATATGCAATACAATAAAAAAGATTTAGGGGCATAAAATGAAAGAGCGATAAGGTAGAATAATACTCATTTGTTGGCAGTGACATCTTATTTTTTCTTCTTCCTAGTAGCCTTTTCTTCATCTTCACTTTCCCAGCTAGATTATAGGGATTCTCTTTAGTTTTGGAGGGATCAATTGGACTCATCTTTCAGTATCCTCTTCTAAATCCCTTCAAAGTTAGCATGTCTCTTGTATTTCTCTTTGGTGGAACAACGGGCTTTTCTCCATTGTTTTTCCAAAAAAAAAAAAAAAAGAAACTTCTTTCTTACTTCCTCTTGGCTTTATTGGCTATGTCGATTTCTCTCACTTGTTTCCTGCAGGATAAAGCTTGTCCCCTTCTTTTATTAGCTATATATTCGTCAAATCTGACTCCTTAGATGAACCTTAAAATCTTGCTTGAGAGCCTAGCTTTCACATGGATCTCCACAAGGACTTTGAGAATGTTGCTCTATTTGGGATTTTCTTGAAATTTATTAATGGCATTGACTCTATCAAGAAACAACAAATATATATATATATATATATATATATATATATATAATAGGAGCTGCTGAAGCCCCTGAGAGAATTACCACCTGGCATTGTCCTGTGCAGCCATCTGGCACTTTGAAACCTTATCAAATTCCTAATCTCTGCAAATCATGAAACGCATAATCTCTTCAAATCTCTTCAATTAATTCATACTCTCCTTCAAACCTCTTCAAATTCACTCCCTATTAAATAATATAACTGATAAGATGAAGGTTCATTATTCTTTGCATTATATTTAGTACATCTAGACAGACGAAGATTCATTGGACCGTTCATCTTCAATCACATATTAAATAGTTCCCTACAAAGACTACACACAACACAGCCTACAGACATTCTACCTTCATTCTATTCCTTTTATTCCCTCTCATTGTTTTGTACTAATAACCCTCTTCTCCGAATCTCCACTAGATTTCAAGAATTTTCCAAAAGACCAAGAAAAGGTATGGAGAGGAACCAAAAATGACCAGTAATCATTAATAAATATATATATACTGTTCAATGTTTTTAATTATTTACATGTACGTATTGACATGTGTACCTATGGCTATTTAGTTAACAGTTGGTTGGTCCTATTTTGTTTGTGTGCGAGGAGAACTGGTTGGCTTTTTTTTTTTTTTTTAAATTTTCAGTGTATGCCTGAAAACTTGAGGTTTGGAAATTGGGTATGTAGAGAAGAGAAATGGCTCGGTGGAGGAGACGAATGAAGTTCTGTCCCTGGAACTCCCAGCTCCTTTTGGTTGGAAGAAAAAGGTCCCTTTTCTTCAGTGAATGTTCTTTCTTTCTCTTTTGTATGGGACTACATGCATATATATGTGTGCTCGTTATGTGAAAATCACTTTTCTTCTCTAAAGTTTTGATTTTTATAAACAAAGTTCGACTTTAGCCCATGTTTAATTTTGTGAAATTTTATGGTTTTGAGGTGTAATTTTTACGAGGTTTCGTTGTTGTGTAATGGTAGTTGTTGGATAGTATGCCATTTTAGACTAGGTTTCTGATGTAAATATCGAATATTTTAATAAAAGAATTTATTTTTAGAAATCATTTGTGAATTTACTTTTTATTTGTGCACAATTACGTTTGAAACAGACCCATTGTGTTTAAATAAATGATCTATGTGAATGGTAGTCTTTCACAGTAATGTATAGATCATGGATTATTTAAACACATAAATATTTGTTTTTAACCTATTGATGAGAATAGGAATTTCATCATGTTTAGGTTATTATGTTATGAATTCCAAATAGAGAATGTCTTACCTTTAGCCAGTGAGTAGTCCACTCACTTCATGACATAAGCATATTTCGAATATGTAGGACATGACCTGTAGTAGTGGTTTCTAAAAGTATTATATGGTAGAAACCTAGACTACCACCACTACAGCGTAGACTAGTACTGTATGACTTGAGTATGAGTTGGTGGTCTGACGAAGCTGGAAACATATACTTTGATATGCTATAGTTGAGGTTCTATGGTAGAACCAATATACTTATGTTTTAGGTATATGTAACTAGTTAGTTAAGATAGACTTGTACAAGAAAGTTTCTACACAACATCGCCCTTTGTGGTTGTCTGAATGATCTAACGTGTCCAGGACCCTGGGAAACATGACTTGGATGTTTGCTTTAGGGTAGCTCCCTTGGAAAGCAGAAACACTTCAGGAAGTCGTGGATCATTGGACTAGAAGCTTAAGAATGGTAGGTGGTATTTAGAGAGGTGTTAGTACACTTTTTCCTCTCTAAATGTACGGCGATATGTAGAGGGATATTTTAGTCATTTTACCAATAGGTCGGAGACTTTGCTAATGCAACATTGTCTTTGGGGTCAATATTTCCTTATGGTGATATTAGGAAATATTTAAAATGTAGAATACAGCTATTTATATAGCAGGGGTATTTTGGTCATTTTAGCAGCCAAGGCGATGTGTCTTTTTGGTCCTCGGAATAGCCCGTAAGTCCTAATTAATTTTGGGTTGAGGAATTGGTCTCAGTTAAAGAGGATTTTATTTTATTTTATTCAAAAAGTCTAATTTATTATTAAACTGGAATAAAATAAATAAATAAAAAAATAAAAAAAGGAGTTAGGAGAAATTAATTATCTGGTTTAATTGGTTAATTAATTATTCAGGGCCTAGGTCCAGTTTGAATAATTAGAAAATTAACCTGGGCTTAAACTAGAGAGAAATAATTAAAGCTTAATTATTTATTGGGTTATTTATATAAGCCTAGGAAATAAATAATTGAAATTTAATTATTTTGGTTCATTTTGGCTCATTAATTATTTATTGGGTTATTTCTATAAGCCCAAGAAATAAATAATTAATGTTTATTATTTTGGGCTTTTTGGGTCTAAGAAAAATAATAAATATTATTTTAGCCCAATAGCTTGGACCGTAAGATTTTTCCAGATACGGATCAGATAAGTTTAGGGTTAAGCCAAACTTATTCTCTTGATAACATCCGGGTGTTTGAAATATGATATCCCGGGGGATATCGTTATCTGATATTGAAGACCTAGTTTTGGCTAACAATAAACAAGACTCTTGGAAAAAGAAAACCCTAACTCTCCCTAGCTTTTCTCTCTCCCTCACGCAGCCTCTCTCTCTCTCTCTCTTATGCTCCTCCTCTCTTGTTTCTTCCCTTGGTGTTTTGCTAATCAATAGCAAGAGAACTAACGAGATTTGAGACCACTCCTCTTCGTCCTTTGTTTCACCAGCAAGGATTGAGGCAGTGGAATATTCTGTGAGCCGGAAAGCTTGGCGTTCATGCAAACAAGGCGAAGTAGGAGGTTAGCGGGATTTCAACCGGAAGCTTCATCAAGCGGGCAAGGCGAGGCTATTCCTGTGGTTTAATCCATTCCTACACAACCTATAAGGCTTAAAGCACGCAAAGGTATGATCTTAACGCTTCCGTGTTGCCATTAAAAGGCTTGTTGTTTTGTTCTTTCTTTGTTTTTCGTTCCCGTGCATGCTCTTCTGTTCTTTAAAACCTTCAAAATGGTATCAGAGACATGCGTTTTGATCAACTTAGGGAGCATGTTAGTTAATAAAAATGGAGAAGATCATCGTTTAGTACTTAAATCTGTGATCTTTCGTTGTTTTGGTATTGGATAGATGGATTTGTAAGCTTCACAGTGGAAGCATAGGCTACTGTAAAATTTTGCGCTTTGCTAGAACGATCGTATAAACCCAATTTGAAGGGTATAGGCGAATGTGGTTTTGGTTTGGATGAGTTTTTTGTAAGTAAAAATGTCCAAAGAAGCCGTAGAAAGAAGTAGCAGAAAAACGCAGAAGAAGCGGGAAAAAATTCACGCGGAGAAAAAAAAAACGAAGAAGAAGGCACTATTCATAAGCCACCGACCAAGCCGAGTCGTCGCCTGTGCTGTGTCTGGAGTCGTCTGCTGCGCGTCTTGGGGCCAAGCTGGATTTCAAATTTGCAATTTGCATGCAAATTGCAATTTGCAATTGCTCGTGGGTTGAACGAATGGCAAACGGATTAATGCGCGGGTTGCACAGGCGGGGGTCACCGAGCGCACACGCTGGCAGGCGGATCGGCTCCACGGGTTGCAAAAGCTAGAGATCTGGTGCGGCTGGTGCACTGGGCGTGCTGTGAACCGCAGAGCAAATGGGCTCTGATCCGATGCATCGGGTGTACATGGACCGACAGATTTGTTTTTGCAATTTTTTTTGTTTTTTTTCTTTTCCGTTTTGGGTCTCATACCAGGCGAAGTTAATATTTTTGCAATAGTTAATATTTTTGGAATATATTTGCATGAAAAATATCAGTAAGAGATTTTAGGATTAAACAAGACCATTAATTAATTAATTAATTAATTAATTAATTCTATTATTTGGGCACTTAGGTTTAAAAATAGAAAAGCACGAAAACGTTTACTGTTTTCTAGCATGCTATTTTTTTTTGTGCACCTATGTGCGTATTTTCTCAAAGACCAAAGTCTTTGGGAACACTTTTGACAAGAAAATATTTTTCTTCAAAAATTAAATGGTTATTTTAATTTATACAAAAATTAATCCTTAGATATGTTCTCAAAGGATTTAATCCTTGACATAGAAAATATATTGGATTTAGATATTTTTGTAAATTAAAATGCAGAGCCATTTTGTTTTATTTTGCACTAGAAAAATTGTTTTGTCAAATAAACTTGAGACCGATGTCTCTAGAAAGTTTTAATTGAAATTTTTTTTTGAAATTATTAAGTTTTAACTTAAATAAAATTAGTCCATGGAAAAATCTCTCAAAGGATATAAATCTTGACATCTAGATTTTAATGGATTTAGATATTTATTTTAAGGAAAAACTTAATGAAAGTTTTCAAAAGGATATTTTTCAGAAAATCTTTATTTCAAAAGACTAAGTGGGAGAGGGGTTCCAACGGCCCCATGGCTTCCATCACGATCCTCATTAGAGATTGTAAGTCCTCTCGCGTCACCCTGGGAGTGAACCCGTATAGGATGGGATACCACAATGATCTAGATCTAATAGGAGGATGTAATTAATAACCTTGGGCACGTACTATAATTGGCCAGCCCTCGTTGGAGGTTATAGTGCGAGGTATGTCCATAGAAAATGAGAGGAAACGACCATCCCCTCGATGGAGTTATTCTCTAGATTATTACCTAGAAGATAAATTAATTTGTGGTGGTTAATACACTTAGCTTAGGGAACTGTTAATCTTCCTAAGAAGCTATGTTAGTTTTCCTAAGAGCCAAATTATTTTTAGTGCACAAATTTATTTTGTTTTCACAAACTAAATCCTTTCTTTTATTTTCAATTTTTCAGAAATGGTGGGAGGTTCTTTTAGTCTATTGGCCATTATTCTCAGGGAGAATAAGTTAACGGGTCCAAATTATATGGACTGGAAGAGGAATCTGGACATAATACTCACAACTGAGGAGTATAAGTATTTCCTTTACGAGATTTGCCCTGTGATCGGGAAAGGTTCCACCACCAAAGAGCGAGAGGCTGAGAAGGCATGGAAGAAGGCAGACGAAATGGCACGATGCTATATGTTAGCCTCCATGTCTAATGTACTTCAATCAAAACACGAGCACATAGCTTCTGTGTATGATATTAGTCAATCATTGGCCACTATTTTCGCGGACAAGAGCCGGCCCGCAAGGCAGGAGGCTCTTCGAACTATAATAAACACTAAGATGGCTGAGGGAGCATCAATCCGAGATCATATGCTCAAGATGATTGCTGCTTTCGAGGAGGCAAAAATCTTAGGGGCTATCATTGACCCCGAGAGCCAAGTGGACATGGTTCTTGAATCTCTACCGAGTTCCTTTACTTAGTTCAAGTTAAATTACAACATAAACAAGTTAAACATGAGTTTAAATGAGTTAATAAAGGAACTCCGGATGACAGAGAAGGTCATGAAGCCACAGTCAAAGGCCATGATTGCTAAGGCTTCTTCCTCAAGAACTGGGCCCAAGCCCAGAAAGTTCAAAAGGAAGAAAGGAAACGCAACGGCTCAGCTTAAGACCTAGCCCAAAGATAAACTAAAGGGCAAGTGCTTCAAATGTGGGAAGAAGGGACACTGAAAAAAGGAGTGTCCAAATCTTCAAGTCAAGAAAAATCCCATAGGTAGTGTTTTCTATCTAGAGTCTATATCAATGGTTGGATCAACTTCCACTTGGATTGTTGATTCAGGAGCCGCTGATCATATCTGTAACTCCTTGCAGGGGTTTAGAAAGATTAGAAGACTCAAGAAGGGTAATATGGGCTACGCGTGGGAAATGGAGCACAAGTCTGGGCCCTTGCAATGAAAGAGTTTGATCTAATTTTTTATTGTAATAGAATAGTGGCTTTAAAAGATATTTTATATGCACCTGGATTTCGTCAGAATTTGATTTCAGTTGCAAAACTAATAAATCAAGGATATTCTATATCTTTCCATTCTGGTATTTCTATCAGTAGAGATGGAGAAATTTTATATACTAGGCACATGTATGAAAATATATTCTTTTTAAACCATATTAACAATCAATTGAATAATGCTCAATCTGAACCTTTAACTAAGAAGAGAAAGACTAATGTCAATGACTCATACCTTTGGCATCTAAGGTTGGGTTATATTAACTCAATCAGGATTCAGAGGCTAATCCATGATGGGCCTTTGGGCTCACTGAGATTGGAAAATTGGCCTCAGTGTGAATCCTACCTGATGGGAAAGATGACCAAAATTTCATTTACACCAAAGGCGGATAGAGCCAAGGAGGTATTGAGTCTTGTTCACACTAATGTGTGTGGTCCATTATCTATACTAGCTAGAGGAAGTTTTGAGTACTTCATCACTTTTACGGATGATTGTACAAAGTATGGTTACATTTACCTGATGAGACGCAAGTCTGATTCTTTTGACAAGTTTAAGAAGTTTAAGGCCGAAGTGGAGCGTTGGACAGGTAAATTAATCAAAACCTTACAATTGGATCATGATAGAGAGTACCTCTTGGGTGTTTAAGGACTACATGGTACATCATGGGATAGTATCCCAACTCTTTGCACCGAGAACACCCCAGTAGAACGGAGTAGCTGAGAGAAGAAACAAGACATTGATGGAAATGGTCCAAAGCATGATGTCTCATGCTACTCTTCCAGTGTCCTTTTTGGGATATGCCTTGGAGATAGCGGCATATATTCTGAACTTGGTGCCTTCCAAGTCAGTACCAAGGACTCTCTATAAGATGTGGATTGGGCGTAAGCCAAGTCTGAATCATCTTAGGATTTGGGGTTGTCCCGCTTACGTACTGGTCAAAGGAGACAAGTTGGAACTAAGATTAGAATTATGATATTTTGTTAGGTATCCAAAAGGGACAAAGGGATGTTACTTTTATCATCCTAAGGAGCAAAATGTACTAGTCAGTACCAATGCTAAATACTTGGAAGATGATCAAAGTACTTCTACTAAAGGTTCAACAAGATTAGAACTTGAGGAGAAGTTATTTATGGAATCAACTTTTTCTAACCTGATTGTGGAACAAGAAGAGGTACAACCTCAATAGCCTGTACAAAATGGAGCCTCGTTGTAGTGGGAGAGTGTTTAGGGTTCCGGAGAGATGGACTGGAGAAGCTTTTGAGCTAGTCTCCGACCATCAGAAACAAGACCCCACTAGATATGAGGAGGCTATTATTGATGCCGATGCAAATTTATGGCATGAAGTAATGAAAGTCGAGATTGAGTCTATGTACTTCAATCAGGTTTGGGATCTTGTAGCTTCACTTGAAGGGATAAAACCCATTGGGTGTAAGTGGGTGTACAAGAGAAAGAGGGGAGTGGAGGGGAAGGTAGAAACCTTCAAAGTTAGGCTTGTGGCAAAAGGGTATACTCAGAAAGAGGGAATTGACTATGAGGAAACCTTTTCCCCGGTGGCCATGTTTAAATCCACCCGCATCCTCCTTGCTATCGCATGTTACTATGACTACGAGATATGACAAATGGATGTCAAGATGGCATTCTTAAATGGCTATCTTAGCGAAGAAATCTATATGTTCCAACCGGAAGGCTTTATTGCTGAAGGCCAAGAACATATGGTTTGCAAGCTTAAGAAGTCCATTTATGGACTTAAGCGGGCATCGAGAGCATGGAACATTCGTTTTGATGAGACTGTAAAGTCTTATGATTTTATTCAAAAGGAGAATGAACCATGCGTGTATAGAAAACTTGAAGGCATTAACGTGGTTTTTTTTGTCTTGTATGTGGTTGACATTCTACTCATTGGAAATGATGTAGGGTCATTGTCATCTATAAAGGTTTGACTGTCAAATCAATTCAGTATGAAGGACTTGGGAGAAGCTAGCTACATTCTCGGGATTAGGCTTATTAGAAATAGAAAGTAGAGAATGTTAGGATTATCCCAAGCAACATACATTGACAAGATGCTGGCTAAGTACAGCATAGACTCATGCAAGGGAGCTCTAATCCCTTGCAAACATAGGTTGTCATTTTCTTCAAGGGACTGTCCTAAGTCTCAAGAAAAAAAGAATAGAATGAGTAGGATTCCCTACGCTTCGGCTGTAGGAAGTCTCATGTACGCCATGTTGTGTACTAGGCCAGATATCTGTTTTGCCGTAGGCTTAGTTAGCAGATATCAGTCAAACCCTGGGAAGGTTCATTGGCAAGCTGTAAAGCATATTCTCTAGTACTTCAAAGGAATGAGAGATTATATGCTGGTTTACAGGGCTAATGATTTGGTTTCTACAAGATACACAGACTCAGACTTCCAGACGAATAAGGATGAGAGAAAATCCACTAGTGGATATGTCTTCACCTTATCTGGAGGAGCAATTTCATGGAGGAGTATCAAGCAATCTTGCATTGCTGACTCAACCATGGAAGTTGAGTATGTGGTAGCTTCGGAGGCGTCTAAGGAAGCAGTCTGGCTCCGGAAGTTCCTTTTAGAACTTGGAGTCATACCACATATGGACAGGTCGGTTGTGATGTATTGTGATAACACTGGAGTAGTATCGCAATCTAAGGAACCTCAGAACCGCAAGAAGGGGAAACACATCGAGAGGAAGTACCACCTGATCCGAAATTTCAACCAGAGATGGGAAGTCGTGGTAGAACAGATTGCCTCAGAAAATAATTTAACAGATCCATTCACCAAGCCTTTGGCCGAGAAAGTCTTCAAGAGACACTTAGACGTCATAGGGGTGGGCACCTATGGATTTACCTAGTTTTAGAGTGCAAGTGGGATATTGCTAGATAGTATGCCCTCTTAGACTAGGTTTCTGATGTAAATATCGAATATTTTAATAAAAGAATTTATTTTCAGAAATCGTTTGGGAATTTACTTTTTATTTGTGCACAATTTCATTTGGAACAGACCCATTGTGTTTAAATAAGTGATGCATGTGAATGGTGGTCTTTCACAGTAAGGTATGGATCACGGATTATTTAAACACATAAACATTTGTTTTTAACCTATTGATGAGAATGGGAATCTCATCATGTTTAGGTTATTATGTTATGAATTCCAAATGAGGAATTGCTTACCTTTAGCCAATGAGTAGTCCACTCACTTCATGACATAAGCGTATTTCGAATACGTAGGACAGGACCTGTAGTAGTGGTTTCTAAAAGTATTATATGGTAGAAACCTAGACTACTACCGCTACAGTGTGGACTAGTACTGTACGACTTGAGTATGAGTTGGTGGTCTGATGAAGCTGGAAGCATATACTTTGATATGCTATAGTTGAGGTTATATGGTAGAACCAATATACTTGTGTTTTGGGTATATGTAACTAGTTAGTTAAGACAGATTTGTACAAGAAAGTTTCTACACAATATCGCCCATTGTGGTTGTTTGAATGATCTAACGTGTCCAGAGCCCTGGGAAACATGACTTGGATGTTTACTTTAGGGTAGCTCCATTGGAAAGCGGAAACACTCCAGGAAGTCGTGGATCATTGGACTAGAAGCCTAAGGATGGTAGAAGTCATTTAGAGAGGTGTTAGTACACTTTTTCCTCTCTAAATGTACGGTGATGTGTAGAGGGGTATTTTAATCATTTCACCTGTAGGTCGGAGACTTTTCTAATGCAGCATTGTCCTTGGGGTCAATATTTCCTTATGGTGATATTAGAAAATATTTAAAATGCAGAATACAACTATTTATATAGTAGGGGTATTTTGGTCATTTTAGCAGCCAAGGCGATGTGTCTTTTTGGTCCTCGGAATAACCCGTAAGTCTTAATTAATTTTGGATTGAGGAATTGGTCTCAATTAAAGAGGATTTTATTTTATTTTTGTTTTATTTTATTTTATTCAGGAAGTCTAATTTATTATTAGACTGGAATAAAATAAATAAATAAATAAAATAAAAATAGGAGTTGGGAGAAATTAATTATCTGGTTTAATTTTTTAATTAATTATTCAGGGCTTAAGTCCAGTTTGAATAATTAGAAAATTAACATGGGTTTAAACTAGAGGGAAATAATTAATGCTTAATTATTTATTGGGTTATTTATATGAGCCCAAGAAATAAATAATTGAAGTTTAATTATTTTGGTTCATTTTGGCTCATTAATTATTTATTGGGTTATTTTTATAAGCTCAGAAAATAAATAATTAATGCTTATTATTTTGGGCCTTTTTTGTCCAAGAAAAATAATAAATATTATTTTAACCCAATAGTTTGGACCATAGGGTTTTTCCAGATACAGATCAGATAAGTTTAGGGTTAAGCCATACTTATTCTCTTGATAACATCCGAGTATTTGAAATATGATATCCCGGGGGATATCGTTATCTGATATTGGAGACCTAGTTTTGGCTAACAATAAACAAGACTCTTGGAAAAAGAAAACCCTAACTCTCCCTAGCTTTTCTCTCTCCCTCACGCAGCTCTCTCTCTCTCTCTTGTTTCTTCCCTCGGTGTTTTGCTAATCAATAGCAAGAGAACCAACGAGATTTGAGACCACTCCTCTTCGTCCTTTGTTTCACTAGTAAGGATTGAGGCAGTAGAATATTCCGTGAGTCGGAAAGCTTGGCGTTCATGCAAACAAGGCGAAGTAGGAGGTTCGTGAGATTTCAACCGGAAGCTTCATTAAGCGGGCAAGGCTAGGCTATTCCCGTGGTTTAATCCATTCCTACACAACCTATAAGGTTTAAAGCATGCAAAGGTATGATCTTAATGCTTTCGTGCTGCCTTTAAAAGGCTAGTTGTTTTGTTCTTTCTCTGTTTTTCGTTCCCGTGCATGCTTATCTGTTCTTTAAAACCATCTGTAGTTCCGTATACCTGTAGTTTTTAGGAATTCATATAGGGGTTTGGGGTAAATTTTGGATATAGGACGTGATAGGGCCTAAATTAGTCATATATTTTCTAGTTATTTGAGGTTATTTTGTGATACATTTTGTTCAATAATTGGTTATATTCCTTCATATTTGAGATTTTACCATTGGAAAGGTATTTTGTACATTATTTTAGATTTTAAGGGTAAAATAAGAAAAAAAAATGTCGCTAAACAGAGTAGAGCCGGCACTGGCTAGAACACGGGAACTGGTGCCGGCCACATGCTGTTGGCACGCATTTCAAAGCGATGAAAAAATTGGTAAAATAGAGCAGAACAGAACCAAATCGGCGCTGGCTAGAAGGCCAAAGGTGGCGCCGACTGCACTCTGGAAGGATTGGAGCAAAAATCAAGAAAAATCTGCGAACGCTGGGAGAGACAGACCACAACTGGAGCCAGCCCTAGGCAAGACAGGCAACGCCTGGCTGTGCCCTTATGCTAAGGCGGTGCCTTGATTTTTGTGCTCATTTTTTTGACAATTTGTAGAGTTTTCGTATTTTCCTACTTCTAGTCAGCCAGAAACCCTAGAAGAACGAATTTAGGCACTTCAAAAAGCCTATAAATAGAGGAAAAATACAAGGAAAAGGGGAGGATTCGTAGATCAAAATAGAAAACCACTCAAATTTAAGAAGAATTTTTTCAAATTAAGGAAGATTGTGCAAGAGGGTCTACAAAGGAAGAAGAAGGAGGCTTGTCTATAAGTACTTTTTTTTACTTTGTTTTCTTTGTCTTGAACAATGATGTGTTAATTATTTTATTGTAACTTGACATTGTTTCAGTATTTATAATTTTTAGAGTTACTTTGATCTTTTGATTAATTGATTGTTATTCTTAGTATTTAATTACTTGTGCTTATTATAAGATTAATTGGTTGTTTCTTTCTATTAACTTGTTGGACCAAAGGGGTTGATGGTGGTTTCAGTTGATTGATTTTGTATTTGTTGTCTATTAACGTACTGGACCAAAGGGGTTAATTGCTAAGAATTGGATAATTAAAGGTTAATTGATGTTTAACTAGACCAAGGATTCATTGGTTAGCTTTATATTTTAAGTTTGCCAAGACCACGAAAATTTAATTAAGGATTGTGTTTAATGCGTCTTTTGGGTGAATTAGTTGAGACAGACCAAGTAATGCTAATTTATCTAGAAGATAGTGATTTCATGGATTGACCAAAGAAGTGAATTTATCTTAATCCTTCATAATGCCAAGAGAATGATTAGTTATGATGATGATTAGGTACTTTAAATCATGTTTGACAAAATAATGGTTTGACTTACATAATTCTCCATCTTTGACATGTATATATTCTTTTGTTTTATTTTATTTTCTTGTTTATTTCTTTTTATCGAGTTGGTTAAACAATGAAAAAAAAGTGATTAATGTATACTTGTTCCTGGAGGATCGACACTCGTTTGAATCTTATGCCATGTTTAATGATGAGTACGCTTGCTCATATGTGTAATTTGGGGTTAACGTTTTAATTTAAACTTGATTGGGAATGTGCTTATTTTTGTATGGCTTTTATACCTAAATTCAAACACAACAAGTTTTTGGCGCCGTTGCCCGGGAACAACATCATGAAATCTTAGATTTCATTGATTTAACCATGTTTATATGTTCATATATCTATATGTAAATATATAAATATGTATATACGTTCCTTGTATGACTAAGTGCCCTATTTTGTTGTTTGTATAATTGTATTTTAATTTCAATATATGTTGTATGTATGTAAATAGGTAGATACATGTTCATAATAACTAACTTATCTTTGTATGTTTGTATATGTTGTATTTTTAGTTATTTAATTTTACTAACCTAATGTTAATGTGGAATATGTGTAATCATTGTAGTTTGAATTAGATGATTTTTACATCTATAATTTTGAGTCAATACTAACTCTTCTTATTTTCAGGTTTGGACTTTTGCTAACACGATATTTTAGACAAACTGAATTTATTTTATTATTTGTTTCTTTATTTGCAATTTTTTAATATTAGTTTAATATTTAATTTATGAATTCGTGGTCATGCATTCAATTAGGGCAGTTTTTAATAAATAAAAAAAAAAGCATTCGTGTATTGATGATAGATTGGTAAAATTACAAGCTCACAGTGATGTTTTTAGTTAGACGTTATTAGAAGCATTAGTGAAATCTTTTGTAACTAATACACATTCATTTGTTTAGGGGCATGAAAAAGCTTCCCAACGATTGTGCGATCAAAGGAAACAATTAGTTAAGATTGTTGAGGAGACTCATGAGTTCATACTAGCCGTACAATTGACCATGGAAAAAAAGAGAGGCTATGAGGGACAATTGCATGATATGGCAAGAGAGGTATTTGATTCTACTCTATGTGCTCATAATTCTACTATTTCTTTGTCACATGATTTCTTAGGTTCCTCTCACTTCTTGGAGAACAATGGTCCCAATGATGATGTATGGAGTTTAACATGCCTCAAGAGGTTGGATTTATCATTCATTCTGAGAAACCCTTTGAGGATGTTGACGAACTCTACTCTTCACCCCAATTTCAGGGAGGTAACTTGATATTTGTAGAAGCATTGAAAAGTAAGGATTTCCCAATCCCAGCTTTAAGAACTCAAATACTAAGTTTAAAGGGAGATTTTAATTGTAAAAATTCTTTTAAAGAGTTAATTGGTGATTTCAAAGTTGATGCATCTGTTAGATACCATGTACACTCATATGTTGAAAAAGATATTTATGTGTCTAAAGGAATGTTAGAGAATGAGGTTTATGTGTTTTGCTTTGCTGAGATAAATCGTTTTCATGAACCCTCCATTTTTCAAAAATCCTCCATTCTTTCTACATTCATTATGCCTATCTTCTACTTGGAGCTTTAATCTATTTTCCAAAGGTTTGATGAGGAAGCATGATGAGTGGAAAGAGTTTGTATCTTTGTTTTTTTTTGTTAAGTTTTTTTTGGTTTTTCCTCTCTCAAATAAGGAAAATATTTTTCATCTTACGTGTGGGGGAGTGAGTCGCGTCTCTATTTTCTCTCTTAGGATTTTTAGTTTGTTTTCTTTTATTTTTGTGTCTTTATTTTGTTATTATTTTTCTTGTACTTTTCTTTTTCATACTATTTTCTTTACTTTTTGGTTAATTTTCTTTTCTAGTTTTTATGCTTTGGTGTGTTTCTTTTGTATTTTTCTTTTTAAGTACTTTGACAATACTCCTTTCTCCAGGAACTCGACTCTTTTGTAGAAGAATGCCACTATAATGAAAGTATTTTCTTTCTTATCTTTTCCCCTTTATTTTTGGTCCTGTGGCAATATTTCCTTGTTCTATTTTTTTTTTTTGCCATTGAGGACAATATCCAGTTTAAGTGTGGGGGAGTGGTTAGATTGAGAATTCTTCTATACTTTATTCTTTTATACTTCATCCTTTTGAAATATCCTTGTGAGCAAAATTTTTAAAAAATTTTTCGAATTTTTCTTTAACGTTCAAGATGTATTTTTAATGCATGTCTTTGTACTAGATCATAGAGTATATGTTCTATATCATTTATGGCTTATGCATGACTTTTTGCACGCACTTGGACTAAGTAGTTCTTGATCAAATGCTTTACATTGTTCTTAAATCTGTTTTTCTACTAAACTTCATTGAGCATTCTAGAACTTACTTGAATACCTCTTGAGGTGAAATAAGAAAGACAGTCATGATTTAACTTAGGGATGAAGGTAATAGGCCTTCTTTGGATAGTTTGAGGTTTTCAAGCCTACCTATTTGATATTATCCCTAGTGCCTATTTTGAGCCTAAATTGTCAATTTCTTTCTTAAACCCGTTATCATACTTTGTCCATTACTTCTTTCTGAGAGTTTGATAATTCTTCCAAATCTTTGATTGCTCTTGATGGATAAAAGTACAAGTAGGGGAGTTGTGAGGGAGATTGCGTGTATAAATGTCATGACTTGTTACTTTCAGTTATGCATCATTATTGAGTGGAGTTATGAAAGGAGAAAAGAAAAAGAGAAAAGAGAGCTTGAGAAAAACTAGAAAGTCGCTAGGTAAGGAAAGAAAGAAAAAAGGTGGAAAACAAACAAAAGCAGCAATTTGGAAGGAAAGAAAAAGAAAAAAGAAAAGCTGAAAGAGAAAAAGAAGAAAGGCACAGGAAGAAAGTTGAAAAAAATTGCTGAAATTTTTGATGATCTTGTGCAAAATGAATGATGAGTTAAGAATTATTGAGAAAAAAAAGAATGCAAGATTTGCTTGAACTATGCTATAACTGTCATACAAGGTTATGGGTTTTGATTTGGTTTGGTGATAGGAGAGTAAGAAAAGTTTAGAATTTCTTGGTACATCTTGTTTATCCTTTTCTTGCAAACTCTCATCATCTTTTATATTTGATTTTCCTATATCCTTCATTTGAAAGCTACATTACAAACCCTTTAGCCTTACATTATTAGCTTAAAAGTCCTACTTAACCTAAGTAGAATCATGATATGTCTCGAATTAGTGGAGAGAGTATATGAAAAGTAAGCTTATGTAATGCATATTCTTTTTGAACTAAATTCTTTCCAATAGTTTGAAAATATTGTTAGTATTGGGATGGTTCTACTAGTCATTCTTCACTTACACAAGTCTTGCATTTGTTATGAAAGGTATGTAGCATATGTTTTGTTGTCTTGAATAAAGAAAGCATTGGAGGTATTATTTTGAAAGTAATTGAGTGATTTTTTTTTGAAACCTTGTGTTTTTCCTACTTATCTTTGATACTTTGCTTGAGGACAAGCAAAGAGCTAAGTGTGGGAAAATATGATAGGACCTAAATTAGTCATATATTTTCTAGTTATTTGAGGTTATTTTGTGATACATTTTATTCAATAACTGGTCATATTCCTTCATATTTGAGATTTTACCCTTAGAAAGGTATTTTGTGCATTGTTTCAGATTTTAGGGGTAAAATAAGAAAAAAACGTCGCTAAACAGAGTAGAGGCGGCGCCGGCAAGACAGGGGAACTAGTGCCGGACACGTGCTGTTGGTACGCATTTCAAAGCGATGAAAAAATCAGTGAAACAGAACAGAACAGAACCAAATCGGCGCCGGCTAGAAGGCCAAAGGTGGTGCCAACTGCACTCTGGAAGGATTGGAGTGAAAATAAAAAAAATCAGCAAATGACTGGAGAGACAGACCACAACTGGAGCTGGCCCTAGGTAGGATAGGCGGCGCCGGCTATGCCCTGATGTTTAGGCGGTGCCTCAATTTTCGTGCACATATTTTTAGCAATTTGCAGAGTTTTAGTATTTTCCTACTTCTAGTTAGCTAGAAACTCTAGAGGAACGAATTTAGGCACTTCAAAAAGCCTATAAATAGAGGAAAAACACAAGGAAAAGGGGAGGGTTCGCAGATCAAAATAGAAAATCACTCAAATTCAAGGAGGAATTCTTCAAATCAAGGAGGATTGTGCAAGAGGGTTTACAAAGGAAGAAGAAGGAGGCTTGTCTATGAGTGCTTTTTTTTACTTTGTTTTCTTTGTCTTGAACAATGATGTGTTAATTATTTTATTGTAACTTGACATTGTTTCAGTATTCATGATTTTTAGAGTTACTTTGATCTTTTGATTAATTGATTATTATTCTTGGTATTTAATTACTTATGCTTTTTATAAGATTAATTGGTTGTTTCTTTCCATTAACTTGTTGGACTAAAGGGGTTGATGGTGGTTTCAGTTGATTGATTTTGTATTTGTTGTTTATTAACTTGTTGGACCAAAGGGGTTAATTGCTAAGAATTGGGTAATTAAAGGTTAATTGATGTCTGCCTAGATCAAGGATTCATTGGTTAGCTTCATGTTTTAAGTTTGCCGAGACCATGAAAATTTAACCAAGGATTGTGTTTAATGCGTCTTTTGGGTGAATTAGTTGAGACAGACCAAGTAATGCTAATTTATCTAGAAGATAGTGATTTCATGGATTGACCAAAGAAGTGAATCTATCTTAATTCTTCATGATGCCAAGAGAATGATTAGTTATGATGATGATTAGGTACTTTAAGATCATGTTTGACAAAATAATGGTTTGAGTAACATAATTCTCCATCCTTGACATGTATATATTCTTTTGTTTTATTTTATTTTCTTGTTTATTTCTTTTTATCGAGTCGGTTAAACAATGAAAAAAAAGTGATTAATGTATACTTTTTCCTGGAGGATCGACACTCGTTTGAATCTTATGCCATGTTTAATGATGAGTACGCTTGCTCATATGTGTAATTTAGGGTTAACGTTTTAATTTAAACTTGATTGGGAATGTGCTTATTTTTGTATGACTTTTATACCCAAATTCAAACACATCACGACAAGTTGGGTTCAATCACATATTAAATAGTCCCCTGCAAAGACTACACACAACACAGCCTACAGACATTCTACCTTCATTCTATTCCTTTTATTTCCTGCAATTGAAACCTTTTTTCCTTTTTATTTGCAGTGCTTTTTTCGATCGGGATTTTTTTAGTAGAATCTTTCTTCTGATAATTATAATTCCATCATTTGTTTTGGCTTTGTACCTCAATTTTGATTGCTTCTCTATTTCATCGAAGCCTAAGGTATTTTCGGTTTTTTTTTTGTTTTTGTGTTTTATCTTTTTTAGGTATTGGATGCATTTGTAGTTTTTTAATTCTGAGTTTGATATGCTGCGATGATTACAGGATATTAGAAGTGGATTATGATGCTATGGAAGAAGTTATTTGGCCCAATTATATCTGTCTAGACAATGGATGCTGTTGTACATCTAGGGCCTACTGACAAAACACAAATTTTAGGTTGAGATCAATATGATGCCACTATAGTAGACAGTACCGAAGGATCTTCTGATTTACATCAATTGCCTGTGGAATTTTCAAAACCCAAAGTAGAACATAGTGAGGAAAAGGATTCCTCAAAGAGTCTTCAAAAGGACAGCTTAGAAGAACTTTTAAAGGAAAGTTTGAAAGAACGTAAAATGGAGAGCTTAGAAGAATCTTCTGGACTGTCCTTGGAAACAACAAATGATGTGGTTCCTTATATTGGGCAAAGATTTGTCACCCATGATGCTATATATGAATATGATAGTGATTTTGCCAAACGTTGTGGCTTCTCAATTAGGCGTCATCGCACAGAAGGCAAAGATGGCATTGGGACACACAAGAAACAATAAGATACCTAGATGGCATGGGTTCACACAAGAAATTCATTTGAATTCTTAACAGGCATCAAGAACTCCTTCGTGGCTTGCAAATAAAGTTCCATATTTCTGTAAAGCCACCACGTAGCTTGATTAATTAGACAAGATACCTAGGTGAATATATGAACCTATCATGCACCCTATCTCCATACTTTGTTACTTTGGCCATACATTTAGGCAAAGGGTTATCAAAGATGTCCGCTTGACAACTATGAACCCATGCCTTAAACCGGTATTTGATGGGTAAAATTTAGGAAATATGCGTGCACTAAATTCATCGGATGAAATGTGCAATGCATCATATATTTTTCATTATTAGTATCCTAGTGAAGTGAAGTATGCTTTCATCCTATAAGCCTATATAAAGAGTACTTCTTTAAGGACCAAAGGGCACCTCATTATTCCTCACTCAAAATCCGTTGGAGCAAAATTTAGAATCCTTGCTATTAGGTATAAGCAGCAATGGTGCTTTCCAACTCCTTAAATATTACAGTTAGATACACTCTTACAATTTATTTATTTATAAATTTAATACATACACTCCTATTTTTATTTATTATCATATTCAATTCTAAAGTAAACAATTTCTATTCATTCATGCGGTTTAATATTTAGACATGGATATTTAGTCCATTTAGATCATGACTTGATCATTTAGCCCAGTTTGCATTCAAATTTTAATTTTTTTAAAATTCAGGTGGAATTTTTCCTTCATTTTATAATTATTAAATTTTAAATAATTATCATTTTTAAAAATTAATTTGGTTATTTAAATTCCACCTTAATTTAATTATATTTAAATAAATTTATTTAAAACAATTAATAACTAAATATACCGTAAATTATCTATTGCTACAAAGCAAGACTCTCAAAACCCAAAAATTCCCGTTTGCAATTTCACAAAGCTTGATTCAAAAAATGAAAAAAAAAAAATTACAATAGCTCAAAATTGTAAATATCGGGCGCTTAAAAATAATATTCTATTTCCAATAATATTTCAACCGAAATAATTCTCACAATAATAAAAGATAATATGATCAATACCCCCGTGCAACGCATAGGCACCGCTCTAGTCGTTCCTTAAATCTCTCATTTCATTGCATAAACTAGAAGCAAGTAGTCACGTCATTCATAGTTTTTCCCAGTCTTGCCATTTCATTGTTCAGTACAGGAGAACCTTGTTTTAGAGATGGAAAAATAGAGAAAAGAAAAATGCAACACATAATTCAGACGAATTAATTTTTAAAAATTTAGATGGAATATTTGGGATGAATTCGAGATGAATATCTTTTGTCTCTAAAAATAAAGTTTGTATTTGGTCTCTAAGTAGATTTGGAATAGAGACGATAGTAAAGTCATTTCAACTTTGTCTCCGAGTAAAGTTAGAACAGAGACGACTCTCAATGCCTCTCGAATATCAGAGACGAAATAGAGTCAATAAAAATCCGTTACTAACTATTGCTAAGGCTAGAGACAATGTAGTGATGAAAAATAATTTATTTTTATGTTGTTTAAAATTAGAATCTCATTGGAGACGAACATGTTCGTCTCTACAATTCTATTACTTCATTCATTGGGTAATTGGTCTCAAAATTGGAGATGACCAGATTCGTCTCTAAATTGAGATGATTTTAGAAATTAACAAAATCTTCTCAAATATGTGAGACTAATTAATAGCTTTTTTCGGTCTCTAAGTGTTAGAGATAGAAATCCAAATTACTTTTTGTCTCGAAGTTGACTCTAATTTGGATTCAATGGTTGTTATCCTTTTTTTTTTTTTTTTCTATCAATCAATGGTCATTATCTCTATTTTTGTCTTTGGTTTTTTATTTTAGAGACAAAATAGAGACCAATTTGAGTCATGTTTATATCTCTAAATATATTTGACAAATTTGAAAAAAAATTAAAATTTATTATATTAAAATGACAGTAAGTATTCGAGATTCCAAACTAAACATGAACTTATTATGTAGTCCGTTTGAGGTTTTAGATGCAATTCAATAAAAATTATGTTTATCATTCTAAATTATTGCGACCAGTCTAAATATATTTTATCATTATCATTACACATAATTAAGTTGAACTATATGTTTAAATTACTTTTAATGAAAACAGTACATTTGTGTTGTAGGCATTAATATCAATGTAAAACATTTTGAAAGAAATCTGTACATAATTATGTACATATTTATCTTAATTGCACTATTTATTATACTATTATAGTACTATTTGTCGAATAATTATGTAGTATCTAAAATAGTAGTGCTATATAATGTTTGATGATTAAATTTAGTTATAAATTATAAATTAATAATTTAATTAAATTACATAATAAACATTTTTTAAGGAAAAAAGAAGAAAATTTGCATGACAAAATGATTTGTCTTGTTACTAAAATAAAATTAAAAAAATTGTCAAATTTTGATTTTAAAAATTAGAGATGAATTTGATACGAAATAGAGACTGTAATACGACTTTCATCTCAATTTGGTCCATAATTGGTCTAAGAAAAAAGGTTAGTAAAAAATTATTTTAAGGCACTTTACTAATAAGCGCCATATTATGATTATACTAAGGCGTATAACTCAAGTGCCCTATAGAACCAAAATTTACAAAAATTAAAAAAGGAGATGAAACAATAATGTTTTGCTGCCAAATGGAAAAAATTTGAGACAAAAAGGAGGGAAGAAATTAAAAAAATAAAATAAAGCACTAAACAAAGGGGGTGGGGGGGGGGGGAGGCTTTGGTAGAGCTTAGACCCATCTCCTCCACTCCATTCTATCTCTGGGTTTCCAAAGAAAAAGCCAATGATTTTGCAAAATCTCGCAAATGCATGGATGGATTCATTGTAGTAGTTGACGGGATGCCAAAAATTGTATCATTACTTAATTTCTTAACCTAACTCTATTTTTTATGGGTTTCATTTTTTATCAGTGACTTTTCTCTTCCTTTCTAATAGATTGGATTTATAAGGAGGGGTATCACAATCTTTGTTAGCAAAACAATGTAATACACCGCTCCTTTGTTCACTGTGGTGGTGACGGCGGCCAGGAAAGCTAATTGATCTGCAGGATCTAAAGAGATCAGATTTCGGGGCATAAGGAAAAGACCATGGGGAAGGTTTGTAGTGGAGACCAAGGATTTATGGAGGAAGACAAGGATTTGGCTATTTCTCTCTTCTTTTATTTTTCATTTATTGCTTTGATTTTTGTAAAAATAATTTATATTGTATTTTTCATTTTAATTTGGGGCTAAGGTTAAAACAGACCTCCCTTATGCACTACCTGCTAGGTTCTTGGTCTTCTTTGCCTTTGTTTTATGCTGTGTATATTGAGAATAATAAAGAGGACCACAAGAGGACTAAAAAAAAAAAAAAATTATTTCTCTAACAAAACTATAACATAAACTTTCAAGCTTTCTTAGAGAACATGAGCATTAAATGCTCTATTACACACTTCACACATACCTCACGTATGCTTTTGTACACACCACCTCACTGCACATGTCATTACATGTGCACTCCACCACACCACACTTTTTTTTTACTTCACTTGATGGATACAAAATAATGACATACCTATATAAAGGTGATGTTTAATTGACATGCTAAGTCAGTTTTGCACCTCCAAAGCTTCTTGAAAGTTCTTTGTGTAGATTGAAAACAAAAAATAGAGGAAGGCATGCTTTGTAGAAAAAAAAAAAAATAGAGGCCAAAAAAACGAAGAACAACAGCTCAGAAGCATTTAATCAATACCTCTGTGCACCTTAAGCCTCTTTGGCTGTAGAGAAATTGACTGGACTACAGGGATAACTCCTTCTCCTCCGCTTGATGAAGTTTTCGGTTGAAATCCTACTATCCTCTTGCTTCGCCTTGTTTGCATGAAAGCTAAAGCTTTCTGGATCTCGGAATATTCCACTGCCTCAATCTTTGTTGGTGAAACAAAAGGTGAGGAGGAAGGTCTCAACGTTCTTGATTATCTTGCTATTGATTAGCAAGTACCAAGAACAATGGAAGAAAGAAGACATGAGAGAGAGAAGAAAAAAAAAAAAAAAAAAGGCTTGCTATTGTTTTTTTCATGGAGACGTGAGTCTCTTCCAAAAATCACGGTCTTTTTTATCTTTTTTTATCTGATAACAATATCTGCCTGGGATTTGATATTTCAAACATCCGAATATTATCAACAGAGTGAGTTTGCCTTAGCCTTAAACTCTTCTGTATCGTATTTGGAAAAACCCTATGGTCCAGACTATTGGGCTAAAATAATATTTATTATTTTTCTTGGACCCAAAGAGCCTAAAATAATAAACATTAATTATTTATTTTCTGAGCTTATGGAAATAACCCAATAAATAATTAATGAGCCCAAATGAACAAAAAATAATTACATATTAATTATTTATTTCTTAGGCTTATAGAAATAACCCAAATAATTAAACAAGCCTTTTTACATCTAGTTTAAGCCCTGGTTAATTTTTTAATTATTCAAACTGGACCTAGGTCCTGAATAATTAATTAACCAATTAAACCAGATAATAAATTTCTCTCAACTTCTTTTTATTTAATTTTATTCCAGTCCAATAATAAATTAGACTTCCTGAATAAAATAAAATCCTCTTTAACTGAGACCAATTCCTCAACCCAAAATTAATTAGGACTTACGGGCTATTCCGAGGATAAAAAAGACACACCGCCTTGGCTATTAAAATGACCAAAATACCCCTACTATATAAATAGCTGTATTCTGCATTTTAAATATTTCCTAATATCACCATAAGGAAATATTGACCCCAAGGACAATGTTGTGTTAGCAAAGTCTCCGACCTACAGGTGAAATGACTAAAAAATCCCTCTACATCCGTGCATTTAGAGAGGAAGAAGTGCATTTAGAGAGGAAGAAGTGTACTAACACCTCTCTAAATGACATCTACCATCCTTCGGCTTCTAGTCCAATGATTCACGACTTCTTGGAGTGTTTCCGCTTTCTAAGGAAGCTACCCTAAAGCAAACATCCAAGTCATGTTTCCCAGAGCCCTGGATATTTAGATCATTCAAACAACCACAAGGGGCGATATAGTATAAAAACTATCTTGTACAAGTCTGTCTTAACTAACTAGTCACATATACCCAATATGTAAGTATATTGGTCCTACGATAGAACCTCAACTATAGCATATCAAAGTACATGCTTCCAGTTTCGTCAAACCACCAACTCATACTCAAGTTGTAGAGTACTAGTCTACACTGTAGCAGTAGTAGTCTAGATTTCTACCAAATAGTACTTTAAGAAACCACTACTACATATCTTGTTCTACATATTTGAAATACGCTTATGTCATGAAGTGAGTGGACTACTCATTGGCTAAAGGTAAGCTATTCCCTATTTGAAATTCATAACATAATAACCTAAACATGATGAGATTCCCATTCTCATCAATCGGTTAAAAATAAACGTTTATGTGTTAAGTAACCCGTGATCCATACCTTATTGTGAAAGACCTCTATTCACATGGATCACTTACTTAAACACAATGGGTCTTTTTCAAACGTAATTGTGCACAAATAAAAATGTAAATTTACAAATAATTTCTAAAAATGAATTTTTTTATTAAAACATTCGATATTTACATCAGAAACCTAGTCTAAGAGGGCATATTTCCCAACACTTTGCAAGTTGTAATCTAGCTGGCTTTGTTCTTTGTCAAAATTGGTTGCTGCAAATTTGAAGATTTTTAGCTGCAATTCGCAACACTAGAGAATTCATCAATGGCGGTGGAGGATGGGGCTGATTTTTAGCTGCATACTATAGCTTTGGAATTTTCTCCAATGATGAAGAAACCAGGCAGTCATTACCGCCTTTAACACTCCCCCTCAATGATTGCTTCCTTAATACTTCTCATGAAATCATACCAAGTTGCCTTCAAAATTCTTCAAGCTTTACACCATTGAGACATTTGGTGAAAATATTGCAATTTGTTCTTTAGTTTTCACATGCTTCATTTCAATTTAACCACATAGTACTTTTTCTTGCACAAAATGATAATGAACCTCCACGTGCTTTGTTCTTGCATGAAATACTGGATTCCCTGCTAATTGTATTGCCGATTGATTGTCACAATAAAGTTGTATTACCTTATCTACTGGTTGATGAAGATCTTCCAAGAGTTGTAGTAGCTACGAACATTCTTGAGCTGCCATTGCTACATCATGATATTCTGCCTCAGTGCTAGATAGTGACATTTTTGGTTGTCTCTTACTGCACCATGAGACAACTCCAGGTCCAAGACTAAAAGCATATCCAGTAGTTGATCGTCGTGTGTCGTAAATTACCAGCGTAGTCGGCATCACAATATCCTATCATTTGAGATGTATTTGTCTTTTTATATGGCAAGCCATAATCTATAGTACCTTTAACATACCTTAGTATTCTTTTTACTACATCAGGATGTGGCTTCTTCGGTGTTTGTATGAATCGACTTACAACTCCAACTGCGTATGAAATATCTGGCCTCGTTAGTGTTAGGTAGATTAAACTACCTACTAACTATCGATACATTGTTCTGTCTTCAAGTTCCTTACCTTCAGTTGAGCATAATCGAACAGTCACCTCCATTGGAGTAAAGATTGATTTGTAGTCAAGCATGCCATATTTTTGTAGAAGATCTTGTGCATACTTTTGTTGGTATAAAAATATCCCATCATTTGCTTGTTCTATCTCTAAACCAAGAAAGTGTTTCAATTCTCCTAGCTCCTTCATCTGGAAGTGAATTAAAAGATTTGACCTAATTTGATCAATCTCTTCTTTATCATCTCCAGTAATGATCCGATCGTCCACTACACAAGTACTATGGCTAGCTTCCCTTCTCGAGCTTTAACAAACAAACTTGAATCAGCTGCTGCCATCGAATATCCATTCTGAATCAAGAATTCTGCAATTTTCCCATACCATGCTCGTGGTGCTTGTTTCAATCCATAAAGTGCTTTATTAAGTTTACACATGTACTTTGGATATGCCTTGTTCTCAAATCCTTGCGATTGTTCCATGTATATGTCTCGATCGAGTTCTCCATGAAGGAATGCATTCATTATATCCATCTACCATAACTTTCATGTCTTGCTTACAGCTAGGGTAAGTAATACTCAAATTGTAGTGATTTTTACTATTGGACTGAATGTCTTGTCATAGTCTAACCTGTACTTTTGTGAGAAACCTCGTGCAACCAGTCGTGCCTTATATCTATCAATCGATCTATCTGGTCAACTTTTTATTTGTACACCCATTTACAAGAGATAGGTTGTATATTCCTTGGTCTTAGCACTAATCTCCACATCTCATTTTGCTTTAATGCTAGTATTTCTTCTTAAATTTCCTTTCTCCATTCCTTATGTTTGGATGCCTCTTCGTATGTGTCTGGCTCTCTTGTAGTATCCTCGATCAAGGTTGCATTTGCATATTTTGGATTGGGTCTTCGTTGTCGAGTAGACCTCCGAAGTTGTGGTTACACCTCCTCTTCTTCGTCCATTTCTTCATATTGACTGGGCCTCTGATCTTCTGTAATTTTATGTACTCCTGTCTGCACGGACTCTTCAATAGTGACTCATTTCATGATAATTCTTTGTCATCCTCTTTAGATGTTTCAAAAGTCAAATGATATTTTTCTTATTCTTCCAGCTTTTTCATTGACTCTTCCAGGATTTCTTCAGATTGTGGTAGCTTCTCGGCTTGAGATGACCACCAAGATGATGCTTCATCAAATACAACGTTTCTAGATGTGAGCATCTACTTGTGTCAGGATTACAACAAATCCATCCCTTTCGTCTGGAATCGTATCCGACAAAGATGCAGCGAATTGCTTTCTTTTCAAACTTGCTCCTTAAATGATCAGGTACCAATACGTAGCATACACACCCGAAAACTAAAAAATGAGCTACAATGGGCTTCTTCTTCCATAATTTCTCGTAAGGTGAGATCATGCCGAGCTTCGCTTGTGGTAGGTGATTTGTGATATATACTGCTGTCTTCATGCATTCAGCTCAAAACCACGATTGAACATTCTTGGCATGCAACATGCTTCTACAAGTCTCTGCTAAATGCCAATTCTTTCTTTCTGCAACTCCATTCTGTTGTGGAGTGTTTGGACATGTCAATTGTTGTCGAATCCTGTTTTGTTTTAGGAATTCTATAAATTCCTCTGAAGTGTATTCTCTACCGTTGTCTATCCAAAGACACTTTATTTCATAGCTAGTTTCACTTTTTGCTTTCTCATTGAATGCTTTAAGCTTTGTTAAGGCTTCAGACTTTTCTTTCAAGAAATCAATCAAAACATATCTAGAATAGTCATCGATAAAAGTTATCATGTATCGATAATCACTCACCGATGGCTGCTTCACTGGGCTAAAAACATCTGAGTGGATTAGCTTCAAAGGCATCTTGGCTCTGAACTTCGATCCTCGTATGGTAGTTGATGCACTTTACCATACCGGTAGCTAGCACAAACTATATTGTCTTGAACCTCCAACTGTGGTAGGCCCTTCAACATTGATTTTTTTTATCATTACCTTTAGTTTGGTGTAGCTTACGTGTCCCAATCTTGCATGACATAAATTTGGTGTTTTGTTCTCTTTAGTCTTATTTACGTATGATGTCTCTAAAGACATTACATAGATAGACTATAATCTTCGTCCTTCCATAATTGGATCTTCTTCTAACTTTAATTGACGATACACCTTCACGTTGTCTAGGCCGAATACGACATAGTTCCCTGCTAAAGCTAGCTGTGATACTAATAGCAAGTTCTTTTTCATACTTGGCACGTGCAACACATTATCTAACTCCACTTTTGTAGAGTTGAATCGTGGTCCTACTAGAGCTTTGCAAATATGTGTTATTAGCATTTTAGAGTTATTAGCAGTTACCACAACATATCCACTTATATATTTCTCCATGCAGCAGAATTTTTCTTTATCTCCTGTCATATGATTAGAGCATTCTGAATCTACTATCCAATTATTTTTGTAATTGATAAGTTTATCACTTACCGTGACTAGTGCCAGATCTTCTTCATTTTCTTGAAGTGGGCTCGTCAGTGTCTCTTCTTCTTCGATCGCGCAGGACACATGAAAGTCCCATTTATCCTCACTTTCTTGAGTATGTGAAGAGGTGGTAACATTCCCTTTGGCTTGTCTATGCCAACAATCTTGAGCGAAGTGACTTTTCTTTCCACAGTTGTAACCCTCATTGTTTCTTCGCCGACTCCTCATGTTGCTATTTTGCTATGGTGGTGCTCCCCCTTGATGTGTATTTTTCTCCGGAAGCCTTTTCTGCCAAAAACCACGTCTCTCTTTATTTTTTTCTCTTTCCATTGGTATTCTGGTATTTTTCTATCCTCCGTATACTCTTCGTCTGCCATATAGAGCCTTCTCTTCCTTATTGGTTGATCCATTATAGGATGGTCTTACTAAGACTTTTTCATTTGCTAGTATGCTTTCCAACACATTGAGTGTTAGTGGCTCAGGCCATCCCCGTGTTGCTATTATAATTGGGGTGTATTCCCCCGAATTATAATTCTCCTCATGCTAGTCTCGTCAATAGGGCAAATAGGGTCTAATTTTGAAAAAATTTCACTTAAGGATATCACTTTGGCAAAATATTGACTTACTGTCATATTACCTTGTGAGATTCCCAATAATTCGTTTTCAAGTCTTTGCATCTTAGCTTCATTAGTCTTGAAGAATCTCTCCGCCAGAATATCCCAAGCTTCCTTTGGTGACTTTACATTTTTAATCAAATCTAAAAATTATTTTTCAACTATTAAGGCTAAAATGGATAAAACATTACAAGCATTTTTGTCCCATTTTTTGTATTCTCCAACATTTTCCAATGGTGGTGGCATTGTTTGGCTTCCATCTACGAGCTCCTATAAGCCTTATCCTCTCAAATAGAATTTTAGACACACGCTCCAATCGCTATAGTTATCCTTTGTGAGCTTTTCGATATTATTCGCGTTGACGAAATCTGCCATCTTGACTTAGTGATGCCCTCCACCTTATCCAAGTAAGTCTGGTCCCTGACCAACCAACTTCACAATCCTTGACTGTGCAACGGCAGAGTCTCGATGTACCACGATCACTAACGGATTACTTTGAACATAATCCCTGACCGTTCTTTGACTGTTGGATTGTATGCCCTCTTAGACTAGGTTTCTGATGTAAAATCGAATTATTTAATAAAAGAATTTGTTTTCGGAAATTGTTTGTGAATTTACTTTTTGTTTGTGCATGATTTTCGTTTGGAACAGACCCATTGTGTTTAAATAAGTGATCCATGTGAATGGTGGTCTTTCACAGTAAGGTATGTATCACGGGTTATTTAACACATAAACATTTGTTCTTAACCTATTGATGAGACTGGGAACCTCATCATGTTTAGGTTATTATGTTATGAATTCCAAATGGGGAATGGCTTACCTTTAGCCGATGGGTAGTCCACTCACTTCATGACATAAGCGTATTTCGAATACGTAGAACGAGACCCGTAGTAGTGGTTTCTCAAAGTACTATATGGTAGAAACCTAGACTACTACCGCTACGAGCGTGGACTAGTACTCTACGACTTGAGTATGAGTTGGTGGTCTAGCGAAGCTGGAAGCATATACTTTGATTTGCTGTAGTTGAGGTTCTATCATAGGGCCAATATACTTGCATGTTGGGTATGTGTGACTAGTTAGTTAAGACAGACTTATACAAGATAGTTTCGCACTATATCGCCCCTTGTGGTTGTCCGAATGGTCTAAATTATCCAGGGCCCCGGGAAACATGACTTGGATGTTTGCTTTAGGGTAGCTCCCTTGGAAAGCGGAAACACTCCGAGAAGTCGTGGATCATTGGACTAGAAGCCTAAGGATGGTAGATGTCATTTAGAGGGGTGTTAGTACACTTCTTCCTCTCTAAATGTACGGCGATGTGTAGAGGGGTATTTTAGTCATTTCACCTGTAGGTCGGAGACTTTGCGAATGCAGCATTGTCCTTGGGGTCAATATTTCCTTATGGTGATATTAGGAAATATTTAAAATGCAAAATACAGCTATTTATATAGCAGGGGTATTTTGGTCATTTTAGCAGCCAAGACGATGTGTCTTTTTGGTCCTCGGGATAGCCCGTAAGTCCTAACTATTTTTTGGGATGAGGAATTGGTCTCAGTTGAAGAGGATTTGACTTTATTTTGTTTTATTTTATTTTATTCAGGAAGTCTAATTTATTATTGGACTGGAATAAAATAAATAAATAAATAAATAAAATAGGAGTTGAGAGAATTTAATTATCTAGTTTATTTGGTTAATTAATTATTCAGGGCCTAGGTCCAGTATGAATAATTAAGAAATTAACCTGGGCTTAAACTAGGGGAAATAATTAATGTTTAATTATTTATTGGGTTATTTATGTAGGCCCAAGAAATAAATAATTAAAGATTAATTATTATGGTTCATTTGGGCTCATTAATTATTTATTGGGTTACTTATGTAAGCCCGTAAAATAAATAATTAATATTTATTATTTTGGGCCTTTTGGGTCCAAGAAAAATAATAAATATTTATCCTGCCCAATGGCTTGGACCTTAGGGTTTTTTCCGGAGATGGTTAAGAGGAGTTTAAGGTTAGGCCAAACTGTTTCTCAGGATAACATCCGGATATTTTGAAATCCCGGGGAGATGTTTATCAGAGATTGAGAGACCTAATTTTGGCTAAATATAAACAACTCTTTGAAAAGAAAAAATACCCTAATTTTTCTTGGCTAAGGAGACTCTCACATGAGTCTCTCTCTCTCTCTCTCTCAAAGTCTCTTCTTCTTCTTCTTCTTCTTGTTTTTCTCTTGTTCTTTGCTAATCAATAGCGAACGAAACAAGGAGAATTGAGACCCTTCCTCTTCACCATAGTGTTCACCGACTAGAGGTTAGGCCGAGGAATATCCCGAGAGCCGGAAAGCTAAGCGTTAATGCAAACAAGACGAAGTCGAAGGCTAGCGGGTGTTCAACCGGAAGCTCCTTCAACTGTGCAAAGCGAGGCGATTCCAGCCGTTCAATCTATTCCTACGCAACCTAGGAGGGTTAAGGAACGCAAAGGTATGATCTGCACACTTCCGCATGGCCTTTATGGCCCGCGTTTAATTTTTTTTGGGTCTCTGTTTTTATCGTCCATGGCTCCCTGTTTTACTGCATTCACCATCAAAGTGGTATCAGAGCCATTGGTTTTGATCAATATAGGGAGCATGGTAGTTAATAAAATGGAGAAGATGATTATACCTGTGATCCTTCGCTGTTTTGGTATGGGATAGATGGTTTTGTAAGCTTCACCGTGAAGCATAGGAGCTACTGTAAATTTTTTGGCTTTGGTGTTTTAATCGTGTAAACCCAATTTTAATGGGTATAGGCGGTTGTGGTTATGTTTTGGATGAGTTTTCATAAGTAAAAATGTCCAAAGAAGCCAAAAATTTGAGCAAAATATGAAGAAAAGAAGCTCTGCAAATTTTCGCGCGGAAAGAAAGAAAAACGAAGAAGATGCACTGTTCCTAAGCCGCGGAGCCGAGCCGAGCCGATTAAGCCGAGCCGCACTGTTTCTGTTTCACGAGCCGCGTCTTCTGAGCCGCGTGAGCCGAGCCGCTACTGTAGCAAATTGAGCCGATGAAAATTGCAGAATTGAAAATGCAATTGCGCGGGCGGATTCGGTGCGGGTCACGGAGCGGAGCGGTTTTGCGGGTTGAGGCAGCGCCTGATCTGGTGCGCGCGGTGCACAGCGGCCGCGGTGGACCACAGGCCAAATGGGCCCGGATCCGGTGCGGCCGGTGCAGTGGACCTCCAGTCAAATTTTTTTTTAATTTTTTTTCTTTTTCGTTTTGGGTCCCATACCAGGCAAAGTTAATATTTTTGCAATATTTATATTCTTGGAATATATTTGCATGAAAAATATTAGTAAGGGATTTTAGGATTAAACAAGATCATTAATTAATTAATTAATGTGTTTAATTCTATTATTTGGGCACTTAGGTTTAAAAAAATAGAAAAGCATGAAAACGTTTATTGTTTTCTAGCATGCTATTTTTTTTATGTACCTATGTGTGCTTTTTCTCAAAGACCAAAGTCTTTGGGAACCTTTTGTTTTGGCAAGGAAAAATATTTTTCTTTAAAAACTAAATGGTTATTTTAATTGGTACAAAAATTAATCCTTAAATATTTTCTCAAAGGATTTAATCCTTGACATAGAAAATATATTGGATTTAGATATTTTTGTAAATTAAAATGGAGAGCCATTTTGTTTTGTTTTGGACTAGAAAAATGATTTTGTCAAATAAACTTGAGACCAAAGTCTCTAGAAAGTTTTAATTGGAAATTTTTGAAATCATTAAGTTTTAACTTATATAAAATTAGTCCATGGAGGAAATCTCTCAAAGGATATAAGCCTTGACATAGAGATTTTATTGGACTTAGATATTTTATTTTTGAGTTAAGAAAAACTTAATGGAAATTTCAAAAGGATATTTTCCAGAAAACCTTAATTTTAAAAGATTAAGTGGGAGAGGGGTTCCAACGGCCCCACGGCTTCCATCACGGTCCTCATTAGAGATCGTGGATCCCCTCGCGTCACCCTGGGAGTGAACCCGTATAGGATGGGGATACCACAAGGATCTAGATCTATTGGAAGGATGTAATTAATAACCCTGGGCACGTACTATGATCGGCCAGCCCACGTTGGAGGTTATAGTGCGAGGTATGTCCATAGGAAATGAGAGGAAACGGCCATCCCACGATGGAGTTATTCTCTAGACCATTACCTAGAAGGGAAATTAATTTGTGGTGGTTAATACACTTAGCTTAGGAAACTGTTAATCTTCCCAAGAAGCTATGTCAGTTTTCCTAAGAGCCAAATTATTTTCAGTGCACAAATTTCATTTTGTTTTCACAAACTAATTTCTTTCTTTTATTTTCGATTTTCGTAAATGGTGGGAGGTTCTTTTAGTCCATTGGCCGTTATTCTCAGTGGAGAATAAGTTAACGGGTCCAAACTATGTGGATCGGAAAAGGAACCCGGACATAATACTCACAAATCGAGGAGTATAAGTATGTCCTTTACGAAACCTGCCCTATTATCGGGGAAGGTTCCACCGCTGAAGAGCGAGAGGCTGAAAAGGCATGGAAGAAAGCTGACGAAATGGCACGTTGCTATATGTTAGCTTCCATGTCTAATGTGCTCCAGTCAAAACACGAGCACATGGCTTCTGCGATATGACATAAGTCAATCGTTGGCAACTATGTTCGCGGACAAGAGCCGGCCCGCAAGGCAGGAGGCTCTTCGAACAATTGTAAACACTAAGATGGCTGAGGGAGCATCAGTCCGAGAGCATATGCTCAAGATGATTGCTGCTTTCGAGGAGGCAGAAATCTTAGGGGCTGTCATTGACCCCGAGAGCCAAGTGGACATGGTTCTCGAATCTCTACCGGCTCTTTCACTCGGCCTCAAGTTAAACTATAACATGAACAAGTTGAACATGAGTTTGACTGAACTGATGAAGGAGCTCCAGATGGCGGAGAAGGTCATGAAGCCGCAGTCTAAGGCCATGATTGCTAAGGCCTCTTCTTCAAGAACTGGGCCTAAGCCCAGAAAGTTCAAGAGGAAGAAGGGGAATGCAGCAGCCCAGCCCAAGAACCAGCCCAAGGACAAACCAAAGGGCAAGTGCTTCAAGTGTGGAAAGAAGGGACATTGGAAAAAGGAGTGTCCAGATCTTCAGGCCAAGAAAAACCCCACAGGTAATGTTTACTATCTAGAGTCCATATCAATGGTAGGATCAACTTCCACTTGGATTGTTGATTCAGGAGCCACTGATCATATCTGTAACTCCTTGCAGGGGTTTAGGAAGATAAGAAGACTTAAGAAGGGCGAACATGGGCTTCGAGTGGGTAATGGAGCACAAGTCTGGGCCCTTGCAGTGGGAGAGCTGGATCTTATTTTTGATTGTAATAAGATAGTGGTTTTAAAAGAAATTTTATATGTATCTGGTTTTCGTCGTAATTTGATTTCAGCTTGCAAAACTTATTAATCAAGGATATTCTCGTATCTTTCCATTCCGGTATTTCTATCAGTAGAGATGAAGAAATTTTATGTACTTGGCACATGTATGGAAATTTGTTCTTTTTAAACCCTATTAATAACCAATCAAATAACGCTCTGTCTGAACCTTTAACTAAGAAGAGAAAGACCAATATCAATGATTCATACCTTTGGCATCTGAGGTTGGGTCATATTAACTCAACCAGGATTCAGAGGCTAATCCATGATGGGCCTTTGGGCTCATTGAGATTGGAAAGTTGGCCTCAGTGTGAATCTTGCTCGATGGGAAAAATGACCAAAAGGTCTTTTACACCAAAGGCGGATAGAGCCAAGGAGGTGTTGAGTCTTGTTCACACCGATGTGTGCGGTCCATTGTCTACACCAGCCAGGGAGGTTTTGAGTACTTCATCACGTTCACGGATGATTGTACGAGGTATGGTTACATTTACCCGATGAGACGCAAGTCCGACTCTTTTGACAAGTTCAAAGAGTTTAAGGTCGAAGTGGAGCGTCGGACAGGTAAATTAATCAAAACCTTACGATCGGATCGTGGTGGAGAGTACCTCCTAGGTGAATTCAAGGACTACATGGTACATCATGGGATAGTATCCCAGCCTCTGCGCCGGAACCCCCAGCAGAACGGAGTAGCCGAGAGAAGGAACAGGACGTTGATGGAAATGGTCCGAAGCATGATGTCTCATGCTACTCTTCCAGTGTCCTTTTGGGGATATGCCCTGGAAACAGCGGCATATATTCTGAACTTGGTGCCTTCCAAGTCAGTACCTAGGACTCCCTATGAGATGTGGACTGGGCATAAGCCAAGTCTGAATCATCTCAGGATTTGGGGGTGTCCAGCTTATGTACTGATTAAGGGAGACAAGTTGGAACCAAGATCAGAATTATGCTATTTTGTTGGGTATCCAAAAGGGACAAAAGGAGGCTATTTTTATCATCCTAAGGAGCAGAAGGTACTAGTCAGTACCAATGCTAGATACTTGGAAGATGATCAAAGTACTTCCACTAAAGGTTCAACGAGGTTGGAACTGCAGGAGAAGTTATCTATGGAATCAACTTCTACTGACCCGATTTTGGAACAAGAAGAGGCACAGCCTCAAGAACCTGTACAAATGGATCCTCGTCGTAGTGGGAAAGTGTCTAGGGTTCCGGATAGATGGACTGGAGAAGCCTTTGAGCTGGTTTCCGACCATCAGGAACAAGACCCCGCTAGGTACGAGGAGGCTATTGCTGATGCCGATGCAAATATGTGGCATGAAGCAATGAAAGCCGAGATTGAGTCTATGTACCTCAATCAGGTTTGGGATCTTGTAGCTTCACCTGAAGGGATAAAACCCATTGGGTGCAAGTGGGAATACAAGAGGAAGAGAGGAGCGGATGGGAAGGTGGAAACCTTCAAAGCTAGGCTTGTGGCGAAAGGGTATACTCAGAAAGAGGGTATCGACTATGAGGAAACCTTTTCCCCGGTAGCCATGCTTAAATCCATTCGCATCCTCCTTGCCATCGCCTGTCACTATGACTACGAGATATGGCAAATGGATGTCAAGACGGCATTCTTAAATGGCCATCTTAGCGAAGACATCTATATGTCCCAACCGGAAGGCTTCATTGCTGAAGGCCAGGAACACATGGTTTGCAAGCTTAAGAAGTCCATTTATGGACTTAAGCAGGCATCAAGAGCATGGAACATTCGTTTTGATGAGACTGTAAAGTCTTATGGTTTTATTCAAAACGAAGATGAACCATGCGTGTCTAGGAAACTTGAAGGCATCAATGTGGTTTTTCTTGTCCTGTATGTGGATGACATTCTACTCATTGGAAATGATGTAGGGACATTGACATCTACAAAGGTTTGGCTGTCTAGTCAATTCAGTATGAAGGACTTGGGAGAAGCCGACTACATTCTCGGGATTAGGCTTCTTAGAAATAGGAAGCGAGAGAATGTTAGGATTATCCCAAGCGACATACATTGACAAGATGTCGGCCAAGTACGAGCATGGACTCATGCAAGGGAGCTCTAATCCCTTGCAGACATGGGTTGTCATTTTCTTCGAAGGACTGTCCTAAGTCTCAAGAAGAAAGGGACAGAATAAGTAGGATTCCCTACGCTTCGGCGGTGGGAAGTCTCATGTACGCCATGCTGTGTACTAGGCCAGATATCCGCTTGCCGTGGGCTTAGTTAGCAGATATCGGTCAAACCCAGGGGAGGTTCATTGGTAAGCTGTAAAGCATATTCTTAAGTACCTCAAGGGAACGAGAGATTATATCGTCGGTTTACTGTGGTCGATGATTTGGTTCCTGCAGGATACACGGACTCGGACTTCCGAGCGGATAAGGATGAGAGAAAATCCACTAGTGGATATGTCTTCACCTTATCTCGGAGGAGCAATTTCATGGAGGAGTATCAAGCAATCTTGTATTGCTGACTCAACCATGGAAGCTGAGTATGTGGCAGCTTCGGAAGCGTCCAAGGAAGCGATCTGCTCCGGAAGTTTCTTTCGTAACTTGGAGTCGTACCACATATGGATAGGCCGGTTGTGATGTATTGCGACAACACCTGGAGCAGAGTGTCGCAATCTAAGGAGCCTCGGAACCACAAGAAGGGAAAACACATCGAGAGGAAGTACCACATGATCCGGGATTTCATCCAGAGACGGGATGTCGTGGTGGAGCATATTACCTCAGAAAACAATCTAGCAGACCCATTCACCAAGCCTTTGGTCGAGAGAGTCTTCAAGAGACACTTAGACGCCATAGGGGTGGGCACCTATGGACTTACCTAGTCTTAGAGTGCAAGTGGGAGATTGTTGGATTGTATGCCCTCTTAGACTAGGTTTCGATGTAAAATCGAATTATTTAATAAAAGAATTTGTTTTCGGAAATTGTTTGTGAATTTACTTTTTGTTTGTGCATGATTTTCGTTTGGAACGGACTCCATTGTGTTTAAATAAGTGATCCATGTGAATGGTGGTCTTTCACGAGTAAGGTATGGATCACGGGTAATTTAACACATAAACATTTGTTCTTAACCTATTGATGAGGCCGGGAACCTCATCATGTTTAGGTTATTATGTTATGAATTCCAAATGGGGAATGACTTACATTTAGCCGGTGGGTAGTCCACTCACTTCATGACATAAGCGTATTTCGAATACGTAGAACGGGACCTGTAGTAGTGGTTTCTCAAAGTACTATATGGTAGAAACCTAGACTACTACCGCTACGGCGTGGACTAGTACTCTACGACTTGAGTATGAGTTGGTGGTCTAGCGAAGGCTGGAAGCATATACTTTGATTTGCTCGTAGTTGAGGTTCTATCATAGGGCCAATATACTTGCATGTTGGGTATGTGTGACTAGTTAGTTAAGACAGACTTATACAAGATAGTTTACGCACTATATCGCCCCTTGTGGTTGTCCGAATGGTCTAAATTATCCGGGGCCCTGGGAAACATGACTTGGATGTTTGCTTTAGGGTAGCTCCCTTGGAAGCGGAAACACTCCGGAAGTCGTGGATCATTGGACTAGAAGCCTAAGGATGGTAGATGTCATTTAGAGGGGTGTTAGTACACTTCTTCCTCTCTAAATGTACGGCGATGTGTAGAGGAGTATTTTAGTCATTTCACCTGTAGGTCGGAGACTTTGCGAATGCAGCATTGTCCTTGGGGTCAATATTTCCTTATGGTGATATTAGGAAATATTTAAAATGTAAAATACAACTATTTATATAGCAGGGGTATTTTGGTCATTTTAGCAGCCAAGGCGATGTGTCTTTTTGGTCCTCGGGATAGCCCGTAAGTCCTAACTATTTTTTGGGATGAGGAATTGGTCTCAGTTGAAGAGGATTTGACTTTATTTTGTTTTATTTTATTTTATTCAGGAAGTCTAATTTATTATTGGATTGGAATAAAATAAATAAATAAATAAATAAAATAGGAGTTGAGAGAATTTAATTATCTAGTTTATTTGGTTAATTAATTATTCAGGGCCTAGGTCCAGTATGAATAATTAAGAAATTAACCTGGGCTTAAACTAGGGGAAATAATTAATGTTTAATTATTTATTGGGTTATTTATGTAGGCCCAAGAAATAAATAATTAAAGATTAATTATTATGGTTCATTTGGGCTCATTAATTATTTATTGGGTTACTTATGTAAGCCCAGAAAATAAATAATTAATATTTATTATTTTGGGCCTTTTGGGTCCAAGAAAAATAATAAATATTTATCTGGCCCAATGGCTTGGACCTTAGGGTTTTTTCCAGAGATGGTTAAGAGGAGTTTAAGGTTAGGCCAAACTGTTTCTCAGGATAACATCCGGATATTTTGAAATCCCGGGGAGATGTTTATCAGAGATTGAGAGACCTAATTTTGGCTAAATATAAACAACTCTTTGAAAAGAAAAAATACCCTAATTTTCCTTGGCTAAGGAGACTCTCACGTGAGTCTCTCTCTCTCTCTCTCAAAGTCTCTTCTTCTTCTTCTTCTTGTTTTTCTCTTGTTCTTTGCTAATCAATAGCGAACGAACCAAGGAGAATTGAGACCCTTCCTCTTCACTATAGTGTTCACCGACTAGAGGTTAGGCTGAGGAATATCCCGAGAGCTGGAAAGCTAAGCGTTAATGCAAACAAGACGAAGTCGAAGGCTAGCGGGTGTTCAACCGGAAGCTCCTTCAACCGTGCAAAGCGAGGCGATTCCAGCCGTTCAATCTGTTCCTACGCAACCTAGGAGGGTTAAGGAACGCAAAGGTATGATCTTCACGCTTCCGCATGGCCTTTATGGCCCGCGTTTAATTTTTTTTGGGTCTCTGTTTTTATCGTCCATAGCTCCCTGTTTTACTGCATTCACCATCATTGACTCGATTTGGAGCTTTGATGAATCTTGCGAACTTGGCTTTGATTCCAAATTGTTGAGAATAATAAAGAGGACCACAAGAGGACTCAAAAAAAGAAAAAAAAGAAAAAAAAAATCTCTACCAAAGCTATAACACAAACTTTCAAGCTTTCTTAGAGAACATGAGCATTGAATGCTCTATTACACACTTCACACATACCTCACGTATGCTGTTGTACACACCACCTCAGTTCACATGTCATTACATGTGCACTCCATCACACCACATTTTTCTAATTTTTTACTTCACTTGATGGATACAAAATAATGACACACGTATATATAGGTGATGTTTAACCGACCTGCTAAGTCAGTTTTGCACCTCTAAAGTTTCTTGAAGGTTCTTTATAAGTTGTAATCTAGTTGGCTTTGTTCTTTGTCAAAATTAGCTACTGCAAATTTGAAGATTTTTGGCTGCAATTTGCAGCTCTAGAGAATTCATCAATGGTAGTGGAGGATAGGGCTGACTTTTGGCTGCATACTATAGCTCTGGAATTTTTTCCAATGATGAAGAAACTAAGCAGTTATTGCCGCCTTTAACAGTGTATATATGTTTTACAAATAATACGTAGACATGATTTACATGGTAGTTAATCATAGTGAACATCTAGTGCATATGTTTGAGTCTTGCGTGAGATAGAGAATAGTTTTTTGATGTGCACATCTTTCAAAGGAAGGGTAAGGTGCAATTGTACTTTGATTTTACAAGAACATATATTAGTTTCCTCTTATCCATCATTGTAGTTTGATTATACTATACTCATTAAGCCTCAATTGGAAATTTTTACTATCTTTGATTAGATTCTTTTATTTCAATCTCAATTCATTATGGCTTCTTGTGTGCTTTTAGTTTTTGTTGTTTGTCATTCGGTTAGTGATGTTTCTATGTTATTAGTTGTAGAAGTTTCAACCTCCAAGATAGGCAATTGTGGCCTTGCAAAATGTCACTCCATTGGTATTGACATCTTTACTGCATAAAGGCTTGAGGATGTGGTTTCATCTTCCAAAAACAGTGATGAATGTATGTACCACATCCTAAAGCTTAGATGAATGTATGTACCATTTCCTATTTTAACTTATTTTACTTTTGTTTGCTGATAATTTGTTGTTAAAATAGGTTCTTTATGTCAATCACACTAATTACCAACTGGTCAGCATTTCTGATGATGGATCTATATGTTTAACTTTTTCCTTCTGTTGATCATATTTGCTTTTTTTGTTAATTGGGGGGGGGAGGGGGTGTCTTATGGATGAAGTATTTCAGGTGAGTTTGTTGATTGAAGATGGTAGCATGAAGGACTGCTTGAAGCTGCTAGCTGATGCAGATTGCTTGGCTCAGGTATTCAGTTTAGGCTTGAGATTTTTTTTTTAAAAATTGAAGTGCTTACCTTCAAGTCATTTTTTACTTTTGTATATTCCAATCGCCTGCTTTTTTTATTGTTTGAGATGAGTTTTTAAGCTCAAAAAGCTTTTTCTTTTAAGTTGAAAATAGAAAAAAAAAAAAAAGCAAAGTAGATAAAACTATACTCAGTTAGAGAAAGTTCACTGTGCCTCGACATTGGTGATATGACTACTTCCTAACTTAATTTGGAACAATTTGTCTAGTAATTTTTATTATAATTTTACAGTTACTCTTAATTTCTTTACAATTTGCTATTAGTTCTTTATAAGTTTTGAACCAATTTACCAGTTGCAATAGAAGGATTGTAACTCTTTTTTTTTTTTTTTTTGTCCTTGTTGATTTAAAAGTAGGAGTGTTGTGATTTTGGGTGCTGTAAGAGATAAAAAGATTATGGAATAATAGGAATATAAGAATTTCAAACTCATGAAAGAATGCTACAATTCTTTGCCTTAGTGTAAAAAATACCACATAGATGACTATAAGTTTAGTGTATATGGGAATTCCTGTCATTTTTTATACATGGGTGTCACTTCCCAAACATAGAATAGTTCTATTCACTCACTTGTCTTTTAGTCTTCTTAGCAATGTGGAGAAGTTCTAAAAATGATGAATGCTATAGTAAGTAGCAATATTGGCATGTGGGCCAGTTCAGCCCGTTGGACCGGTCTAGGACTAGGAGCTTAACCGGCTCCACTGCAGTGGGCAGTCCATGTCGGGCTAGCCCGTGTAGAAAGCCATTGCCGAACAGCTCTCTATCTTTTTTTTTTTTTAAATTTAACCAAATGGTCAAATTGTAATTTTTTTGGGGGCAAAATGGCCCCCCAAAGGCTATTTCTCCCCCCAACCTCCAAAATGCTATAAATACTCTCTAATTCACCCCCAAACTCACCAATCACTCTCTAAGTCTCTCCAATTCTCTATTTTCATTCCTTTTTCTATCATAATCTTCAAATATCTTCATTTCCTCTACAAAAAGTGTTAGAATAAAATTTATTTTTTTATGTATATTTTCAATTCTTCAAGTAAAGTCTTCATATTTTTGGAAGACTATTAAGTAGAGGAATAGTGGATAATTCAAGTCTTGAAGAAGATAAGAAATAAAGTTCAACAAAGTGTTATTGTTTCTTGGCCATTAACTAGTTAGTGTTTCTTAATCTTACATTCTTATTTTTTAGCATTACTAATTATTTATTTTTTTAGTTATTTGTTTAATTTTTAAGTTAATTTATAGGTTATTTATATTTTTCAATTCTTTTATTTCATTATTTGTTAATACTTTATTTCATTTTATTTGAACTATTATTTATTTATTTGAACTTTTATTTGAATTTGAATTGATTATTTTTGTTTAGAAATAATGGATCCAAATCAATATAATCATTTTTCTTCATAATCATCTACACATTTTGATTTTAATATAGATTTAGCCTTATATTTAATAAATAATGAAAATAAAGGCTCTAGCGTTAGTGTACAATAACCAACTCAAACTATTAATCCTAATGAATCTAATATAGGTGTACCTCAGGATTAGGTTGATGGTGAAACTTTGAAAGTTATAGCTAAAGCAAAAACATATTTGGTTTGGAATCTTTTTGAAAAGGATAATGATAATGATGGAAAACATGTAAAATTTGTAAGGTAGTATATGCACATAAGAAGGGAGGAGGAACGGGAACATTAGTTAGACATATGAAAAGGTCATATAATAATTGGTTAGAAAACCTACCTAAACAACAACAAATCCATACTACAAGGGGTTATATTATAAGTAATTTTCAATATGATCATAAAAAAAAAAAACTAGAATTGGATTTGTTAAAATGTTTGTTAAAACTAAATTACTTTTTAATTTTTCAAAAAATCTACACTATGAACAATTCATGCCAACCTGCATGGAAAAGGATTCCTAGAACAACATTAAAAAGTGATATAATAAAGATATATAAAGAGATGAATGAGTGTCTTATTGCTATGTTTGATTTTTATAATTGGAAATTTGCTCTTACTTGTGATACTTGGACTACAATTATTAATGAGTCTTATTTGTGCATTACATATCATTAGATTGATTATGATTGGTTATACAAAAAAGAAATATTTGTTTTAAATTATTTGAATATCCTCATGTAGATATTAGTATTGCCAGAATGATTACTTAAATATGTCGTGAATATAAGATATTAAATAAAATTATTTCTATTTCTTTAGATAATGCCTCAAATAATGATTCCGTTATAGTAATTTTGAAAAATATTATGAATCCTATGTTAGATGGAATTTTATTTCATACTATGTGCTCGTCATATACTTAATTTGTGTGTTAAGGAAGGATATAAATATGTTGATGATACTATTAATATAATTAGAAATATTATTTTATTTATTAAAATTTATCTAACTAGGCTTCAAAATTTTAAGGTTTTTTGCCAAGAATAAGGTATGTCTTTTAAAAGATTTAGATTAGATTGTAAACTTAGATGAAACTCAACTTTTGATATATTTAAAAATGTTATACATTATCAAAATCAACTTATTGAATCTTTTAGTAGTAACAATTTTCAACCTCAACTCACTGAAACTCATTTTGAAAATTGTATTGTGCTTTCAACATTTTTATTTACTTTTAAAGAAGTAACCGAACTTTTATCAGGATCTTATTATCCCACTACTCATCATATTCTCCTCACACTTGTTAAGGTAGGCACATATTTTTAATAAGTATATGAAGCATCTCAATATGGGAATTTTATAAAAAAGTGTGTTTGAAAAATATATATAAAAAAAATGCTATGACGAGATTCCTATTTTATATTTTATGGCATTATGTTTAGATCATTGAGTAAAAACTCCTAGATTTCATGTGAAACCCCAGTCAAAACCAATCTTAGAGTAAGGGGGTTGGGATGTATATCATACTTTATTGCATGTTTAAATATATTTTTATATGATTTTGTGTGCATTGAATTTGTATTTTATGGTCTAGAGGGTTTGATTATGATTATTGAGTGAGAAGAGAAAAATGGTAATTTTTGCTTGAGGTGGAAAAGAGAGATAGCTTGAGGATTGAATAGGAAAATATTTTTAGAGAGAAAATAAAAACAAGAGTTGTTGTGGTTTAGTGGTTAGAGCCTTAGAATTAATTCTTGAGGTCTTGGGTTCAAATTCCATCATAGGAGCTTTAGCTTGGTTAAATTTTATTTTTGCTTGGGAAGTATTACTTTCGGCCTTAGGTGCTTGGAGTAGGATAGAGATGTTGTCCTAAGAGAGACATGATAGAAGTCTCCTAATCCCACTCTTTTTCCCTACACAAAATTCCTAAAGGGAATTCATTTCCTCTTGATCCTTAATTTTTCCTATTTCTCAATCCATTAGGATGTTCAATTTGTTCAAGCCAATTTTATTCTAGAAAATTCCAACAATGTGCTGTGGCTTTGAAGGTTCAAAATGTCTTAGTAAAAGACATCCTATGGACCGAAACCATGGAAGAGGGGGAAGGATTTCAAGTGAATTAAATTTCCCTAGTGAACTTTCTAAAACTTCGCTCTAGCTAGGTTCATTTTTCTTCATGCATAGAACTGAAAATTTTCCAGCTTCTTGTGCCTTCAAGGTGTCGAAATTCTTAGCCATTATTCCCTCCCAAATGCTGCCAGAAAATGGCCCTTTTGATCAGCTTGGAACCTGAATTTTTCTGGCCATTTTCGGACTGCACAAAGGTGGTGCAAAACCAGAAAAATTCTTGGGCAAATTCACAGCTTTGGAGGTCCGAAACCAAGCTGTTTTCTTCCAGGTTTTGCTCAACTCCTTAGCCATGTTTTTCCTACATGAAGAAGGCTGGAAACCAGCCTTGAAAGACCCCTGAAATCTCCTTCAAACTCCCTGCAAGCCGACTGGAAAAGGGCAGCCAAAAACTGCCCAGAAAATTCCAGTCTTGCGAAATTCTGTGCAGTGATTTTTCTAGCCTTGTTTCCTTATTCAGCCCTAGCCGAAACTCCTCCAATTTTCTGTACAGTCTTCCCTTAAACAGCCATGAAATAAACTCCATTATCTTCCCCAACCTTCTGCATGAAAATCCAATCATGGCTGACCTAAAAGATTTCCAAAAAAATTACTGCAATCATGCTTGATTAGTTACCAAAATTCCAGCCACCATAATTTAACAACCTTCCATAAAATATCCCTCAAACAACCAAACCTTCCCTTCACTATTATACTTCTTATTTTCGGCCGCCCTTAGCCTCCTTCAACCAGCTTTCATCCAGCCGAAACTCTGCTCAACAATTTGGCCATGGCAGCATTCCAAAAGCTCTCCAATAATCAAAGATATTCTTGTATATTTAGTTTCCAAATTTGCTTCCCAAAAATATTCTTCAAGGATTTCAACAACTAGCCTTTCCTTTTCCCTTCCAAACCAAAAAATCATCAACCAAACCCTACAAACAATTCGGCCACCCTAAACCCTACAGAAATTCGGCAGCCTCCAATCCAAAAGCTCTCCATTCTCTTCAACCTTCAAGAACACATAGCACACCAAGAACACCTACTCCTTCCTTCCACCTAATACCTCTCCAAATCACTTCCAACTTCTTCTAAAAATTTCAGATTTCATTTATATACTACCGTGAATCCATCCATACCATTTTTAACATCAAACTCCAAAATCCAACTCGCACCTTTGGATAAAAAACTAGAAATTTTGTGAAGGCTCAAGAACACCTTCAAGGTAGGTCTATTCAATCGACTTCATCTTCGCTAATCTTCAATCTCTAATGAACATATATGTGTTTAAGCATGCTAATGGACTTTCTTCTTCTTTTTCTCTCTCTCTCTCTCTCTCTTGACCGAACACTCACTCTCTCTTGGCCGAATGGCTTCTTCTCCATGGCCATGCTTCCTTCATCTTTTTTGGACGAATTTAGACATCTAGCGGTTGAGATTCATTCAAAACTCCTTCAAGGTATTCATCAATCAAGTAAGCCTTTTTAACCCTTCTTTTAAATTCTAGATTCATTTCTTTAGGATGATGTTGATAGAAGATGAATCATGAATAGGGTCGAGTATATATTGTTGTGATGAGTTGAGATTGAAGCATGAATATATGTGTGAACATGTTGGAGATGGGAGTTATGCATGGATGGGTTATTTTGGTTGATTGTATGATGTTTTGAGGTTTAATGCATGTCTCCATGATCAAGTATGCTAAAGATTATGTCATCTATGATGAATAAGGTTTATATTCTTGTGTGATTATTAAAGCCATGATTATATTCATGCCTTAGTAAGTCTAGATCTATGCTTATATGCATGATGTGGATGAGTTGATGAATTGAAGGATTGTATATGTTCATGATTGTGGTTAGCCATAGAAATATAATCATGACCTAGTTGTCCCTAAGCTAATTTTTATTTCATGAATAAAATATTTCATAATATGATTTTGCTAGTAATTTCAAAAAAACCCTAGGAAGGGTAGATTTGGATTATTATATATAATAAGGATATTTTAGTCAAATAAATAATAGCTTTTGCTAGAAAAATAATATATATATATATATATGTGTGTGTGTGTAGATATTATATAAAATAATGAAATCAACTAAAGCCTTTTATGGAAATCATCATAATTAGTAAAATATTTATTACTAAAAATTTAATCATTATCTTTTAATCAAAACCCATTAAAAATTTATTTATTATTTTTCAAGCAAGACTCATTAAATTTATTTTCAACTAATTTTAGTTATCAATTATTTTCTAACAACTAAATTATTAATAAATCATTATTTTATCTAATAAACTCTAATTTTTTCTTAGCAAGATTTAAACCTTCAACTTATTAGTACTTATTTCCCAAAACCTCAATTATTTTAAATATAAAATTAGGCTTAGCTTATAAACCTATTTATTTATTGTTTGGCCTTAAAGCTTGGGACACTAGGATCATGGTAATAGTGAGTTGAGTTGTTTTAAATTGAGAAAGTGGATTTTGGCTTGAGTTTGATTGTGGTTTGTATTTGCCCATGCGGGGTTAGGTCAGCTGTTGGAAACCTTTTATTGTGAGTAAGGATAAGGTAAGCTCCTGCATAAAACCTGATTGATGAAAAATGTTTAATTATGGCAAGCCAAATGTAGAGTGTATGGACACTCAGTTCTGCAAAAGCAATTGAGGATTAACTTCTTTCTTATTTCAGACAAACAAATTAATTGGAAATCAATAAGCAGATTTACTCAATCTCAAAACTCTTTCCAAAACTGAATTTGACAAAGACTTTGGAAACCCTTAATTGCTTTTTCATGTGGAAAGGTGTTTTATTCATTTTCTCCCAAGTGGGAAACGTCGTTGAGTACTCAATAAGGGTGGACTGCTAGAACTAGTCTTTGAAGGGTTAGGGTGAGTCTCTCAGTAGGTGGCCACCTCTGAGGGGGGAGTCCTTCCCGGATAAGATGTCAGTCCAGTAGGTCATACCGGTCCGAGCTAGCAGTTGTTTATTTTTCAGTCAAGTGACTATATTTTGCCGGAATGGTCACCCGGTTGTTGTTTGGATATAGAGAAGGAGGAGTATCTTGCCTGTCTAGGACGATCACCTACCTTTTTTGTCAGTCTGCACAAAGTGTCAGCATTCTGACTGGTTAACGTGTGGTAACCCATGATCATTTCTTTTGAGTGGTTAATTTTTTTGATTATGTATGGTTGAAAAAGCCAAAACACCACTCTTGCTTTTGACTAATATTTATTGCTTGCCAGTATTTCTCTTATAAAGGTTTTATACTTTGCATTCACGAACTATTTCCACTGGACACTCAAAGCACATACGGACTTACTGAGATTTCTGTCTCATCACATTTTTACCATGATTTCAGGCTGATCCTGCTGTGGGGATGAGTAGCTAGTGTTATCTGCCTTGGAAGAGAATGTTGTCATTTATTTTTATGTGTTGCTTTGGGGAGTTGAGAGTGGATAATTTTACTTATGGATTTGTTTTGGGAGTTTATGGATTTATTCTTGGGATGTAATAAATTTTAAGTTAAAGTATTATTTTTATTCAGCTATTTTATTTGTGTGACCTAGTTATAAAGACCCCTTATCCTTTGGACGGGGCGACATCCCTGGCCCTGGCGGGCCTAGGTAGCGGGGTGTTATATTTCATTGTATTATCAAATATCTTTATGAAATATAAGATTTTGATAAATCTCTAATATTTAAGCAATGCATGATAAAAGATATAAAAGAAAAAATGGCTTACGCTCTATCTAATATGTATAATTTGTATGAGTTTGAGCCTTTGTGTTCTAGTTCTATTACTATAAGAAGGGAAGGTTCACCATCATCCTTTAGCAGCTAATTTCAACCATCACGAAGATCCACCTCTTCGATTTCATCAAAATTTAATCCATGGGGTATCATGAAGCGTCAAAGAAGATTATCTACTACCTATAATGAGATGACAATTTACGAAACGTAACCTCTTGTAGAAAATGAGAATAAACATTTTAATTTTTGTGATTGGTAGAAGAATCATATAATGGAATACCCAATTTTATCCGAAATGGTACATGATCTTTTGATGCTAATTCTCTCCAAGTGCTATCAGAAAGCATTTTTAGTGAAAGCGCTTGAACAATTGATGAAAGAAGATCTCAATTAGCTCCTCATACTTTGGAGATGTTAATATGTAGTAGCAGTTGGTTCATAGCCAAAGATAGGATGGCCAATTTATGGATTGTTGATGATGACTCAGGTGAAGAATGGGGTTAGCCGAGTAGTTAGTTTAGTAGTTTGAATAACTAGGAATTTAAGATATGTAATATTATGTAATTGTTTAATTTTATTTTTATTATATTTATTTTATTTTAAAATTTTAATCATTGTAATATTTTAAAGAGGTTTAGCCATCAAGTCTCTCTCTTGTATAATCTTTATTTTATTAATTAATAAAACTAATAGGGGTCCAAGCCACCCCCGAACTTTAAGGTGGCTTTTTTTTTTATATAATTTTAAATAATCATATTATATATTTAAGTAATAATAAAAATTACAAAACAAAAGGACATTAAAATTTTTAACCAAATTAAGGAGAAAAAAATAAAGAGGGAGAGGGAGAAGGAGAGGGAGAGAGAGAAGAGAGGCTTGGGACTTGTCTGCTTGGCCCGCAGGCCTCACAATGTTTTTGGCGTGGACTTTCTTGGTGTGGAACATGCCGCATAGCCAAAAGGCCAATTTCGGCCCAAAACAGTGCAGGCCGGCCTACATGCCCCTGCTACTAAGTAGCATAGGCATCATAATATATCTATATGGTTGTTGAATTCTTTTTTATTCTTTTTCAAGTTCATTCGGTGATGATTCCCTCCTACTCTGCCATCAATTTGTTGCAAGAACAAAAATAATCATCTCATTAACTAAAGATTCCCTACCATTCTGTTATTAGTTAATAGGTTCATTTGAGTATGGATTACTTTAAGGATATATTATGGCTTTTTGCACATTTTGAGCATTTGGAGGTACTTTATGTTTTCACCTTAGATTTAAATTCCATGCACTATTAGTGTTGCAAATAGGTGCATTTAGTGACAAACTTTTGGCTGTGTTTTAAATGGTGAGAGCAAACAGGACCTTAAAGGTATCTTAGGAGAAGATCATTATCTTAGAGTGGGCTCATTTGCAGTCTTAGAGGGAGGCATAATTCTACAAGAAAGAGGAAGTTAAATGGAATTCTGAATTGATAGTGAGTTTTAGATATATAGTGGTTGAGCAAACTGGCCGTGACAAAAAATGAATAAAGTAGATTGCCTTTCCATCATTTATATCTGTTAATTTTCTTATGTCTAAAAGCCATAAATGTGCGAAGCTTCATTGAAACAATTCTAATTTTCTTCACCGTAGTATGATATATTTCTTGTAACACGACTGTGGTGTGATGGACAATTGATGCTTTGACTGAGAAGATGGTTATAAGGAATTTTCAAAGGATAAATTTTTTGAATTATTAAAATTTGAAAAATACAATTTATTAACCTAATTTTAATTTGATATATTGCTTCTTAATTTTGTAGGATCGAGTAGAGGCAAAATGGCACGTACTGCTTGAGTATGGGCATATTGAGGAAGCAAATGATCAGATCTTTTAGTGATTGTTCGGTCCTGATATGGGGGATCATGTTAGGTGCAAAGGAAAGGGACCAACACCAACCTCAATTAGTTAATCATCCACTTGTGCAAGAAATGTTATAGAGGCTATTAGGGCTAAGGTTGAGATAGGTATGCAGAGTATGCAAGATATTATGCGACTTGAGATACATCGTAAGTAAGAGGCTTAGGAGTCATGTATAATAGTACTTCAAACTACCATGGAAGCATTATGATGCGTAAATTTTGGGTGTATAAAAATCATTAAATTTAAATACATCCCTAGCCAAGTTTAATTAAAACATTAATCCCAAATTATACATATGAGCAAGTATACTTATTGCAAGCATAGTATAGGGAATTAACGAGTATCGATCCTCAAGAGAACAAGTACACACTAATCATTTTTCATTCATTGTTTAACCGACCCAATAAAGTGATAAAATAATAAAAAGGAAAAATAAGTAAAATATACATATATAACTCAAGGATGTAATTTCATGTAACTAGATGATTATCTTGAAAACATAATATTGAATCACTTAGCATTCATCACAATCAATTGTCATCTTGGCATCATGAAAGAACTTAAGTAAAATCTAACCGTTTCCCAAGTCCTAAACTCACTTATGTAGACTCCACTTCTTTCCCAATCTATGGAACCACTAGCTCTTGATTAATTTAGCAGATTTCTCAATCGCACTAAAATAGCCAAAAGATGCATTAAATTCTTTCTTCAATAATTACCCATATACTCTACGTGATAATAAACTTGAAATTAGTTAATAACCTTATGCTTTAGATGAAATCAACCAATCTTTGATTACTTTAGTTCTTTAATCTTAACTTCATTTCCCAAGTCAATTAAGATCTAACAAATATGAAATCAATGCAATGAATTTCCAAGTCCATTTTCCAAGTCAATTAGAAGAAAACACATCAATAATCAATGATAACAAGTAATTAAATACCAAGGATGATAATAGATTGATCAAATTTTCAATTAATTCAACATCATAATATCCAATTACAATCAAAACATTAAACATACCATTGTTCTAGAAAATTAAAAAAAGAATAAAATATAAAATTCATAGACAAGCCATTCTTCTTCTCTTGAAAACCTCCTTTGAACAATGCTCCTTCGAGTGATGAATTTGTCTTTGAAAAATAAGTCGCTAGCTTGGATCCTTGAATTCACACATTTCTCTTGTATTTTTCTTGTATTTATAAACTCATTTGACACCAAAATTAGTGACTTGAGAAGTCTTGTCCGAGTAAAATTCAAAAATTACCAAAATCCTTTAAAAGATAGCAAATTCGCACACAAACCACCTTTGTTCAGAATGGACTTGGTGCCTACTCACTTCAACCAAACTGGAGCCAGGTGTATTCTGGTTTTCTCCTTAATGTTTGCCATGTTTTTGCTCTACTTTTCCAGAGTAGACCTAGTGCATGGGGGGTTAGCTGACTTGGCGCTAGGTTAAGTCTAGAATTTCTAACTTTTTGCTCGGACTCTACTAAATCTTGGACAAATTCATCCAGAAGCTTTCCATAAGTAAAATATTAAACAAGAAGGAATATGCCTAATTATTACATCAAAAGTATCTCGAATTAGCCTCAAATAACTAAGAAATTAGCAATGTATTTAGCCCCTATCATATTATTTTATAGATAATACAGGTGCATTTGCTATAGCACTTATACCTCCATCTAGTGTATCTACAACACCTTTTGGTATTGGTTCCACTTTTTGACCCGTTAGATCATGTGACACTGACGAGACTATCCGTGATGAGTGAAATATTTTCATTTTCTCCTTATTTTACATGTACTATTGCTTTTGATAGATTTCTTAGTATTTTCTGTTTCTCATGTATGTAGTATTACTTATGTTTTTTTGTGTGGAGATTATGGATTATATATGATTTGATTATTGAGGAGATTACTTTTGATTTGTTTGGCATTGAGTAGATTGTGTTTTATTAATGTGATTGGTGTTGAATGAGTTAATCTTATTATATTTGGTTTGAAATTGTAGGTGTATAAGGTTAAAGACCCAAAATATCATTTTAAAAAAAACTAAATATGACGAATTATAATTGTCGCATTTAGTACAGTAGTAAGGGGTTACATAATACAATAGCTCATAGGCCATCGTATTTAGTAACTAAATACAACGACTAGTAATCATCATAGTTGTAAATAAATACGATGGCTTATTAGACTTAATACAACGGGTTGATCGAACTACATCTTTAAACCATCCGAGCTGATAATATACGATGCTTTAGTTGAGTCGTCATATTACGCCGTCGTATTTGTGTAATACGACATTTTATCGCCGTTGTAGACTAAAAATGACGGAACTTTTTAAGACGGCTTAAGAACTATCGTTGAGTCATCATTTTTGTCTAATACGATAGTTAGTTTATCTAATTCGATTGCTCTTTGGCCGTTATATGTGGTCTGAATTTTAGTAGTGATTCTTATCATTTCTCCTTGTTTGTGTAGATTCGTCCTCAAATTAACATCTAAATAAGATTTTAAACAAGAATTTTTGTGTGAAGACAAATATAAAAGCATATGTTCTCTCTTGTATAGTTCTTTTTCCTCCTCATCTTCACTTTCCTTCGTTGTAGTTTTTCCGTCGTTGTTTTGATCCTTTAAAAACAAGAGTCTCTCTCATTTTATATCCATTTTCTCTCATTTTCTTGTTCTCTCCTTTTGCTCTCTCTTATTTTGAATTTTCTTTTAGCTCTCTTTCTTTTCTCTCTTCATTTTCCCACTAATTCTCTTTCTTTTAGAAGCTCTCTTCAACGTCCTTCTTTTCTCATCATCCCCCATATTCTTTTACACCCTGCTCGCCTTGTTAGTGATAGGGGTTAAAAAGTATAAAGGATTCCTCTTTTAATCAACGAATAAGAATTCCTCATTCTATTATGCAATACACTCCTATGAAATTTCTATGACCTACACAAGATTAAGTAGCTAGCTTATATAGGAACCACATCACAAATAATTTTATCTTAATATTTTCATATTTTAATTGTTAATGGCACTTGGTTATTCACCCCTAACTTTTCACTATCATGAAACTGCTGTAGCCTATAAGGATTAAGGTGTTTCATCACATATACTGCCAACTCCTCCACAAGACTAGTTGTAACACCCCACCTTTTTACTTTCGATTGGCTACTATTTGTAATAGGATGAGAATTTGTATCATTGTCCAGAACAAAAGTTGATCGGTGTAATGAGATGAGTATTTTGGTGGAATAATATTTTGTCGGGACCTGGATGTAATTATTGGATTTGTTCTACTTGTACCCAAAATTTTTGGAAGGCTATTATTATTAACACAATAAGAATTTAAGGGTACTCTGACAGGAGAAATTGGTCTGTGCAATGAAATGCACGTTTTAGTGTGAATTATGCTACCCGAGATATCGGGGGCATTTTCGTCATTTTGATCGCGCCTGCGACTTTGACCACAAATTTGACCAAATAGAGAATAAATTGAAGAATTTGAGTGTTACTAATGGATTCAATAGAATTTTTGGAGTTGAAGAGTGAAAGAAAATATTTTTTTGTTACGGACTCGATTTTGGTCATTTGTGAAGAAAATAGGAAATCGCGTTAAAAATGGTGCGTGTGGAATTTTGTGAGTGGTAGCCCATGGACATGTGTTAATTTAAGAGAGGTTGCATGAAGAGTTCATGCAAGACATATGGAATTAATGGATTGCAAAATAAATAAAGAATGATGTGTAATTTTGTGATTGGAACACATCACTTGTGGGCTCATTTGATTAAGGTCTTGAGCAATTTAATTGGATAATATTTAGACCAAGAGAAGATGAATGAATGGCTGGAAATTGGCCAAGAATTTCGGCAGCCATGTAAGAAGAAATAAGAAAATTTTTGCAGAGGAAATAAAAGTGGTTGGTATGTAAGAATTTCATTGGAACACACCTAAGTATATCCACCATTCAATTTAACCACAACAAGAAATGGAGGGCCAAGATTGGAGACTAAATGCTGGTCAAGAGAGGCTATTAAACAACCAGAAATTCATGAGCTAAAAGGGAGAAAAACTAAGAGAAAAAGAAAAAAGAGAGAGAAAGAAAGAAGTGTGTGTGTGTTCTTGGAGCAAAATCACACCAAGTAGCCTCCCAATACAAGGTTAAACCCTACCTTACATGAATTAAAGTTGTTGTTGAGTGAATGATGATTATGATGATGTGAATTGTAACATGAAAACATGACTTTCATGTACTGATTTCGGATTAAAGCTAAGGTTTGTGAGTTTTTGTGTATGAACCTTATATATGCTTATATGTGTCGGCTGCCTAAGGGTCTTTGAATGATGTTTTATGGGAGGAAGAATTGAATAATTATGGTAATTTTAAGGCTTATTTTTGGTTGAAGAGGTCATGATCAAAGTAGAGTAAAAATAGAATTTACTTGGTTGGAAAAATAGATTAAACTAGCTTTTGATTAGAAGAGATGTATTTGTGTTGAAAAAGTGTGACTTTTGTGAGCTACTAGAAATATGGAAATTCAAAATTAAAGATTATTTGAAGGATAATTGAATGAATTAATAGTTCTAAGGTGTTAAAGATTAAAGGAGAACAAAGGAAAACATGAATACTGAAATTGACATAAAATTACTGTATCCGTTTTTGCCCAGTACCGTGCATCAGGAATCAGAATTTTGGAAAAAAATAATATATATAATTAAATATAAGAGTCTTACGGTCGTTTTGGTATATCATAGAGCCAAAATGGAGTTATGGATTGAAAGTAATGCCCAAAACAATATTATGTGTCAAAGCAGCAAAATTCCAGAATTTTGCTTAGAAAGTGGTTGAACTTAAGAATGATTAATTGTCTGATTTTGGATGAAATAATTGGGGAAAATGTGAAGTGAATCCCTTGTTTATGAAGGAAGAAAGGATTTGGAAAAAGGAAAAATGAAAGAATGGAACAAACGACAAAAAAACGACGTGAACGAAGATTGAACGTTTTCCTTAACTATCGGCCCCGTCGGCTAAACGTCAATTGGACGTCAGTTACCCGTCAGGCACGTTAGCTGGACGTTGGCCAACCATCAACTATTTTTTGGCCGAACACCAATTGACTCGAAAATGGTGTCGGTGTAGGTTTAGCGAGAAACGACCAATAGAATGTCGAAAATGGTAGAGACGGTGATTAAATGGCCGTGAATGGAAAGGGTTACTTAGGATACGAGGTGAGTCCCTTGGATTTATAAAACCTTTCGAAAGCTAGTATGCTTTGTTTTTCTATGAAATGCTATGTTTTATACTATTTTGGAAATCCCTGAATATGTTTAAGGTTTATTTGAGCAAGACTTGTTTTATGCCATTTTGGGCTTGTATAAACTTATTAATTGGCTTGGAAACCTTAACAGATGATTAAATCATGAGTTTTGTGAATTTAGTCCTTCTTGGATTAAATGTTTGGAATTTTTGAAAAATGGTAACCTTTGGAAATCGAGTATTCATGAATCGACTAGAATTCCCTTATTGGAACATTTTATGGAAATATGTTTGAAAATTTTGAATTTAATCATCTTTTTGGATTAGAATTCTAGATTTCTTGAAATAAGTTCTTTTTGAAATCGGGTATTTGGATAATGATCCAAATGTCCTTATTGGAATGCTTTATGAAAACCTTTGGAACTCGAGTATTCGGTAAATGACCGAAATACCTTAATTAGAACTTTTGTGAATATTTTTCAAATTAGGTAAGGGTAAAATGACCTGAACACTCTCGAAAAGTCTTTTGGAATTGGGCATGGGTAAAATGACCCGAATGCCCTTGGAAAATGACTTTTGTGATCGAGTACGGGGAAAACGACCCGAATATTCTTGGAAACATGTTTTGATGTGTAAACAGAACTCGTTATCCTGTTTCAACATGATTTTGGAAAATGATCTCTCATGATGAGATTGACTTTTGAAAAATGACATTTTGATCCCTGAAATTATTTTATTGGCCTGATGTGCCATGGAATGAATTGATTGGCTTTGCGGAGCTTATGTGAATGATGATCTGACTTGCTAGTTAGTGGGATCAAATTCTGAAAAGTGTTGTTTTGCCCTAAAAATGTTTTGATTTGAAAATCCTACGAGATCAGATAACCCTCTAGCCTGATCAGTCAGACGGGGTTAGTATTGTTAATGTTGAGTACTTAGCAAGGACTTTCATCTTTGTACTAGCTTATGTTAGAGATAGACGACCCCAAGTAACCCGATCAGTTCTGGGGATTGTCGTACTCCAAACAGGGTGACAGGGCATTGAGATGAGTCGTCCTGGCTAGCCATCTAGAGCTTGGCAATTGCCGTGCCTTGTGTGCACTTTGTGATTTAGGTTATTCATGAGTTGGGCTAGACACCTGGTGTTGTTCTAACCCATTACTGCCTCGATGGTGATTGACTTCAGGATTGGAACCTCTAGCTTACGGTAGCAAGTAAAAGATTTTCCAATAATGCATGGATCAAGTACTGGAGGCTGCGGTTTCAGTATGATAACATGTGCAAGTTGGTGTACGATTTTCCAACGACACACGGATCGAGTACTGAAGGCTGCAGCCTCAGTATGATGAAACGTGCAAGTTGGTGTACTTATTCGACAATGCATGGTTGAGTGCTGTAAGGAAAAGTTCCTGGCATAATAAGATCGTGATGCCGAAGCGAAGCCTTATGAGCTTTGCACATATGCCGATCTTCTGTTGGAGAAGTGCCTGTGATTTGAAAATTGGGGGCAATATTTTCCAAGTGAAATAAAGTTTTTTAAAAATATTGAGTTCTGGATAAACTCTTTTTTAGAGAGCTTTAGAATTGTTTCCAGTGAACAAGTGATATGCTATTCCACAAAAGTTTTATGTACCCTATTCTTTCATAAAGCACTAGCACACACGGGACTCTTTGGGTGATTCATCACTCACACGTGTCTTTTAACTTATCTTTTGTAGGATCCAGAGATGAGTGGACCGATAGATAGAAGAACGATACCACAGAGTTGGCGGTTTAGGTTTGGGCAGCTTTCCTTTTGATCATGTACTGTATTCTGTTATAGATAGAGATGGCATGTATAAAATTCTCTGAGATATGTATATGTATGGCCATCAGTGTGGGATATTATTGAGTCTGGACCTTATATACGTATTTACTCTATTATTTCCGTTATAATGACCCCTTGTTTGGAAAACTGGATGGGGCGACACTCGGTGTTGATATGCTTCCGCTGTTGTCTTTAGTAGAGGTGTTACACTAGCACTAATACCGTACATTTGTGAAGCTTCCTTCATCAACGATCACAACACTTGGCTTTTGATTTATAAGCGATGTTGTTTCTTTGTCGGTTTCCCTTAACTTTATCATTACAAGCATCTTCAATATTACAAACACTTATGTCTTAATAGCAACAGTAGCTAATGGATAAATTGGTGGCACAACAATTCCATCATCACTAGAATTATCATCACCTTTATGCATTGCCTCAATGAGTTCATTCCTCAAAACCTCCTCAATTGCTTAGGTGCTAGTCCAAATTGACAAGTCTATCTAACGCTCTAAAAACAGCAAACTAGAAGTTTAGATAGAAGTTGAGCAACAAGCAAAAAAGGAATAAGCAATCAAAGATATCTCAATAAATTAAAGAGCTCAACAACTTCAATTTAGCAATTAGATGGAGTAAACAAGTCACAATTAACAAGAATGGATCAAGGAAAAATAAGAATTCTAAAATTCATAGAATTCTAGAACAAAGAGATAATCAAAGCTTGAAAATGAACAAGAAAAAGAAATTCACAACCAAGATGACTTAGTTGGACATGTAATTCCCTATAGATGCTTGTACTAAAGATAGACCTAACAATAATAAGTATTTACAAGTGATTTAGTTACAATTTAAAGCCACAATTCAGCTCCAACAAATTGTCAAACTCATGGCATGCATAATTTTTGTAGTTCAAGGTATAATTAAAATTTCAAGCAAATTTAGCTCGAATTATCAACAATCCACAAGAAATTTTCACTCTTATATAGACATAGTAAAGTTAAACCCACACAAATATTCCAAGAAAAGTTAAAGTTTAGATGACCTTTTTGTGGCATCTTTCTTAGTAATGAGATTCCCCTGTTTTTCTTAAAACTTTTGAAACTTTTTCTTAAAAACCAAGCCTCTATAAGAAACAAAGCCCTCCTTACTCTGATACTACTTTGATATGATCTTGGGAGGATGATTTAATGATGATTTTTGTGGCTTAAATTTGGGGAAAATATAAGCTTAGAAGATGTTCCAAAACAAAGATTTAGGATAGAAATAAGAAGAACACACAATACCCAATTCAAATACTAAAATTTCGAGTCAAATAAAGGTCCTAGAGCTCTAAGAACTATAATCAAGTCTACTAAATTACACCTAAATATCTTTAACCTAATTAGAAGCCAAGAACAATGAAAGTGAGTGATTTAGGTAATCAATAAAACTCCTATCAAGAACCCTAGATGAACAAGAACCTAAAACCCTTCTAGAAAGCTAAATTGATTTATCCTTAAAGGTTTATAGACTCAATTAAAGGTATGCAGTGAAATCCTAAAAATGGCCTTGGCATTCATGGGAAGAGCCCAAGAGCAAGCTCTTAAAAGAGTTTTCTGATTCAGTATCAAATATCCAAGTTACATAGCAAGTATTATAATAGCCTATATATATGCAACTAAACCTAGCTAAAATAAGATTAAATCTTAGCCATTCAAAGTTTTAAATATGTTTTTAGTGACCTTATTACATAAGAAAATTTGTGGAATTTAAATTGGAAATAAAACATAGCAAAATAAGAAGAAAACTTAAAACTGGGCATACTGCTTGATCCCAGCAGATGCTTGCTGCTCACTATTTGAGGTGGCAATTTTGTTGTAACCAGCTATTGTTGGTTGCCCTAGAGGAGCCGATGCTGGCTTTTTCCTGCCCTCTGACAGGACATTTTTTTGTTTTTAGCCTTTTCTTACACTCCTCTGTCTTTCTACATAAATAGTTGAGCATGTCTTGGTTCTCTTAGTCCTCAATTGATCTTCCAATTCTTAGCAGCTTTCTTGATCCTTGGCTTGTTATCTTAAGAATCACCTTGATCCTCTTGAGGTTTGATATTTCCTAAGGATTCTTGAATGAAGTTTTGACTCTCCATCATTTTCTTTAAATATGCCATTATGCTTGAGAGAATTCCTACCAGCATCTCCTGCATAGCTTGCACTTCTTATACATATAATCTAACTATTCTTACTTTTCTGCTTAATGCATCAGTTATGACATTAGTCTTTCTCAAATGGGAATTGATTGGGCATCAATATTCCTTTAGGAATTCGATCCATCTTCTTTGCCTCAAAATTTAAATATTTCTGTGTGAAAATACACTTCAAACTCTTGTGATCTATACATACTTGAGAGGGCCTAAATGTATCTATATTTTCCTAACTATTTGAGGTTATTTTGTGAATTTTTTTATTATGTAACAACTATCTAATTCCTTTACTTTTTGAGCAAATTAAGATAATTGGTTGTAGAAAAATTTTTGTTGAATTTTGTATAGAATTAGCAGGCTTTAGAACTAAATTTTGGTGTTTTAGCATTAAACCAGCGTCGGCCCATAATGTCCAAATTGGCCCTGGCTTAATTGTAGAACAATAAGGGAAAATAGGGGAAAAAGCATAGTAGTTCAGCACCGACAGAGGGGAGCTAGCACTGGCTTAGAGGGAACAAGCCGGCATTAGCCCTGTATTGGGTCATGTCATTGTTGAGCTCGATTTTGAGTAGAATTAGGAAATTCCTAAGGAATTTTTTGGTATTTGACTTGTGAACAGCTTAAATGTAACACTCCGCTACCTAGGCCCGCCAGGGCCGGGGATGTCGCCCCATCCAAAGGATAAGGGGTCTTTATAACTAGGTCATACAAATAAAATAGCGGAAATAAATGATACTTGAACTTAAATATTTATTACATCCCAAAATAAACATCTATCCAAAATAAATCCGAGAATACAAAAAATAAATCCATAATAAAAATTCATCCACTCTCATCTCTCCATAACTTCACACAAACATAAATCATCATAAATCTCCCAAAGCGGGCATAATCTAGCTACTCGTCCCCACAGCAGGACCGACCTGAAAACATGATAAAAAGGTGGTGAGACAGAAATCTCAGTAAGTCCGTGTGTGTTTATGTGTCAGGTGAAAACATTTCGTGAATGCAAAGTATAAAATTCTTTATAAGAGATCACTGGCAAGCAATAAACATCCGTAAAAAACAAGAGTGGTGTTTTGGCATTTCCAGCCATACATAATTTATAAAATCAACCACTCGAAAGAAAGGATTACGGGTTACCACACGTTAGGCCCCATAACCGAATAGTCAGCATGCCACACTTTGTGCATACCGTCGGTCAGAATGCCACACTTTGTGCATACTGACAAAAGTAGGTGATCGGCCTACTGGGCAAGATACTCATACTTCTCTATACCTAAACAACAACCGAGTGTCCATTCCGGCATAACACAGTCACTTGACTGAAGAGAACACTGCTAGCTCGGACTGGCACGACCTACTGGACTGATGTCCTATCCGGGAAGGACTCACCCCTCAGAGGTGGCCACCTACTGAGAGACTTACCCTAACCCCTCAAAGACTAGTCCACCCTTATTGAGTACTCAACGTAACGTATCCTACTTGGGAAAAATGAACAAACACAATTCCACTTGAACATGGCAAATAATGGGTTTCCAAAATCTTTGTCAAAAATAGTTTTAGAAAGAGTTCTGAGTTTGAGTAAATCTGCTTAATAAATTTCAAATAACTCATTTGACGGAAATAAAACAGGAGACAGCCCTCAATTGTCTTTACAAAATGAGTGTCTATGCATTCTACATTTGGCTTGCCATAATTAAACATTTTTCAACAATCAGATTTTATGCAGGAGCTTACTTGGTTCTTGCTCACAACAACAAGGTCTCCAATAGCTGACCTAACCCCACATGGGCAAATACAAATCACAATCAATTCCAAGCCACAATCCACTTCTTCAATTTTAAATCAACTCCACTTACTACTACCATGATCCTAGTGTCCCAAGCTTTAAGGCCAAATAATACATAAATAGGTTTGTAGGTTGAGCCTAATTTGATATTTAAAATAATTAATGGCTTGGGAAATAATTTCTAATAAGTTGAAAGTATAAATCTTGCTAGGGAAAATTTAGAGTTTATTTGCTCAAGAGTCCTAGGTAGTAATAAGTAAAATAATGATTTAATAATAGTTTAGTTGTTAGAAAATAATTGGTTGCAAAAACTAGTTGAGATTAAATTTAATGAGTCTTTCTTGGAAAATAATAAATAAACTTTTAAAAAGGGATTTGATTTAATAAATATTTTACTAATTATAATTATTTCCATAAAAGGCTTCAATTGATTTATTTATTTTAAATAATATTTATTTATTTTATTTTCTAGCAAAATTATTATTTATTTGACCAAAATATCCTTTATGTATATAATAATCCAAATCTACCCTTCCTAGGGTTTTTTCGACATTTACTAGGAAAATTTTATATCATTAAATATTTTATTTATGAAATAAAATTAGTTTAGGGACAACTAGCTCATGGTCAAATTTCTATGGCTAACCACAATCGAGAACATATGAAATCCTTCCATTCATCAAATCATCCAAATCATGCACATAAATAGATCTAAATTTATTAAGACATGATCTAACCTCTACTAGCATAAATATGATCATGGCTTCAATAATCTAATATGCATATAAATCCTATTCACCAAAGGTGACATAATCTCTAGCATGCTTTATCTCAAATACTTCATGCATCAAACCTCAAATCATCACACAATCAACCAAGATAATCCTTCCATGCTTAAATCCCATCTCCTTCACAATCATACACATATTCATGCTTCAATCTCAATAATACATACTCAAATCGTATCACCATCCACCCACTATCAACATCATCCTAGAGACATGATTCTAGAGTTTAAAAAAAGGATTGAAGGGACTTACTTGATCGATGAATGCTTTGAAGGAGTTTAGAATAGGTCTCAACTCCTTGATGCCTAACTTTGTCCAAGGGAGATGGCGAAAACATGGACATGGGGAAAAGGAGCCATCCGGCCAAGAGACGGAGGTTTCGGCCATGCGAGAGAGAGAGAGAGAGAGAGAGAGAGAGAGAGAGAGAGAGAGAGAGAGAGAGAGAGAGAGAAACCATTAGCATTCTTATACACATAGGTTCTCATTAGAGATTAAGATTGGAGGAGATGAAGTTGTTAGAATAAATTTACCTTGAAGGTGTTCTTGTCCTTCACAGAAATTTCTGGTTTTGATCTGAAGTAGCAAGATGATTTGTGGAGTTTGATGTTAAGAATGGGGTTGATGGACTCACGACAGTGAGTAGGTCAAATCTGGAAGTTTTAGAGAGGATTTGAGATGGTTTGGAGGGGTATTAGGTGAAGGAAAGAGGTAGGTGTTCTTGGTGTAGTGTGCTTGTTCTTGGAGGTTGAAAGAATTCGAGAGATTGGATTTGTGTAGCTGCCGAAATTCTGTGAGAGCTAGGGCTGGCCGAATTTCTGTAGGGTTTAGGAAGTTGTTTCTCTGATTTGGAAAGGAAAAGGAAAGGTTAGTTGTTACAATCCTGGAAGAATATTTTTAGGAAGTGAATTTGGAAACTAAATATTCCAAGAATATCTTGATTGTTGGAGAGCTTTGGAAGTCTGCCATGGCTGACTGTTTGAGCAGAATTTCGGTAGGATTAATGCTGGTTTATGGAAGCTTATGGTGGCCGAAAGTAGGGTGCTCAATGGTGAAGAAGAAGTCTGGTTATTTGGGGAATGCATTATAGAAAGTTGCTAAACAAAGGTGGCTGGAATTTTGGAAATCAATCATGCATAATTGCAGGGATTTGTTGGAGAGATTTTCGGACAGCCATTGCTGAATTTCGTGCAGAAGCTTAAGGGAAACAATGGAGCTCTGTTACTGGAGGTTTAAGGAAGGTTCCTGCAGAACAAGGTTGGTGTTTCGGCTGGAAGAGAAATAGGAAACAAAGCTGGAATTTGGACTGCCCAGAATTTCGCCAAGCTGAAATTCCTGGACAGCTTTTTCAGCTGCCATTTTTCAGCCATCTTGCAGAGAGTTTGAAGGGGAATTTTAGGGGTTTTCAAGGCTGGTTTCCAGCCTTCTTCATGGAGGAAAAACATGGCTAAGGTTCTGCACAAAATCTGGAAGAAAACAGCTTGGTTTTAGACTCTCAAAGTGGCGATTTGTACAGGAATTTTTCCTGTTGTTGCTCCAGCTTTGAGCAGTCTGAAAATGGCCAAGAAATCCAGATTGCAAACTGATCCTAAAGACCATTTTTCTGGCAGCATTTGGGAGGAAATGTTAGCTAAGAAACTCGACATTTTGAAGGCACAACAAGCTGGAAAATTTCAACTCGTTCCAAAGAGGAAGATGAACTAGCTAGAGTGAATTTTCAGCAAGCTCACTAGAGGTATTTTTCCTCTTGGAATTTCTCACAACTCTTCCACATTTTTCAGACTATAAGAAGTCTTTTACTAAGACATTTTGAGCCTCCAAGACCACAGCACTTTACTGAAATTTCTGGAAAGAAAATGGCTAGAACAACTTGATTAAACTAATGAGTTGAGAAATAAGGAAAATCAAAGATCAAGGGAAAATGAATTCCCTTTAGGAAATTCGAGTAGAGTAAGGGAGTAGAATGAAGTTACTCCTAACATGTCTCTCTTAGGACATCATCCCTACCTTACTCCAAGCTCATAAGGCCGAAATTATTCTTCCCCAAGCAAAAATAAAATTTAATCAAGCTAAAGCTTCTATGATGGAATTTGAACCCAAGACCTCAAGAATTGATTCCAAAGCTCTAACCACTAAACCATAACAACTCTTGTTGTTATTTTCACTAGAAAATTAATTCCTATTTAATCCTCAAGCTATCTTCCTATTTTCACCTCATGCAAAAATTACCATTTTACCTTTCTCACTCAATACTCACCAACAAGGCTTCAAGACAATAAAACTCAATCCAAAGTACATAAAAATCATATAAAAATATATTAAATCATGATATAAGGTATGATATGCATCCCAACCCCGTTACTCTAAGGTTGGTCTTGACTGGGGTTTCACACTAGAACTCTTAGGGAACATTTTTGGCAACCTAGAAAGCTATAAATACAAGCAAAACACAAGCAAAAACATGGTGAATTCAAGGATTAAATTTAAGATTTAAGCTTTGGAAGAAGAATTCATTGAAGGAGCATTGTTTCAAGAAGAGTTTTCATAGGAAGAGGAACAAGGCTTGTCTATGCGTTATTTCTTTACCCCTCATTTTTTTTTCTTGAACTATGCTGGGGTTAATGTTTTAATTATTTTTAGATGATGTTTTGAATTTATGACACCGTATTAATTTTTTTAGTGATTTAATCAATTTAATTACCACTTTACGGTATTTGGTTACTTGGTATTGATTTGATGAATTGATTTATTATTTCTATCTTTTAATTAACTTTAGAAAGAGGTTAGAAGGAGGTTCCAATTTGATTAGTTCTAGATCTATTTTTTAGCTAACTTGAGAGAGAGGTTGAGTAAAGAATTGAGGTACTCAAAGATTTGTTGGTCTCATATAGAGATAAGAGAATTAATGAATTTTATGCTCTTATTACCTAGAGATTGGGATATTTATAATGGAATTGTGATTCAATCATATTTTGGTTGTTTTGGTGAGGCAGAGATATCCATTGACTTAACTAAATAATAGTGAACCCATATGCCGGGAGAGGTCATAACTAAATTATAGTGAACCCATAAGTCGAGAGAGAGTAGTTTCTACATTCTTTTTTCATGATGCTATAATTATGATAATTGCTATAGATTGATCCTTGTCATGATTTTCAGAATATCATCCTAACTACATGCCTATTTTTAATTCTGTAAATATTTTACTTAGTTTCTTTTTGATTAATTTATTTTATAGGTTAAACAGAAGATGAAGATCGATACTTGTTTCATAAGGATCGATACTTGCTAATTCCCTATATTATACTTAATGATGAGTATACCTGCTCATATATATGAATTCAGGCTAAAGTTTTAATTAAACTTGATCGAGAATGGATTTAAAAACAAATGATTTATTTACTTAAAGTTGATGTATCAAGTTTTTAGCGTCGTTGCCGAGGAACAATATCATGAAAACTTGGATTCTATTGATTTATCCATGTCCGTATACATATATGTTTTGAAATTATGTGCCATATCTTGTTGTTTGTATAATTATGTGGACTAATTTCTTAACTAATTTCCTAATTAGTGTATCATGTTACTAATTATACTTAAGTAATAAATTCCAAAACTTTATTTTCTTAAGTCTCTTTTTAGGTTCAACTCTTGGTTTATGACCCGACGAATCAAAAGGGACATAATGGACTTTGATCTGGAAATTGAAAGAACTTTGACAAGGATTTGAAGGCTTGATAGGTAAAGGGCTGACCATCCAACTAAGTTCCGTAGGAGAGATGGAAGTGAACTAAAACAATAATAGTGGAAATGCTAATAACAATCGAAGGACTATGGGTTATTTTGCTAGGCCTGCAATTTCAGGTACAAATTCAAGTATTGCTAGTTCAAGGGTAGAAGCTAATAATTTTGAGATAAGACCTAATATTATCCAAATGATCCAAAACATAGTCTAATTTCATGGGTTGCCGGATAAAGACCTTAATGCCCACCTTGCTAGTTTTTTGAAGATTTGTGATACTTTTAAGATGAATGGGGTATCGAAGAATGCTATAAAGTTGAGACTCTTTCCTTTTTCTAAAGTATTTTTTAGTAAGATCCATAACTACCTGGAATGGACTTGCTAAAATTTTTTTAGCCAAATATTTTTCCTTAGCTAGAATAGCCAAGCTTAGAATTGACATTTTTGCCTTCCAGCAATTAGAGTATAAGAGTTTGTATAAGTGTTGGGAAAGATGGAAGGAGATGCTTAGGAAGTGTCCTTACAATAGTTTTGAATTAGGCATGCAAATGCAAATATTTCATAGTGGGTTAAATTATGCTTCAAAACAATTGATTGATGCATCGACTAGAGGGCAAACAAGTTCTAAGAACCCGGAGGAGTTGTATAAGTTGGTTGAAAATATTGCTATGAATGATTGCTCATGGGGAAATCCGAGGCCTAGGGCTCGTATGCAAGGAGTTCATAAAATTAACGTTGCAACTATCTTAGAAGCTAAAGTTGAGGCATTGGCTCAAACGATGGAACAATTGGTGGAGACCCCATCTTAAAGGTAAGTGATGATGTTGGGTATCTCACATCCATATCGAATATGGCGTAGCGAAAGAATAAAATGAGATACCATCCCAGGACCTGTCTATGTGTGGAAAACAAGATATAAAGATAATAAATGTAGCAGCTTTTTACCTTTGTTAGATTGTCAGAAGAACAAAGATTTCTTCTTCAAGTTGAGGCGCGATCCAGCAATCCTCTAGATCTAACTTCACGAGAGTGGAACGTCTAATCACTATAATCACAGTGTGTGATTATCTCTAACAGTAATCCACACAAAGAAAATACTCAAGCACTAAAATTTCCTGTGCTAATAGAAAAAGTGGCTGCTAGGGCTGTTTTACGTTTTCAGCAAAACGAGAAAGAGAGAGAAGAATGTTGGTTGTGTGTCTAGGGTTGGAGATTTTATATGTTGTATGTCAGCTAGGGTTTCGTGTCCTTTCTATATGTTACACGAAATCCTTGCTGAAAAATTCTCCATCCCCAAATTCTAAAACAGTTAGAATTCCCTAATTGTAATTGAAAATATCAAGTTCTCACAATTACAATTTGGACCACAAATTATAACGAATTATAATTTGTCCACAACAACTTTTCTTTCTCTTAATTAACCCCACTATGTTATCCAATAACATCTTGGGTATATAATCCTCTATTGTGTGTGGCCTATTAGGTTTCCTAGTCAATTGGTGGAGAACATGACTTAATACAAACGTCTTTGAGATTAATAATTCACAATTAATTAGAATTAATCCTATTAATTCTAATCAGGATTGGTTTAGTAATTCATCAATTAATAAACTCATATTCTCAGATCATGAGTGGTATCAAGCAACACATCATGACCACCCAAGAGTTCAGGAAGTCAAGTGGCTTGACATGAACTGTTTAATAACAAACTTCAGTGCAATTAACTCCTTTCACCATACAATATCTCATTTGGTTTGGAGTACGGAATTAGTGCCAAGTCCTTCTAGAATTAATTCTGGCCCAAATACAGTAGTACTTGTACTAGGAATCCATTACTCTAGATGTGTATCAATTAGAACTATTTCCAATACATAATTGCCTTAGCCAAGGACTTCTTGAGTAGTAATTCCTACAAATAGCCGTGAGATATTCGCCCCTACCATTAGGAGTGGTGAATCATTTATTGACCCTCTCAACTACTTTTGTTTACCTCACAATATACCCAATATCTATCATATAGGTGGCCCTCGATCGAGCTCCGGAGATTGGAATCAAAGTATAATGCTCAACAAATAAGGTACCTTGGAGATCTCAAGTCTACGGATACTTGCACATTTGCTATATTGAGATTATATCACTCGCACTAAATAGTTATCCATGTGATTATCTCAAAGTTAGGTCATCCAATAAACTTGTTCCATTAACAAGTATCCATGTGTTAACTTTGAGTATCTCAATACTCACGAATATGAGAACCACCCCCTGATCAAATCAGGAAGTCTAACACATGCTAGTCTTAATGCATTAATGATGTTCTGTCTTATTAATACTATGACTACGGACTATTTAAGTACTAACGCCACCCAGTGTAGTAGGAATCTCATATCATGATCTCTATCATGATTTCCTTAACACAGTGTTGTACTATGGACTGTATTGTACTATGGACTGTATCGAGCAATTATATTACTTAAAGTAAACAAAAGAAACTGTAAGATAAATAATGCCTTTTATTAAAATAAAATGTGTCATATATAGTATACAAGTGATTACCTCTAGGGCACAACACTAACAAACTTCCACTTGCACTAGAGCCAATCATTCATATATCTAATACCCAATGATTCAACATGACAATCATATTTCTTTTGGGATAGTGCTTTTGTAAGCGAGTCAGCTATGTTCTCATTGTTGGAACTCTCTCTATCTTTAATTCCTAAGCTGCTTTAGAAGCGGCTATGTACTTAGCTTCTGTCGTAGAGTTAGCAATAGTTGCTTGTTTAGAACTTTTCCAACTTATTGCCCCTCCACACAACGTAAATACGTTGCCAGATTGTGATTTGAAATCATCTTTGTCAGATTGAAAACTGGCATCAGTATACTCGTTTATTTTTAAATTACCTTCTCCATATTCTAAGAACATATCCTTAGTCATTCGTAAGTACTTAAGAATGTTCATTACAGTCGCCAAATGACCCTCACCAGGGTCAGATTGGTATCTGATCATCAAATTGAGAGTATAAGATACATCAGGCCTAGTATATATCATAGCGTACATGATAGATCCAACTGCTGAGGCATATGGAATCTTACTCATGTGATCCCTTTCAACTTATGTCTTGGGAAACATCGACTTTAAAAGGCTTACACCATGTGACATGGGTAAGAATCCCTTTTTGGATTGATCCATGCTAAACATTTTTAGCACTTTATCTATGTATGTGGACTGCGAAAGACCTAGCAACCTTTTGGATCTATCCCTATAGATACTTATTCCGAGAATATAGGTTGCTTCTCCAAGGTCTTTCATGGAGAATCGTTTGGACAACCAAATTTTAACCGTTTGCAAGATAGGTATATCATTTCCTATTAGCAATATGTCATCTACATAAAGCAGTAAGAAAACGATTGCACTCCCACTAACCTTCTTGTATACACAAGGCTCATCCATGTTTTGATTGAAACCAAACTCTTTGATTGTTTCATCAAAACGGATGTTCCAACTCCTAGAAGCTTGCTTAAGTCCATAAATGGACCATTGTAGCTTGCACACCTTTGTGCTATCATTGGATGTGAAACCTTCAGGTTGTGTTATATACACTTCCTCAGTCAATTTTCATTTAGGAAAGCTGTTTTCACATCCATTTGCCAAATCTTATAATCATGATGAGCAGCAATGACTAGGAGTATCCTGATAGATTTTAACATGGCTACTGGCGAGAAAGTTTCATTATAGTCAATACTATTTTGTTGACGATAACCCTTCGTCACTAGACGTGCTTTATAGGTAACTAAGTTACCATCCATGTCCGTTTTCTTCTTGAAAACCCACTTGCACCCAATAGGTTTAATTCCTTTGGGTGGATAAACCAAAATCCATACTTGGTTGTCGTACATGGAATCCATCTCTGACTTCATGGCCTCAAGCCATTTACTAGATTCTGAACAGCTTAGAACATCCTTGTAGGTAGTAGGCTCATCTTCATCTATGAGTAATACGTCATTGTGGTCACTAATGAGAAATCCATATCTCTTAGGTGCCATACGTATTCTACTACATCTACGAGATTCTTGTGTATTAGAAGGTTCATCTATTCTCTCAATAGATGTGGGGTTAGACGATTGATCCTCGTTTGTTTGATCTTCATGAACTTCTCTAAGTTCAATCTTTCTCCCATTGTCCCCTTTGAGCATGTGCTCCTTCTCTAAGAAGACAACATGCTACAAAATAAACAATTTGTTTTTAGAAGGTAGGTAGAAGTAATATCCAAAAGATTCTTTTGAATATCCCACAAATAAACACTTGTCAAACTTACTATCAAGTTTGTCTGACTGTGGCCTTTTAACAAAAGCAGGACAACCCCATACTCGCAAGTGAGATAACTTTGGTTTCCTACCAAAGAACATCTCAAATGGGGTAGAATCAACTACTTTTGTTGGCTGTTTAGTATATAAATAGAAGTTTCTAGTGCATGCCCCCAAAACGATTTTGGTAGGTCTACAGAAGCTATCATGGTCCATACCATATCTAGAAGGGTTCAATTCCTTCTCTCAGATACACCGTTATGTTGAGGTGTATGTGGTGGAGTCCATTGAGATAATATTCCATTATCTCTAAGATAACTCAGAAACTCTTGACTCAAGTATTTTCCTCCTCGATAAGATCTTAGAGTTTTAATACTTTTATCAAGTTGTTTCTCTATTTCATTATTGAAGTCTTTGAACCTTTCAATGGCCTCAGATTTGTATTTCATTAAATACAAATATCCGTGTCGTAAGAAATCATCAATAAAGGTTATGAAATAGTTATAACCTCCTCTTGCTTGTATTGATATTGGGCCACATATATCAGAATGTATGAGTTCTAATAACTCCTTGGCCCATTCTCCATTTCCTGAAAAAAGAGTTTTAGTCATTTTACCTAGTAAACAAGACTCGCATGTGTCATATGATTCATAATCAAATGACCCTAAGTCACCAAGCTTGTGTAACTTAGAAACACAATTTTCGTTTACATGGCCCAAACGACAATGCTATAAGTAAGAGGTGTTAGAATTATCTATTTTAGGTTTCTTATTGTTTATATTGAGAATTGGATTATCCAAGTCTAGAACATATAAACCATTAACTGAAGTTACTGAACCATAATGAATATCATTCAATGAAAAGAACAACATTTATTCTTAAATATTAAATGACATCCATTTAAGTCTAAACATGCAACTGAGATAATGTTTTTCATTAAAACTGGTACTTAATAATAGTTTTGTAGTTCTAGAAATAATCCCGAAGGCAGGTTCAACTCGTATGTCCCCATAGCAAGTGTAGCAACATTTGCCCTATTTGTAGTACGTAGATCCACATTGCTTTTTTCTAGCCTTCTACTGCTCTTTAGTCCCTGTAAGTTATTGCACAAATGAAATCCATATCCGGTATCTAATACCCATATCTCATTTCTAAAGATATTATTTATCTCAATCATAAACATACTTGGAGAAGAAGTAGAGGTGCTTGTAAGCTTCTCCTTCTACTTCTTGTCCTTAATGGTCTCCAAGTAGGCTTTGCAGTTGCGCCTCCAGTGGCCCATCTTCCCACAATGATGGCATGGGCCCTTGGTAGCTGCGTCCTTCTTGTTCACACCATATTTGGGCTTTATGGGAGCCTTCTTCTTCTTCTTTTGAACTTTCTTCTTAGAAGAGGAAGATTCTACCATTAAAACTGCATTGGAATCCTTCTTCATGGAGGACTCTGCAGTTTTATTTTTATAGTTTTTGTTTATTTCATGTTTGAACCCTCACATTATTTCCCCGTTAATTTTTGTCTTTCATTTTATTTGATAAAAAAAAAAATTTAGATTGCATAGAATAAAACTGGCGTTGGCTCAACATCTTGAACCTAGCACTGGCTGGCTTCAAGAGTTTTTTAGGTTGTCCAAACTAAAGCCAGTGCCGGTTCACTTCTTTGGAGCTAACGTCGGCTCATGTTGGGTGGCTAATGCATGCAAGCCACTTTTGGCTTATTTTTCAAAAACAAAGTTCATTCCCTCTCATTTTCCTATCACCCACCACCGGTTCTTGATATCCAACCGCAGCCTGCTTCAATTTCTCCGCCAAAAAGACTTTTGAACATCAAATCTTTGATCGTTCATCAAATCTTTCAACTTCTACAGATTGAATCTTCAAAAATCTAACCCTTTTTCCTTAAATGTCAACTTCCAAATCCTCTACAAGGTATGATTTTTTCTTTAAGAAGTTTGCATCAATGTTTACCTATGCTTTGGTGATTATTATGGAACGTTGTTCGTGTAATTTCACGGTTCAATTTTGAGATTGAGTTTCTTGGTATTTTTTTGGGCAATTTTAATTGCAAAATTCCAATGCTCGTTATCTTTAAGTTTCTTTAAGATTATTTTGGGATTATAATGTTTCTACAAGTATTCTTATGTAAGGAATATGCTGATTTGATCATTTTGGGAATATATCATGGTTGGCTATTTTCTGGGTATAGTGTAAATTCTTGGACTGCATTCATTGATTGTAACGCATAACAGATTAATGGTTAGAGGACTTTGTTTATTTGAAACGAAAGATGTGGCTATATAGAAGATCATTGTGGTGTAGTGTTCATCATGTTATATGAATTTTATGATGAAATTGTTTTATGGCTATATGAAGGGATTGATTGCAATTGGTCATGATTTAGCATTACTTCCATTGGGTTTAATATTTACTTTTTACTTTAATAATACATAATGAGATTGTATTAGCTATTGGAATTGTATTTTTGCATAGGCATTTTTAGTAGGTTGTGAATTTTTGTAAGATAGAATGGGTATTGGTGAGATATTTGGTGTGGTGGATTGAGAGTTGTGGCTATTCTTGAAGTGAATTAATTTATGAGGTGGTAGGGATTGACTGTGAACTTTCCTATTATTTCAATCTTTTGTGAGCTCTTGAGTGTAATACTTTCCAGCATTCACAATGCTAGATAAAAGGAAGCAGGCTAATCTTTTAAGTGAAATAGAACTTTTTCATCTGCCTCTTCTTTTGAACGATATCCTACACAACCTACCTAGTTCACTGAAACTTTTTGTCAATTGTGGTACAAAAAGAACGCCAACAATATAATAATAGTGGAAAAGATTTTTAAGCCATCTTTAGATAATTCTCTTAGCTTTCGACTATGTTTAGGAGACTGGGGTAGGAATCTATTATTCATCACCAGGGAATATATTGTCCAGTCCTAGTTTCAGAATTCTATGCCAACATGCATGATAACAAGAAAAATGACCTAGAGATTGTTTCTACTATGGTTAAGGGATAAGTTATTGAGTTTGATAGAACTAGACTGACTGCTATTCTAAGTGACAACAATGAGGGACCTAGTTGATAGTTGACCATTATAACCAAAGGATTGTTTCAGACCCTCAGTGGAGTTTTGATAACACTCGTAAGGAGTTTGGGCTACATAGGAAGGGTTTATTTACTTCACTAGGTTATTATTCTAACAATAATTTCCAAGCCCAATTGAGAGACTTAGTCTATATATTTACCTTTAATGTTTTTCCTAAGGCTAGTGGGTTCATTGAAACGAGAGTCATTGATACTTACTTCCCCTCTAATATGCTTGGTACGAATCCTATCCTCCTCACCCTATTGATTATCTAGTCCATAAGGGACGTGGTTTATTCTTGCCTTTCTTCTAAAGCCCTTGGGTTTCCCTTAGTGATCATGTGTATCTTTCAGGCTTTTAGAGTGAGTTGTGATAGGGAGTTGACTGAGACTATGATGCGTAAATTTTGGGTGTAACAAAATCGTCAAAGTTAAATCTATCTCTTAGTCAAGTTTTAATTAAAACATTAATCCCAAAATACACATACGAGCAAGTATACTAACGAGTATCGATCCTTAAAAGAACAAGTACATACTAGTTACTTTTCATTCATTATTTAACCGACCTAATAAAGTTATAAAATAATACAAAAAAATTATACAACTTAAAGCATGTAAAAATATGCAATTTAGACAATTATCTTAAAACACATGATAATGAATCATCTAGCAATTATCTCAATTAATTATCTTTTTGGAATCATAAAAGAATATAAAGTAAAATTCAATCGTTTCTCAAGTCATGAATATACTTATTTAAACTCCAATTCTTTCCCAATCCATGGAATCACTATCTTTTGATTAAATTAGCAGATTTTTCAATCAAACCAATATAACCAAAACATGCATTAAACTCAATTCCTCATAAATATGAAATTAGCTAATGACCCTTTGCTCTAGGTGAAATCAACTAATATTTGATCACTTCAGTCCTTTAATCTTAACTTCATTTCCCAAGTCCATTAAGATTTGATAAATATGAAATCAATGCAATGAACTCCTAACATTATTTCCCAAGTCAATTAGAAGAAAACGCATCAATAATCAATAATAACAAGCAATCAAATACCAAAGATGATAGAAAATTGATCAAATAACTAAATTAGTCCAAAACTATGAATCCCAAAATAATGCCAAATCATAATGAAAACATTGAATATGTGTATTGTTTAAGAACAAGAAAACAAAAGTAAAACAAAGTATTCATAGAAAAGCCTCCTTCTTATTCTTTGAAGACTCTCTTGAACAACCCTTCTAAATAGTGAATCTCTCATTCTTTGAGTGATTGGAAGTTTTTCTCTTTGATTCACTCATTTTTCCATATGTTTTCTCTTGCTTTTTATAAGCTTCTTTGATACCAAATTCATTGCTTGAGGAGGCTTGACTGAGTAGGAAATGAAAAATATCGAAATCTTTGGAAATTTCCCAAATTCATGCACAAAAATTCCTTGTTCCAGAACGGGCCTGGCGCCGGATCCAGTCGACCCACCTTACGCCAGGTGTGTTCTGCTCTTTCCCTGAATTTTGCCTTGTTTTCCTTTGGCCAACCAGAATGGACCTGGTGCCTGGTCCACTTGCCAGACCTGGCGCCTGGTGTGTTATGAAAAATCTCCAGTTTTGCTAAAAAAATAATTTAAATCTGAACAAATTTATCAAAAATACTTTTTACAAAAAATATCAAATTGGAAGGAATATGCCTAGTTATTATAATCAAAGTATCTAAATTTAACCTCAAATAACTAGGAAAATAATGATGACTTTATCCGTTATCGCATAACCCCACATTTGAACTTTTGCTTGTCCTCATACAAAACACTTAATACCAAGAAAATTATCAAGAAAACATAAGTTCTTTCTTATTCTAAGATTTTTTTAAACATAGTAAGGATTATAACTTCACTTCAACCATAGCTAAAACTCTTGTCATTCACACCTTTTGAAAATAATTCAAACTTTGAAACTTTTGACAAAACTCTTGAAGTCAAATTAATCAAGTTTATACCTTAGTCTAAAAAAATTATTTCAACATTCAAGTAAACATAGATAACATGAATCACATAAGTCAAGCTATTTACCAACTCAAGCATTATAAATCCAAAAATTACACAACTCAAGTCATGATGTAAGGAGAGCACTCTTATTTTTTCTCTCAAATTTTTCAGTGACTTAGGGAATTGATAGTCTCCAGTGCATGGATTTTTTTCACACACCATATTAGCCCCCTTATAGTCATCACTCATCATTTTTCAACAATCATTTTTCTCTTTTTGTCTAGGGAATTTATAGCCTTAAGAAAGTGGATTTCTCTTCACTATCCATATTGGCCCCCATAATAACGCAAAAATAATTTTTTTTCTCAAATTCAAAGAGGAAAAAAAAAAACTCATTTTTCTCAATGTTTCAACTCACACAAATTTTTCACAATTCTCCACAATCTTTCCTCTTAAAGATCTTTTATCAACTCATATTCCTCATCCTAACTCAAAGCCAAGCAAAATTTAAACTCATAACACAAGAGTTAGCTAATAAACTCTCTCCATATTCATCATATCGTCCATATTCATATTAGATGAGTTAAATAATATTCAAACACTAATGCATAAACAAGATCAATCAAAATTCTCAAGTCTTGAAAAATATCCCATCCAATAAACTAATTTCATAAATATCCACCTAATGATTGTAAAAAAAATCATATCTATGTAAGAAAAAGAATTACAACCTTGCTTAAACAATGAAAACCACATAATTTTTTGCAAATTTTTTTCAAAAAATGATATGGAATATATTTCTTCAACACTATTCTCCCCGCAATACTTAAACTGGACATTGTACTTAATGGCCAAAGATAGAACAATAAAAACAAAGCTAAGAAGATAAAAATCAATAAAGAGGAAGAAGAACGAGAAGAAAGGACTTCCATTACATAGTAGGGCCTACATGTGTGATTGCACCACAAGGAGTAATTATTAGAAAAGTTACAAGAATGCCTAACGTCAAAAGAAACAAAAACAAGAAAACATAAATCTAGAAAAAGAAGGAGAAAAAAGTAAAAGAAAAGACAAAGAAAAAGAAGTACAAAGAACCAATAAACAATCATAACTCATAAAGGGTAATATCGAGGTGTTCTAAAGTGCTAAGTTCTTCACCCAAATATGATTTTAATTGACTTCCATTCACCTTAAACACCCTCTTAGTTGGATAAGAAACCTCAATAACTCAAAATGGACAAACTTGATGTATCTTATATGGCCTCGACCATCTTGACTTCAACTTACTTGGAAAAAGTCGAAGCCTAGAATTAAACACTAACATCTCATCTCCTTGTTGAAACTCATGAGGGGAACGAATAAGCCTATAATGCGAATATTTCATCTTATCTTTGTAAATCCGCGAACCATGGTAGGCATCATTATGCCACTCCTCCAACTCATTCACTTGAAGCAATCTTTGTTGTCCTGCAAGGTGAAAGTCAAAATTGACAAGTTTAATCGCCCAATGAGCCCTATGTTCAATTTTCACTGGTAGATGACATGATTTTCCATACACCAATGAATAGGGGATTGTACCAATGGGAGTTTTAAAAGTAGTCCTATAAGCCAAAGAGTATCATCTAGCTTCAAACTCCAATCCTTTCTTGTATGATTAATCACTTTTTTCAAAATTCTCTTTAACTCTTTATTAACCACCGCAACTTGGCCACTAGTTTGAGGATGATAAAGGATAGTAAACTTATGGGTAACACTTAAATGTTTGAAGACTTTATCCAAACAAAAGTGGGTTCCCCTATCACTAATGAGTACCTTTGGCACTCTAAACTGGGTGAAGAGTTTTTTAATGAATTTTACTATAACCTGAGCATCATTAGTAGGTAATGCTTGTGCCTCAACCCACTTAGATACATACTCAACCGCAACCAAGATGTACTTATTACCCAAAGAACTAGGAAAAAGGCCCATGAAATTAATTGCCTAACAATAAAAATTTCACAAGTTTGAAAAATTTTCAATGGCATCTCATTAGATTTAGAGATGTTATTGGTACGTTGACACCTATCACAATTTTGGACAAAACTGTGAGAGTCCTTGAAGAGTGTTGGACAATAAAATCTAGACTCAAGCACCTTCCTTACCGTGCTATTTGTAACACCCCCCTACTACGTACCCTAAAAGGGCGGGGATGTCACCCCGTCCCGAGGACAAAGGGTCTTTAAAACGAGGAACATAATACAAAGACAACCCAAAGAAATCAAACTTAGATAAATAAAGGAAAACTCTTATTACATCAAGCTCATACTGGAGCAAATCTAAACAAAAGCAAACATCGTTCCAAAAGCATAAATCAACAATTTTCTCTCAAAACATAATGAAAATAACAAAAACTCCAACTATTACACATCCCGCTTGCTCAACATAATCAATCTCCTGAAAACATGATTTAAAACAGTGTGAGATTAACATCTCAGTAAGTTCTATGTGTGCACATGGTACTTTGAACAGTTCGTGAATGCATAGCTAAAAACATTTGCAGAAATATTTGGCAAGTCATAAATAATTTCTCTTTGCAAGGAGTGGAGTTTCTTTATTGTCACACTTTGTACAAAATAAATTATCCACTCGAATAAACAGTCATGGTGCCACACTTTGAGCCCCATGATAAGAAAACGGTCAAGGCACCACACTTTGTGCACCTTGACAGGATCAGATTACCACACTTTGGGCGTTCTGATCAAAGTGGGTGTACGGCCCATCGGGTGAGATACTCCTCTATCTTTACACCCAATAAAACTATCCGAGTGTCCATGCCGGAAAAATAATACCCTACTAGGTATAAATGCTAGCTCGGACCGGCCTGACCAACCAATACTGTCGCCTTTTCAAGCAGAGCTTATCTTCTGGAGGTGGCCACTTGCCAGAAGACTCACTCACGCTCTCCAAGAGTAGTATTGTTAGCCTACCCTTATTGAGTACTCAACGAACATATCCGTCAATTCCTGACTCATAATAATTCCATACCTTGGCTTTGTAAAACGTGGTTTTCTTTAAAAAGAGTTTTCTAAAATGTTTAAGAGAAAGAACAGTTCTTGATAAAGGTATTAGTTTGACAAAACCATTTAGTGAATACACATCCATGTTTACAACCCAAATAATCATAGATCAACAATAGCTTTACAACAGTTGACTTGCCACCATAGTCATTTAACAAAAAGAGTTTATGCAAGGACTTACTTGATACACCTCAGATAAACAAGATAAAAATCAACTGCTTGCTTCCTTCAAATAACCTCCTGATCTAGAACCACATAATATCATGATCAGGGTCTCAATCGATTCAAGCATGCATTTAAACTCATTTATTCCCATAACAACACATGATCCATTATCTAACTTCAAATAAATCACCCATTCCTCAAAGTACATACACCATGACCATATATCTATCAAAGATGTGAACAATATATCAAAAAGGTCTTGACTTAATCATCACAAATCATTATCACATCGCACATACCATCGCTATCTATTGAACATGCTTGATATGATATTCATCTCAAAATATTTATCTATCCCAACTAAACACATTCATCGTGCTATCATACTTCCATAGACATCATCAATCACATTAAACCTTAGCTTCGACATCAAGGGTAAGAATTCCTTTACCTTACAACCACCGGATTAACAAGATCTCGATGCTCTTATGGTGATCGTCCCGAGTTCGTTTGAGAAGAAGAGAAAAGCTACTTTCTTTGCTCCTCTTGACCGAAAGTTAAGAAAGAAAGGTGAGATCAGCCCTTATATGGCAGGGTTCAAGAGAAGAAAAAGAGAAGAATCAATGGAAGAAAGGAATCGAGAGGTTGAGAGGATTTTTGCTTACCTTAGGGTGCGTTTGATTTTTTTTTGCTAGGGATTGCTCTTGTGTTTTTCAAAATTTGTAGGTGAGAGTTTGCTGGAATTTTCGTGCAGCAAAGAGGGAGTGGACGGCTAACTTGGTTTAGGGTCAGTACCTCCATTGCACTCCTAAGATGACACGCGCAGCACCGAAATCAGCAGAGCTTGAAACCGTAATTGAAAAATTTACTGTTCATGTCACGAGGCGGTTCCAACAAATAGATTCCACTTTTGAGAAATTCGAAGCCATGATCCACAATATGGAACAACAAATCTGGTTTTTGACAGACATAGTGATAAAATCTCACGAACTAGCACCATTAGGCATTGAGGAAACAACTGTTGTCACATTGCGGAGTGGAAAAGTGTTGCCAGACGTTACAGATTGCAACTCGCACCGGCTAGAGGAAAAGAACCGGCACCGGGTATCCAGTAACCCCGAACCCAAGCAGCCTAGAACTGAACTGGCACCAGCCGAAGCACTGGAACCGGCACCGGCTACCACCTGTCCAGTTTCTGAAAATCCCCCTTTTCAGCCTAAAATACTGTATCCTACCCATCTACACAAAGCCTGAAAAGATGCTCAATTTGATAAATTCCTTGAGGTTTTCAAACAACTGCACATAAATATCCCACTCAGTGAAGCTTTAATTCACATGCGCAAATATGCCAAATTCTTTAAAAGCATGCTCGTCAATAAAAAGCGATTGGAAGAGTTGTCTACAGTGGTCCTAAACGAAGAATGCTCAGCCATCTTACAGGACAAACCGAATTTGCCACATGATCCAGGGAGTTTCTCTATTCCATGTTTAATTGGCACTCTTAATGTCTGTAATGCATTAGCTGACCTAGGTGCTAACATTAATTTATTGCCATGTAAAACATTTAAAAAGCTAGGCCTAGGAGAACCACAGCCCACTAGGATAAGTATTCAACTCGCAGATAGATCTACCAAATATCATAGGGGTATAATAGAATATGTGTTGGTAAAAGTTGATAAATGCATATGTTCAGTAGATTTTGTTATTCTTGACATGTACGAAGATTCCAAAGTCTCTCTAATCCTAGGTAGACCTTTCCTAGCTACAGCAAAATCATTAATTGATGTTCATGGGAGGAGGTTGACACTTAGGGTTGGGGATGAGGAAGTAGTCATTCAAATCCATATGAGCATGCAACACCCCGTATCTTTTGATGATTCTTGTTTAAGAATTGATATTCTTGACAAACCTATTTTTGAGTTGATGCAGGAATCCATTAAGGAAGAGTTGATGGAAACATCAATGGCGTATTCGGAGGACATTAATAATGAGGATGGGATGAATAAGTTGGAAATTGAGAAAAGCAGTTTGGGGAGAATGAAATCATCCATAGATGATCCTCCCGAATTAGACCTAAAAGACCTGCCCGAGCACTTGGAATATGTGTTCTTGTCTAAAGGACGTAAATTACCTGTGATCATTGCCAAAGATCTTAATACAGAACAAAAGACTAAATTGGTAAGTATGCTGGGAAAATATAAGGGAGTTACAGCTTGGAAAATCACTGATATAAAGGGAATTAGTCTATCCTTTTACACTCACATGATTTTGGAGGAAGAAGGTACAAAACCCGTAGTGCAACCCCAATGTAGGTTGAACCCATATATGAGTGAAGTGGTAAAAGGTGAGGTGGTTAAGCTCTTAGATTTAGGCATCATTTATCCTATTTCTGATAGTGTTTGGGTGAGTCCTACTCAAGTGGTACCAAAGAAGGGAGGAATGACGGTGAGTCCTAATGATAAAAATGAGCTAATCCTTATAAGATTGGTCATGTGTTGGAGGTTTTACATAGATTATAGGATGCTAAACAAAGCCACTAGGAAGGATCAATTTCCTCTCTCTTTCATTGACCAAATGTTGGAAAGGTTAGCTGGACATGAGTATTATTGTTTATTGGATAGGTTTTTTGGCTACCTACAAATCCCAATAGTTTCGGAGGACAAAAAAAAAAAAAAACTAATTTTACGTGTCCATATGGTACTTTTGCATATTGTCAGCTGCCGTTTGGTCTTTGCAATGGTCCCAGAACATTCCAAAGGTGCATGACAACTATATTTAAAGGACTCGTGGGGGACATTATGGAGGTATTTATGGATGATTTTTCAGTCTTTGGTGATTCATTTGACTTGTGCTCATCTAATCTTGAAAAGGTACTAGCAAGGTGTGAAAAGACTAACCTCATGCTCAATTGGGAAAAATGCCACTTTATGGTGCAAGAAGGTATTATGTTGGGGCTTAAAATCTCAAGAAAAGGTATAGAAGTTGATAGGGCCAAAATTAAAGCAATTGAGAAGCTGCCTCCCCCTACTTCGATAAAAGCTATAAGGAGCTTTCTTGGTCATGCAGGTTTTTACAGGAGGTTTATCTTAGACTTCTCAAAAATTTCAAAACCTCTTACCTCTCTACTTGAAAAGGATGCTGTGTTTAATTTTGACGAAAAATGTCTCATGGCATTCACCTTGCTTAAAGAAAAGTTGATTAATTCACCTATTTTAATTTCACATGATTGGTCTCTTCCCTTTGAACTAATGTGTGATGTAAGCGATTTTGCAGTTGGTGCAGTATTGGGACAAAAGTGGAATAAGCACCTCCAACCTATATACCATGCGAGCAAAACTTTAATGAAGGCACAAGAAAACTACACAACAATGGAGAAAGAATTGCTTGCCATAGTGTTTGCCTTTGATAAATTCCGTTCTTACCTTATTTTGTCCAAAGTTATTATATACACGGACCATTCGGCCCTGAAATACCTACAACCAAACATGATTCTAAACCAAGATTGATAAAATGGGTACTATTATTGCAGGAATTTGATTTGGAGATTAGGGACAAAAAGGGTGCTGAAAACTTGGCTACGGACCACTTGTCAAGATTGGATAATCCAATTTTGGAGTCTTTGATAGAAGAAGACATCAATGATACCTTCCCGGATAAGCAACTCTTGATCATAAAAGATAAGATGCAAACCACTCATTGGTTCGCCGATTTAGCTAATTACTTGGTTGCAGGAATTGTTCCAAAAGATCTCACGATGCAACAGAAGAAGAAATTCCTCTCTGAAATACGACATTGCTTTTGGGAAGACCCATATTTGTTTAAGTGTTGTGTGGGACAAATCATTTGTAGATACGTGGACTTTAAGAAAGGAGAGGATATTCTAAGACTTGCTAGAGGCCAGTCTAGCACGAAAGGTGCTAGAGGCCACTACTAAGCCAACAACACTGCACGAAAGGTGCTTTACTCCGGATTCTATTGGCCCACATTGTTCAAAGATGCCCACAGGTTTGTCCCAAGTTGTGATAGGTGTCAACGTACAGATAATATCTTTAAATCTAATGAGATGCCATTGCAAAATTTTCAAGCTTGTGAAGTATTTGATTGTTGGGAGATAGAGTTTATGGGATCGTTTCCTAGTTCTTTGGGGAATAAATATATTTTGGTGGCAGTGGATTATGTTTCTAAATGGGTGGAAGCCCAAGCTTTACCCACTAATGATGCATGGGTTGTGGTAAAATTTCTGAAAAAGCTTTTCACCCGTTTTGGTATGTCTAAGGTATTCATTAGTGATAAGGGGGCTCATTTTTGTAATGCATAAATGGAAAAAGTTCTCAAACACCTAGGTGTGAACCATAGGTTGGCCACCCCCTATCATCCCCAAATAAGTGGACAAGTGGAAGTGGTTAATAGAGAACTCAAACGAATCTTGGAAAAAACTGTTAACCGCACTCGGAAAGATTGGAGTCTAAAATTAGACGACACTCTTTGGGCATACAGGACAGCCTTTAAGACACCAATTGGCACGACTCTGTTTCGGTTAGTTTATGGCAAAGCATGTCACTTACCTGTTGAAATTGAGCATAAAGCTTATTGGGCTATTAAACCTATTAACCTTGATCTTGAGTCAGTTGGTAAGTCTAGATCGTTTCAACTAACCGCCTTGGAAGAATTGCGGGCGGAGGCTTATATATAGGAAGCGGGTCAAAAAGATGGCATGATAAGCATATCACTCAACAACATGAATTTAAGAAAGGCGATCAAGTGTTGTTATTGAACTTTCGGTTGTGAATTTTTCCTGGTAAGCTAAAATCCAGGTGGGCGGGACTATATACGGTAAGCCAAGTTTTCCCATTTGGAAACCTTGAACTCACTCACCCCACGGGGTGCACTTTCAAGGTCAATGGTAATTGTGTGAAACGCTATGTAGGCTCTGAGAAACACGGAACACGTGGAAATGCTCTTGGAAACTGCACAATAGACCCTTTTGTTGGTTACTTTTTCTTTTGTTTTTGATTTATTTTTCTTTTCTAGTTTTTATGCTTTGGCGTGCTCTTTTGTATTTTTCCTTTTAGGTACTTTGCCAATGCCTCGTTCTTCAAGAATTCAGCCCTTGTACAGCACATTGCACAATGAATGGAAGTTTGTTTTTCTTCTCTCTTCTCCTTTTTATATTTTTGGTCCCATGATATGGTTTATTCCTTGTTATATTTATTTGGCCATTGAGGACAATGTCCAGTTTAAGTGTGGGGGAGTGATTTAATTGACAATTCTTCTATGCATATACTTTAGCCTTCTTGGGGGAGCAAAAATGTGAGCAAATTTTTAAAATTGTTTCTAATTTTCTTTGAGATTTCAAGCTGTATTTTTAATGCATGTCTTTATGATGGATTATACAGCATATGTTCTAGATCATTTATGGCTTATGTATGACTTTTTGCATGCACTTGGACGAAGTAGTTCTTGATCAAATGCTTTATATTATTCTTAAACCTGTTTTTCTACTAAAATTTATGGAGCACTCTAGAACTTACTTGAATACCTCTCGAGGCAAAATAAGAAAGACATCATGATTTAACTTAGGGATGACGGTAATAGGCCTTCTTTGGATAGTTTAAGCTTTTTAAGCATACCTATTGTTATATTATCCCTAGTGCCTATTTTGAGTCTAAATTATTGATTTCTTTCTTTAAAACCTTTTATCATACTTTGTCCATTGCTTATTTCTGAGAGTTTGAATAATTTTTCAAATCTTTATGCTCTTGATGGATGAAAGTATATGTAGGAGAATGTTGAGGAAGAATACTTGGAGAAAGATCATGACTCATTACTTTTAGTCATGTATCAATAGTGTGTGAGCTGGAGAAAGAAAAGAAAGAGAAAAGAGAGAGTGAAAACAAGAAAAGAAAAACAAAAGCTGTTAGAAAGAATGGAAAAAAAGTGAGAGAGAAAAGAACAGAAGCAGTGAAAACAAAAGAGGAGTGAAAGAAAAGAAAAGTGAGAGAGAAAGAGAAGAAAGATCGCAAGAGGAATGGTGATTGAGCAGTAAAAGTTGAGTTCATATCAAATCTTTGACACCATTGCTGAAAAGTCAAGTAATCTTGTGAAAAAGAAAGAAGAATTGATGAAGAAAGTGGAAAGATAAGAGAAGAATAAAAGAAAAAATGCAGGATTTGCTTGAGTTGAGTTATAATTGCTGAATAAGGTTATGGTTTGATTAATTTTTGGAATAGGAGAGTAAGAAAAGTTTGGAAATTATTGGTTCATTTTGGTTATCCTTTTCTTGCGAACTCTCAGCTTCTTTGATTTTTTATTCTCCTATATCCTTCATTTGATACGCTACATTACAAGCCTTTAGCCTTACATTACAAGCTTGAAAGTCTTACTTGACCAAAGTAGAATCATGATTTATCTCGGATTAATGGAGAGAGTGTATGAAAGGTAAGCCTATGGAATGCATATTCTTTTTGAATTAAATTTTTTCCAATGGTTTGAGAATCTTGTTAAGAATTGTGATGGTTCTACTAAGTCATTTGTCACTTACACAAGTCTTGCATTTGTTGTGAAAGATGTAGTATCATGTGTTTTATGTTCTTGAATGAAGAAAGCATTGAAGATATTGTTTTGAAATTGATTGAGTGATTAATGAAGCCTTGTGTTTTCCTACTTATCTTTGATACTTTGCTTGAGGATAAGTAAAGAGCTAAGTGTGAGGTAATATGATAGGGGCTAAATTAGTAATACTTTTCCTAGTTATTTAAGGCCCTTTTGTGATACATTTCATTTAATAACTAGTCATATTCCTTCATATTTGAGATTTTACCCTTAGAAAGGTATTTTATTTATTATTATAGATTTTTGGGGTAAAACAAAGCAAAAATGTCAGAAAACAGAGAAGAGGCAACGCTGGCTAGGGCACTGGAACCAGCGCGGCCATGCACTGATGACACGAACTTCGAGGTAACAAAAAATTGTCAAAACAGAGTGGAATAGAGTGGAACCGGCACCGGCTCCGAGAGCCAAGGTGGTCCCGGCTGAATACTGGGCTACATTAAGCGAAATTCGAGAAAAAAATCGGTGAACGAGTAGAGAACCAGAACACAATCGGTGCCGGCTCCGAGAGCTAAGGCGGTGCCAGATGTGCTATAAGGAAAAGGCGGGATTGTGATTTTTCTACGCAGTTATTGGTAATCTGTGGAGTTTTAGTATCTTTCAACTTCTACTCGGTCAAGAACATTGCACCAACGAGTTTAGACACTTCCCAAGCCTATAAATAAATGGAAAACACAAAGGAAAAAAAGGAGAATTCGTTGATTATCACAGAAAATCACTCAAATCAAAGAAAGAATTCTTCAATTCAAGGAGGGTTGTGCAAGAAGGTCTTTAAATGAAGAAGAAGGAGGCTTGTCTATGAGTGCTTTCTTTTACTTTGTTTTCTTTTTCTTGACAATGATGTATTAATTATTTTATTGTAATTTGACATTGTTTTAGATAGTCATGATTTTCAGAGTTATTTGATTTTTTGATTAATTGGTTGTTATTCTTAGTATTTAATTACTTGTGTTTATTACGAGATTGATTGGTTGTTTCTTTCCACTAGCTTGCTTAGACAAAGGGGTTGATGGTAGTTTCAATTTAATAGTTTCGCATTTGTTGGCTTTTAACTTGCTTGGACAAAGTGGTTAAGGGCTGGAACAAAGTAGTTAAAGGTTAATTGATGTTTGCCAGTATATGGATTCATTGATTAATTTCATGTGAATTTGCCAGGAATGGAAATTTAATCAATGACTATGGTCAATGCATCTTTTAGGTGAATTAGTTGAGACAGGATATATGATGCTAGTTTGTCTAGAAGATAGGGATTTCATGGATTGGACAAAGAAGTGAATCTATATTATCCTTCATGATGCTAAGGGAATAATCAAGTATGATAAAGATTAGGTACTGTAAGATCATGTTTGTCTAAACAATGGCTTGAATTACATACTTCTTCATCCTTGACATGTCTATATTTTTATTTTATTTTATTTTATTTCTTTTTCACTTTATTGAGTCACTTAAATAATGAAAGAAAAGGGATTAATGCATACTTATTCCTTGAGGATCAACACTCGTTTGAACCCTATGCTTTGTTAATGATGAATACGCTTGCTCATATGTGTAATTTGGGGTTAACGTTTTAATATAAACTTGATTGGAAATATACTTAGTTTTTATATGATTTTTATACCCAAATCTATACGCATAAAAAATCTTCCAGAATAATTCTTGCAACCAAGTAATGAGCAAAATCCGCATACCAAGGTGTTTGAGAAATCTCACCATCAACAAGTAGCAGTTGTTCATCCGGGAAGGTGTCATTGATGTCTTTTTCGGCCAAAGGCTCTAGGTTAGGATTTTCTAACATAGATAAGTGATAAGCAGCTGAATTTTCAGCTTCCTTTTTGTCCCTAATTTCCAAGTCAAATTCCTGCAATAACAAAACCTATCTTATCAATCTTGGTTTAGAATCATGCTTAGTGAGTAGGTACTTAAGGGCGGAGTGATCCGTATAAATGGTGACTTTGGACAAAACAAGATAAGAACGAAATTTATCAAAAGCAAATACTATTGCTAGCAACTCTTTCTCTGTTGTGGTATAGTTCTCTTGTGACGCCGTAAGAGTTTTGTTTGCATAGAAAATTGGTTGAAAGTGATTATTCCTCCTTTGTCTAAGCACCGTACCGACTGCATAATCACTTGCATAACACATTAATTCAAAAGGAACATCCCAATCCAATGCAATTAAAATAAGAGAATTGATTAATTTCCTTTTAAGCACATTGACGACATTGAGACAGTTTTCATCAAAATAAAAAATAGCGTCTTTCTTAAGTAAAGAGGTAAGAGGTTTAGAAATTTTTGAGAAATCCAAGATGAACCTCCTATAGAAACCGGTATGACCAAGAAAGTTTTGAATAGCCTTTATGGAAGTAGGATGAGGGAGTTTCTTAATTACCTCAATCTTGGCTCGATCAACCTTAATGCCTTTTCTTGAAATTTTGTGTCCCAATACTATACTTTCTTGCACCATGAAGTGGTATTTCTCCTAATTAAGAATGAGGTTGGTCTCTTCACATATTTGAAGCACCTTTTTCCAAATTGGCCAAACACAATTCAAAAGAATCACCAAAAATAGAAAAATCATCTATAAATAGCTCTATTATATCTCCCACAAGCCCTTCAAAAATAGCAGTCATACACATTTGGAAAGTTCCAGGACCATTGCAAAGACTAAAAGTCATACACCGATATACAAAAGTACTAAAAGGGCATGTAAAAGTGGTCTTCCTTTGATCCTCTAGTGCTATGGGAATTTGAAAGTATTCGAAAAAACCATCTAAAAAATAATAAAACTCATGTTCGACTAACCTTTCTAACATTTGGTCAATGAAAGGGAGAGGAAAATGGTCCTTCCTAGTTGCTCATTCAATTTCTTATAATCAATGCAAACCCTCGAATCGGTTACCAATTGTTGGGTATCTCAGGCTCGTATCCTATACGGCACAGTGGAAGAATAAATGAGATACCATCCTAGGACCTGCCTATGTGTGGAAAACATGACATAAAGATAATAAAGGTAGCAGCTTTTTACCATTGTTTGATTGTCCGAAGAATAAAATTTCTTCTTCAAGTCGAGGCGCGATCTAACAATCCTCGTGATCAACCTCCACGTGAGTTGATCGTCTAACCACTATAATCACAGTGTGTAATTATCTCTAACAGTAATCCACATAAAGGAATACTCAAGCACCAAAATTTCTTGTGCTAGCAGAAAAAATGGCGGCTAGGGTTGTTTTAGATTTCAGCAAAACGAGAGAGAGAGAGAGAGAGAGAGAGAGAGAGAGAGAGAGAGAGACGTTTGTTTTGTGGCTCCTAATTTCGTGTGAATCACCCTTGGATTAAGGTTTCGAGCATATCCAATATATGTTCCAAAATCCACTGAAAATATGAAATTCTAAAAAAATTAGAAATTTCTAATTGTAGTTGGAAACATCAAGTGTTCACAATTACAACTTGGATCACAAATTATAACTAATTATAATTTGTCCACAACAACTTCTCTTTCTCGCAATTAACCCATCTATGTTATCAAATAACATCTTGAGTATATAATCCTCTATTGTGTGTGAACTATTAGGTTTCCCAGTCAATTGGTAGAGAACATGAATCAATTGAAACGTCTTTGAGAATAATAATCCATAATTAATTAGAATTAATCCTATTAATTCTAATCAGGATTGGTTTATTAATTCATCAATTAATAAACCCATATTTCCAGATCATTAGTGGTATCTAGCAATACATCATGATCGCCGAAGAGTCCAGGAAGTCAAGTGGCTTGACATGAACCCTTCAATAACAAATTTCAGTGTAATTAACTACTTTCACCATATAATATCTTATTCGATTTGGTATACGAAATTAGTACCAACTCCTTCTAGAATTAATTCTGGCCCAAATACAATAGTACTTGTACCAGGAACCCATTACTTTAGATGTATATCAGTTGGAACTATTTTCAATATACAATCGCTTTGGCCAAGGACTTTCCAAGTAGTAATTCCTACAAGTGGCCGTGAGATATTTGCCCCTAGTATTAGGAGTGGTGAATCCTTTATTGACCCTCTCAACTACTTTCGTTTGCCTCACAATGTACCCAATATCCATCCCATAGGCGGCCCTCGACCGAACTCCGGAGATTAGAATCAAAGTACAAAGCTCAGCAAACAAAGTACCTTGAAGATCTCAAGTCTAAGGATACTTGCATGTTTGCTATATTGAGATTATATCACTAGCACTAAATAGTTATCCATGTGATTATCTCAAAGCTAGGTTATCTAATGAACTTGTTACATTAACAAGCCTCCATGTGTTAACTTTGAGTATCTCAATACTCACGATTATAAGAACCACCGTCTGATCAAATCAAGAAGTCTAACACATGCTAGTCTTAACGCATTAATGATGTCCTGTCTCATTAATACTATGGCTAGGGACTATTTAAGTACTAACACCATCTAATGTAGTAGGAATCTCACATCATGATCTCTATCAAGATTTCCTTAACACAGTGTTGTACTAGGGACTTTATCGAACAGTTATATTACTTAAAGTAAACAAAAGAAACTATAAGATAAATAATGTCTTTTATTAAAATAAAATGTGTTATATACAATTACAAGTGATTGTCTTTAGGGCACAACACTAACCCCAATCTCATTGGGATCAACTTATTTTTTTCATTTGGGCTCATAGTCATTCTTCACTTCTTTGGTACCATTTATGTTGAGCTTATCAAATACTATCGGCAATAGGGTAAATGATGTCGGAATCTAAGAGTTTAATCACCTCACCTTTTACCGCATCATTAATATTCGGGTTCAACCTACGTTGGGGTTGCACTATGCGTTTGGCTCCTTCTTCCAACAAAATTTTGTTAGTTCAAAAGGAAGGGTTAATTCTCTTAATGTCTGTGATTTTTTATGCAATAACTCTCTTATATTTTCCCAATAGACTTTCTAATTTGGTATTTTGATCACAAGTAAGGTCTTTTGTTATGATCATTGGCAATTTCTCCCCATTAGCGAAAAAGGCATATTCTAAGTGCTCTGGGAGATCTTTGAAATCCAATTCCGGTGGTTCCTCTATGGATGACTTCATCTTTTCCAATTTACTTTTTTCAATTTCTTCAAATTCTCCTAACTCATGGCCCTCATTTGAATCCTCCAAATATGCAATAAATCCTTTTATTAAGTCCTTAAAACAAGTGACAAATGATTCCTACACAAAATAAAAAATGGGTTCATTAAAAATATCAATCCTTAAATAAGAATCATCACAAGAAATAGGATGTTGCATGCTTTTATGGATTTTGATAATGACTTCTTCATCCCCAACCATAAGTGTCAATTTTCCCCCTTGAACATCAATTAATACTTTGGCAGCTGCTAAAAAAGGTCAACCTAGGATTAAAAGAACTTTAGAATCTTTATCCATATCAAGAATAATAAAATCCATAGGAAATATGAATCTATCTACTTTAACCAATACATCCTCTATTGTTCCCCTAGGATATTTAATAGATTTATCCGCAAGTTGAATACTCATCCTAGTGGGATTGGGTTCACTTAGGCTTAGCTTTTTGAAAGTTTTTTATGGCAAAAGATTAATACTAGCATTTAAGTCTGCTAATGCATTACAAAATGTAAGAGTCCCAATAAGACAAGAAATATAAAAACTCCCTGGATTACTTTCTTTTCGAGGCAAAGTCCATTGACCCTACAAGATAGCTGAGCATTCTTCATTGAAAACCATGTTGGATACTTCCTCCAACCTCTTTTTGTTAACAAACATGCTTTTGAGGAATTTTGCATATTTTTGCATATGTATTAAGGCCTTGCTAAGGGGAATGTTTATGTGCAATTATTTGAATATTTCTAAAAACTTGTCAAATTGTGCATCTTTTCTTGCTTTATATATGCGAGTGGGGTAAGGTACTGGTGGATGAAAATCTAGTTTTCTAGTTTATTTTTTCATAAGGTTCAACAAGAGGGGTTTATAACATCCCATATTTTCACAACGTAGTCGGCTATAACTATGTGGGATGTCGCCCCGTCTGATTGCTCAGACAAGGGGTTCTTATACCAAACTTCACTCAATATGCAGCAGAAATTTTTTCAAAATAGAAAAGTATAAGAATTTGGCTTCTGATACATGTATTTAAGGGTATAATGGGTCCAAGATGTAGTATGAGTCTCTGGGAGTTCACTGATCCTAAATTTTTCAAAAGAAATAATACACGTATGAGCGTAAAGCTCAGTGAGTCCCGTGTGTGCTAGTGTTTTTAGCTGAAAGGATCTCATGAAGAATAATCTCAACATAAGCTAGTTCAGAAATTCTCATGTTAAAATATTCTCAAAACAAGTATTCAAGGATTTCGAATAAAAACATACTAATTCAAGTATTCAGGAATTCTAGTATAAGATATTCCGATTCAAGTATTTAAGTATTTGAGTATTCAAGTATTTAAATATTCAAATATAGTCAGTGCTTACGGCAAGTAGTCAAGTTAGTGCTTACGCTAAGTATTCAAGTTAGTGCATATGCCAAGTAGTTAAGTTAGTGCATACGCCAAGTATTCAAGTTAGTATTCAAGTTAGTGCATATGCCAAGTATTCAAGTTAGTGCTTACGCCAAATATTCAAGTTAGTACATATGCCAAGTATTTAAGTTAGTGCATATGCAAAGTATTCAAGTTAGTGCATACACTACGTATTCAAGTTAATGCATATGCCAAGAATTCAAGTTAGTCACGTATTAGATTCAAGGATTGGCAAGTTTAGGAAATCAAGAATTCAAGATTTATATTGTTCATCATGCTTCCAAATCCATATAGAAAGCTTGCAGTTGAGCACATTAGGAAAACATTTTCCATATCAAGAAAACATTTTACCAAAATTGGGATTTGGAAATTGAAAAGATCACACGACATATTTCAAATTCAAGATATTCAAGAAATCGAGCGCTTGATAATGCTTTCAAATTCAAGTGTAACATTCATCTCATAATATATCAAGAAAACACATGATCGTTTCTGGAAAACACTTAACTAAAACAAGATTTAAAAGTAGTGGGACTTACTTCGTGTCCTTTGTTATACTGTGGTCATAATCCTTAAGCCTTTGAGAGATCTTTAAAATAGATAACCTACATCAGTTATCATTCCATATTTCCTTTAGTATTCCAAGATTTACTACCATTACATATCGCTAATTACATGTTGTTGAGGAAATTACCAAATTTTCTATTTCTTCATTTCATAGTAAAACGGAATATACTTCTCGAGGTAACTCAATTCATTTTCATTACTCTTTTCTACAAACATATTTTCAAGGCTTTCACATGAATCCTTAATCCTTCATGCCTTTAATAGCTTGCATGAAATAAATTCATAGCTTTACTTTCTTAAATCAAAATTCTGCATTTTTCTCACCTTGGCACACATTAATATTCTGGTTACAACTTTTAATTCACAAGTTCGATTGATGTCAAAATAATTCCAAAATGTCCTCAAGATCTTCCTCGATGATTTCAAATTCACAAAATACTCATTTCCCTTTTCATTTGGTTCAGTTCTATCCATAATGTCTCAGCCCTTCAATCCCATAACTAAAATGACAACATTTGGTATTTATATCATAACTTTTTAGTCACAGCTCTAAATCATGTAAAATTGGTCCCAAAATGATCCTAAGACATTTAGCTATAAGTTTCCCATGGGGTTCCATAACAACCAACCATATTATTCAGTTTATTACTTTTTCAGAGCTGCACAAAATTCTTCCAAAATAGAATTTCTGTTTTGTTCCTTTCCTTCACTTAATCCATTATCTTTTCTTTCCTATCCTATACATATGTCATTTAATTATTACAATCCTTTATTTGTCATCTAAACATCACATAATCCTTCTTGATTCCAGTCATACACAATTAGGATCTTTCATGTTTAAACAACTACAAGTCCAACAGCTTTGAACAATTACAACAATATTCGATTTTCTTCAACAATTATACCATTTGCTATCTTATTTCCTTCTTCCATTTTAGCAGTTGTAAACAACTCTTTAAAACATCTTCAAAACACATTCAAACATTATTTAAAACACAGCATACATGCCTGCAAATGCACCACCATACGCAGCACATACAACAACCCCAAAACATAGATATTTTGTAAATATAAATCACAATTCAGATGAATTTTCTCAATAAAATTCATATCAAAACAATCCTTATTCTTCGTGCTTTAACTTTAATTCATGAAACATAAACTTTTACCTTGTTTATTGATTGCTCTAGGCTGAAAATGCTCAAAGTTTCTTCCTTTTTCTCTTCTTGGAATGCTTTCTCTCTCTTTACCCTTTTTCTCTCAAATTTCTCTAGCTTTTCTTTCCTTTTTCTTTGTTTCTCCTTTGTTTCTTCTTTATTATTCTTGCTGTCCATTTTTAGCTGTTGAAATACAGCTTCCACTGCCATTCTCATGACCATATATCACACGGTCAAGTGTTTCATTAATTGGTCAAAACTCTTCCTTCGAAAGTTTTTGCAAAATCTTCCATTTTTCTTTTTATTTTCTCCTTTCTTTTCTTCCTTCATTGTACCAAAATTTAGGCTATTCTTCAGCCATTTTCCATCGCCATTTCTTGGTCCAAATTGTGGCCAAAATTAATTACAAAGTCAACCATTGTGGGCTATCCAATTTTCAACCATTTTCCTATTGGTTGGTTTAATTAATTTTCTTAATCATTAATCTTATTCAATAAGCTTTTGAAATAAAATAATCCCATAAATATCTTACTTCTCAAATGGTATTTTGACACTTATTTTCATCCTCTAATTATATTACACCGCTTGTCTTAATGCCAACCACACATTAGAATTTTCTTCAGAAAATAACTGTAATTTTGGTCTGTATCGGGAAAATATTTTATCCCACCAATAAATTCTATAAATTCCACTGAATTCAATGATAACATTCAAAATCTTCAATTATGTAAAATTTATAGTCAAAATCCCGATCCCGATTAAAATTACAAAAATGCCCCTAATACTTCCGATAGCATAATTTATACCAAAATACTCGTCTCATTACACTGATCAATTTTTGTTCTTAATGTATCCTTAAATTCTCATTTTACTAAAAGTAGTCATAATTTGAAGATTTAGAGTACGGGTAGAACAAATTCAAAAATTCCTTTAAGGTCCTCATCATTTCAAAATTCCAATAATGCCCTTAAATATGTTTATCATACCAAAACATTCATCTCATTATACTGATCATTTCTTATTCTGGTCACTTATACAAATTCTTATTCTATACACAGTAGTAACCAATTAGAGTATAAAAGTGGGGATTGTTATAGGGTTGGTTCCGGCCTATCTTCTTTAGATGGTGTCGATTTCGTGCTAGGATTGGGTAGCTCCTTACCACTCCATAATGTATTGGCAGCTGAATCATATTGTGTTTCTACCCCTAATGGTGATTTTATTACTAGATCCGTTAAAAACCAAATTTGCCTTTCCATGTTTCTAATCATTTCCTCAATTTTTTCCAATGTCTCATTTATCTCGTGAAAAATGTTGGGTTACATAGGTAGAAAATTTTCCTAATACCCCTTCTAAAGTAGTAGAGTTGGATGGTCAAGATATCATCCCTTAAGGCATGTTAGAATACCATCCCATATTCTAATTGGCCATCTCACCTACATAAAGGACATCGTTAGTACTATATAGAGTTAGTGCATATTAAATCAAGTTGGTTAAGGTACATGTTCACAAATTAAGTTTGAAAAATTACATGTACGGACATTAAATTGAAAATATAAAAAAAATAAAATATGGCACCTACTCATACTAGGAACATATATACATATTTACATATTCATATATAGACATATAAACATATAAACATGGTTAAATCAACAAAATCCAAGCTTTCATGATATTGTTCCCCAGAAACGGTGCCAAAAACTTGATGCATAAATTTTGGGTGTATAAAAATCATCAAATTTAAATCCATCCTTTAATCAAGTTTTAATTAAAACATTAATCCCAAAATACACATACGAGTAAGTATACTTATCACAAGCATAACATAGTGAATTAATGAGTATCGATCCTCAAAAGAAATAAGTACACACTAGTTACTTTTCATTTATTGTTTAACTGACCTAAAAAAGTGATAAAATAATAAAAAGAAAAATAAAGAAATATGTACAACTCAATGATATAAAAATATGCAATTTAGACAATTATCCTAGAACACATGATAATGAATCATCTAGCAATTATCTCAATTAATCATCATCTTGGCATCATGAAGGAATATAAAGTAAAATTCAATCATTTTCCAAGTCATGAATATACTTATATAGACTCCAGTTCTTTGCTAATCCATGGAATCACTATCTTTTAATTAAATTAGAAAATTTTCCAATCAAACTAATATAACCAAAACATGCATTAAACTCAATTCCTCATAAACATGAAATTAGCTAAAGACCTTTTGCTCTAGGTAAAGTCAACTAATCTTTGGTCACTTTAGTCTTTTAATCTTAACTTCATTTCCAAAGTCCATTAAGATTTGACAAATAAGAAATCAATGGAATGAACTCCTAACATCGTTTACAAAGTTAATTAGAAGAAAAAACATCAATAACCAATGATAACAAGTAATCAAATACTAAAGATGATAGAAAATTGATTAAATAACTAAATTAGTCCAAAACCATGAATCCCAAAATAATGTCAAATTACAATGAAAACATTGAATAAATTATTGTTTAAGAACAAGAAAACAAAGGTAAAAGAAAGTACTTATAGACAAGCCTCATTCTTCTCTTTTGAAGACTCTCTTGAACAACCCTCCTTGAATGGTGAATCTCTCATTCTTGGAGTGATTGAAATTTTTACTCTTTGATTCACTTCTTTTTCCTTGTATTTTCTCTTGCTTTCATAAGCTTCTTTGATGCCAAATTCCTTGCTTGAGGAGTCTTGGCCAATTAGGAATTGGAAAATACCGAAATATTTGGAAAATTTTCAAATTCGTGCACAGAAATTTCGTGTTCCAGAATGGTCCTAGCGTTGGGTCTAGTCAACCCACCTAGCGCCAAGTGTGTTCTGTTCTCTCCCTGAATTTTGCCTTGTTTTCCTCTGGTTGACCATAATGGACTTGGTGCCTGGTCCACTTGCCAGACCTGGCACCAGTTGTATTTTGGAAAATCTCTAATTTTGCTAAAAATCAACTTAAATCTGCACAAATTTGTCAAAAATATTTTTTACAAGCAAAATGTCAAATAGGAAGGAATATGCCTAGTTATTATAATTAAAGCATCCTAATTTAACCTCAAATAACTAGAAAATAATGATGAGTTTAGCCCCTATTAGACTACCACTGAGAGGGATGTGGTGAGTGAGTAGACATTGATTAACTAAGGGTATAAGTATCATAGGAGAGAAAAAATGTGGATGATGCCATTTGAAGCTAAAAATCTACGTATAGAAAGGATTCCTCTTGAGGAGGAAGAGGAGCAGCGCCTACCACAACCTTAAGTATGAGTGAGCAACTCGAGACCACCACTTAGTGCTAATTTTGAAGACAAGCTGGAGCAGTTGTAGTTGGGCATGCAAATGTAGATAGCTATACTTTTGTTGCTAATGGATTCCATAGATGCCTTACATAGGAAGCAAGATACTCAGGAGCAACAATGGACCCAGTGATGCAAGCATAACAAGGACATGTTGCAGTTGCCCTTGCTACCCCTGTAGATGCTAATGATGATGACGACACTGATGATGGGATGGAGGATTGATGCTCCTCTTTACTTTGCTTTGAGAATTCTTTATTTTTCTTAGTATTTGGGATATTTTCTATATTTTTATTTACTTTCTGTTTATTTTCTTTTTCTCTTTTATGGTATGTTTTGTTTTCTTTTGTTTTTTTTAGGAATGATCAACATTGTCCAGGAAGATGCTCTTCATGATAGAATTCTATCTTCTAACTTACTTGTGTCGATTTATTGACACGTGGAAAAGTATTTTCTTTCCCTTATTTCTTTTCTCTCTATTTTTCTTACCTCCCATGGTTATGTTTTCTTGATATATTTTTGGCCATTTGGGACAATGCCAGTTTAAGTATAGGGGAGGGACAAGGAGTTAGATATTTTTCCAAGGTATACATATTCTTGAGCAAGCTAATAATGATGATTTTTTAATTTTTGGGGCTATTTTTTTTGAATTTTATGAAGATAATGGAAATTGTGGTTTATTGAGTTGATATAGTGAAACTATTATGATTTCTTTTGCTTTGAGATATATTATATTCTTTATTTGATTGAATGAATCCATAGTTTAACTTTTGTATTAGATTATGATATACTTAAGACTTGAGAATTAGGGTTACTCTTGTTTATGTTTTTGAGATATTTGAAGCTTTATTCTTATGGTCTTGATATGGTTAATATGATAAAGTGTAAATTGAGATGCATAGCTAATGCTTGTTTTGTTAGTAACTTCTAAACATCCTGTTTCAAGTTGAAGTATATAGGACGAGAGGTGAGAATGAGAGTTGAAAAAATGAGAGTAAAAAAGGATGTATGAACCCATTTTAGAAAAAGCGACGAGAAAAAAGGTTCAGAAATGCAAAGCATATGTCTTTTGGCCAAAAACAACAAGTGAAAAGAAAAGAAAAAAATAAAGTTCAAAAAAAGGGAAAAAAACAGTTGAAGGAAAAAATGATGAACAAGTGAGATGTGGGAAAGTAGGAGTGTAAGTGTAAAATAAATGGGTAACCAAATAAAAATGGCTTATATGGTGAGTGAAGAGAAATCCATTCACTTGAAGCCATAAATTCCCGATTTTGTGAGAATGTCCCCAATTTACTACTTGAATGGGGTAGTTTGGAACCAACTAAAACTGGTTTTAGTTATGATAATCTTATTTTATATAAGTAATGTTTACTTCATTTTTTGCTTAAAGAATGAGTGGATGGTGTTTTATGAATATGGATTTATGTAACTTTACTTCAATAGTTTTGTGTATATTTGATCTAATACTTGAGTTTACCTTGGGATCGATTGAGTTAGATAAATGGTAGAATGTGTTTTTTTTAGTGAAAGGAATGATAATGTTTTGCTATATTAGGTATGATATAATACATGAATTGGTAGTTATCTTGTGGCTAAGTTGCTTAAAAATGTGTTTTGTTTTACCTTGTCTTAAGTGTTTGTTTGGTGACAAGCAAAGGCTTAATTGTGGTGAAATTGATAGGGCCTAAATACACCTATATTTTCCTAACTATTTGAGGTTATTTTGTGATGTTTTTGATGTAATAGTTAGACAATTCTTTTACTTTTTAAGAAATCATTTTGTGCAGAATTTGGTAGACTTTAGAACTCAATTTCAGTGTTTCAGCGTTGAACAATGCTGACCTATAATATCCGAACCGACCCTAGCTTAATTCTGAAATAACAGGGCAAAATAAGGGAAAAACCAGAGAAGTTCAGCACCAGCAGAGAGAACCAGTGCTAGCCCAGAAGGAACAAGCCGACGCTAGCCCTGTACTGGGTCATGTTGGTGTTAAGCCTGATTTTGAGCAGTGTTAGGAAATTACCAAGAAGTCTTCTCGTAGCTGACTTGTGCATGACCCAAAACTCTTAGGGAATGTTTTGGAAACCTAGAAAACTATAAATATAAGGAAAACACAAGCATTAGTTCAAGATTGAAGCTTTGGAAGAAGAATTCATCAATGGAGCATTGTTTCAAGAGGAGTTTTCATAAGAAGAAGAACAGGGCTTGTCTATGAGTTCTTTCTTTATCTCTTATTTTATTTTCCTTAAAGAATGTTGGGAACAATCTTTTAATTATTTTTAGATGATGTTTTGAATTTATGACAACGTATTAAATTTTCTTAGTGATTTAATCAATTTAATTACCACTTTATGGTATTTGGTTACTCGGTGTTCATTTGACGAATTGGTTTATTGTTTCCATCTTTTAATTAACTTGAGAAAGAGGTTAGAAGATGGTTCTAATTTGGTTAATTCTAGATCTATTTCATAGCTAACTCGAGAGCGAGGCTAAGTAAAGAATTGAGGTAATCAAAGCTTTGTTAGTTTTACCTAGAGATAGGAGAATTAATGAATTTCATGCTCTTATCACCAGAGATAGGGATATTTATAAAGGAATTGTAATTCATGCATCTTTTGGATGTGTTGTTGAGGTAGAGATATCTATTGACTTAACTAAATAATAGTGAACCCACAACTTGAGAGAGAGTGGATTTTGCATTCTTCTTTCATGATGCTATAATGAGAATTAAATTGTGATAATTACTTGATTGATCCTTATTATGATTTTTAGAATTTCATCCTAATTGTATGGCATTCTATCCTTAATTCTGTAAATATTTTATTTAGTTTCTATTTGATCAATTTCGTTAGTAGGTTAAACAAAGGATGAAGAGTAATTAGTATGTACTTGTTCTTTAAGTATCGATACTCGTTAATTCCCTATGCTATACTTAATGATGGATATACTTACTTATGTATGTGATTTAGGGTTAACGTTTTAATTAAACTTGATTACGAATAGATTTAAAAATGAATGATTTATTTACCCCAAATTTGGCGCATCAATACTTCATAATCAGTACCATACAAGTAATGTCGCTACTTCTTCTAGGCAAACACAATTGTGATTAGCTCCAAGTCATGAATAGGATAATTATCTTCATATGACTTGAGTTTCCATAAAGCGAAAGCAATTACCATATTTTCTTGCATTAGCACAACTCCTAATCCTTTTTTTGATGCATCTAGTTATAACGCATACAGTTTCCTTCTTCTGGTAAACATAACATAGGTGTACAGATAAGCCTTCTCTTGAGTTTTTGAAAATTCTTTTCACGCTTCTCACTCCATACAAGTAGAATGCCTTTTCTCAATAGCCGAGTCAATAGGGATGCAAGAGTTGATAACCTTTGATGAAACACCTAAAATTTTTTGCTAATCCCAAGAAACTTCTAATTTTTTAGTGACATTCTCAGGTTGTTTCCAGTTACCAATAGCTTCCATATGAGATGGATCCATCTTGATTCCATCATTAGTCATCACGTGTCCAAAAAATAAGATTGTATCTATCCAAAACTCACACTGGCTAAACTTAGCATATAGGTGGTGCCTTTTTAGTTTTGATGCATTACATTTGGGTATATAAAAATCATACAATTTTGTATTTAATCCCAATCAAGTTTAAATTAAAATATTAATCCTAAATTACATATATGAGGAAGTGCACTCATCATTAAGTATATTATAGGGAATTAATGAGTATCGAACCTTAAGGAATAAATACACTAATTATTTTTCATTCAATGTTTAACCTACCAATTAGATTGATAAAGAGTAAAAATGAATATAAAAATAAAGATAAAATATATACACAACTCTTGGAGATAAAAACATGTGATTAAATAGTTATTCTTGAAAACATGATATGAACTATCCAACACTTATCACAATTAATCATTATCTTGGAATTATGAAGGAACAAAGATAGAATCCACCTTTTTCCAATCAAATCACTATTTCTTGATTAAATTAGCAAATTTCCCGATCAGACCAACATAACCAAAGAAATGCATTCAACTCATTCTTCTTGAATATCCCAATACTCTAGGTAATATAAATATGAAATTAGCCAATGACCCTATGCTCTAGGTGAAATTAACTAACCTTTGATTACTTAGGTTCAATTCTTAATCTTCTTTCCTAATCTAGTGAAGATAACAATTTTATAGAATTAATTAAATTGAGCTCAATCTAACTTCGTTTCCCAAGTCCATGAGAAATAAATTAACTTCATCAATCTACCAAAGAAAAGTAAGTAATCAAATACTAAGAATAACAATCAAATGATCAAAGAATGAATAAATTACAATATCATGAATCTAAAAATAACATTTAATTACAATTAAAACATTAAGCTCATCATTGTTCAATGAAAAGAAAAACCAAGGTCTTAGAAGGAACTCATAGACAAGCTCTCTTCTTCTTCCTTTGATAACCTTCTTGAAACAATGCTCCTTCAATTGATGAATTCCCCTTCAATGAATAAGCGTAGCTTTGATTCCTTGAATTCATACATTCATCTTCACTTGTTCTTGGTTAAATAAGCTCATTGGTTGCTAAAAATCATCCTTCAAAAGTCCTGGGCTGAGTACAGATTGGAAATAATTGAACCTCTTAGGCAATTCCCAATTTAATTTGAAAAAGAACTCTGAACTACCTTGACAGAGTAGGGCCGGTGCTAGGTTACTTCGTCTAGACCGGCACCAGTCTAGTACTAGTTTGCTCTGATTTTTCTTTGTTTTCCTCTATTTTTCCAATATAGAACCACGACCGATTCAACTACTTTGGGTAGGTGGGGGCCACTTCTGGAAATCTATAATTTTGCTTCAAATCATCCAATTTCTATACAAATTTATCAAAAATATTTTCTACAAGAAAATTATAAAATAGGAAGAAAAATGGCTAGTTATTGAACTAAAAGTATGACAAAACAACTTCAAATAATTAGGAAAATATAGATAAAATTAGACCCTATCACATTCTCCCACACTTAAGTTGTGCTTGTCCTTAAGCAAACAAGAATTAATCACTAAGCAAATAGCTCATGAACAAGATCAAACAATTTATCAAACTTATAGCAAATTCATCTACAATAAAGCATAACCTTCTTCCACCTTAAACATAAACTTGTCATCCACTCAACCCTTTCAAAACCTTGCAAACTCATGAATTAAGTCAAATAATCCTAAGGCCATCAATGTTAAGTTAAACAAGCTCATATCTAGTACAAGAAAATTATTCCATCCCTTAAGTAAAAATATAGACAACACAAATCATGCAAGTCAAACCATTTAACCAACTTAAGCATTATGAACTCAAATTTGCACAAATCAAGTAGTAGAATAAGAAAACACTCCACTATTTTGTTTTAATGACTTAGGGAATTGATAGTCTCAAGTGAATAAATTTCTCTTCACATACCGTATTGGCCCCCTTATAGTCATCCTCATTTTTTTTTAGTATTTTTCTTGCATTTAGGATAGCTTCAAGAGAGAGCACTGAACAACACTTGCTACTTCTATTCATATTAAACCACTTTTTAGCAAAAAGTCTTCAAAAATTTCATAAAATAAGAGTATTTTTTCTTTTAGCTCATATAACAATGTTTTTTCCACTCAATGCTTTTATTTCCTGACGTTCCTTATTCACAACTTAAAGTCAGACAAATTATAAATCCATAAAGTAAGTCATAGTTGCATTTGAGATGCGAAATATAAAGATGAGGTGACTTGTGATGTGTTTTCCATGCATATGGGGCAAATGGGAGGCCTTGGTAACATGATAGAGAAGTGGTGCATAATGGGAGGAAAAATACTTATACTTTGAAGAAGAAAGGAAAGAAATTCACCTCATTGCTATTATCCCCAAGTGAGGTGCTTCGAGATTAAAATATTGTGAGGGAAAAAGAAGAGAAGAACAAAGAGCAAAGAGAGAAGTAAAAATAAGAGAGACAAAGATAGCATGAGGTAAAAGAGGATGAGTGAAAAGAAAATGATAGTAAGCCAAAAGAACTAAAAGAAAAAGGAGAGCAAAAGAGAGACAAGCCAATGAGTGAAAATTAAAAGAGAGTGACCTCATGTGTGGTGCAAGATGAAAAACAAGACAACACTCAAAGAAAAGAGAAGGGAGATAAAATGAGAGGAGGTAAAATGAGAAAGAAAATATGGATGGTGAAAAGAGAGCCTAAGGAGAATGGTAAGGCACAAAGCTCTAACATTTTACATCCATAAATATATTCTTGTTTGAATTCTTTTGTAGGTTCTGATTCAAGAATGAATCATTTCAAAGAAGAAGGAAAAGATAAGAATCGTTATGGGGGTAAAATGCCAATCAAAGAAGGGGGAAGAATGTACAAGCCAAAAATTGTGGTTCCTTGGATAAAAGGTATTTTCAAGACATTGCAAAGTAATTTCCATACATACAAAGCCAACAAACTAAGGAACATGAGAATTGTCAAGAAATGGAGGGTGAGAGAGGGACAAAAAATGGGCAACATAGTAGTTCATGTGAATTTGACGAACCCAATAGAGAATCAAGAAGAATCAAGAAGAGTCATTGAAGAAGAATAAATCAAGATTTAGGTTGAACACAAAAGGAGAAGTGAGAGCCAAAGCCATTTAGAAGATCAAAAGAAGTTTTCTAGAATCTAAGATTAATTCTAAACATGAGTCAAAACCTAATACAAGCCAAGAAAACCCAGTTACAACAATTGTAGAACAAGAGAAGCTAGAGAATTACAGGAAATGACTGGTGCCGGCTTGTGCATCAAATTGTGAAAAGTTTTGTGAGCTGATTACTGTTCATCCAGAATAGATCTAGCACTATCCCTGGCACTACAACTGACACCGGCTTGTCTAAGCAACAATACTCAAAGGGCAAGTAGAATAGAACTGGCACCAGCTCGGAGGGCTTCACCAGTAATGGCTGAGCACTAGAAGACCAAGATTTCAAATGTTTTGCTCTATTTTTATAAGCTTATTATACATATAACATATTCTCTTTGTAATAGCATATAGAACATATATTTTGGTGAGAAAACAAGAGAACTCCTTGAGAGTAGGTGAGGTTAATCCTCTTGGGAATTCTTCCCTTTAATCATGACTAAATCTTATGGTCTAGTCCTTTATTTTGATTCAAGTCACTAAACTTGTTAAGGATAATCAAACTAGTTTGTCTTTGAATTGGTCATAGATGATGAAAATGTAGGGTTGTTCAAGTAAACTTTTGTTGGGTGCCTAAATTTTCAATTCTTGTGTTCTTAATCTCTTGTAGATTATGTGTGTTAAAGTGTTGATTTAGTAGACTTTATTCACTAGATCTAGAGTTCTTGATTGCATTCATAACCTAGGGTTCTATCCCTTGAAAAAGTTGGTGTTTTTGTTTGAGATTTAAAAGTTAAATATTTATTTTAGTTTTGGAAAGATCCTGGTAATTTTATGAGCTTTTGAGCTCGTATCATAGCTCAAGAAATAATGTGCTCGAAAATGGCATATTAAATATCAAAGGTATGTCTAAACTCAGAACTTTGCATGTTGATGGTTTAAGGGCTAATTTGACAAATATCAGTCAATTATGTGATGAAAATCTATATGTTAACTTTGACAAGGACAAGTGTTTTGTGGTTGACGAAACTGGAAAATGTGTCATTTCTAGAATTGGACTTTAGACAATTGTTATTAGTGCAAAACTAGAAGCTACAATTGCATGATGGCCAAGATAGATAGACGGAATTGTTTCATCAAAAGTTGGGCATGTTAACTATATGTTACATAAATTTAGTTCGATATGTGCAGTTTGTGGAAGCCAAAGTTAAGGAAGAACATTAAAACAAAAATTTGTGGATCTTATCTGTAATATCCCATCCTGCACCATCCCAAAAGAAGTGATTTTTTACTATTTTTGTAATATTTTAAGAATTTTATTGAATTTTATAAAATTATTTATAAAGCTATTTATGTCGCTATTTTTTTTTAATTTTCAAGAAAGTCATTATTTGTGAAATAAATATTTTATGCAAAATATATTTTATGTATAATTGATTTTATAAGAAATAATCTATTTTATCCATCTTATATTAATTATGATACAAATATATTATTATTATTATTATTATTATTATTATTATTATTATTATTATTATTATTATTATTATTATTATTATTATTATTATTATTATTATTATTATAAGAAAACAAGTGGTGTTTGATGATTGAAGTTAAATGCCATGACATGATTGGTTGCAAGTGGTGCTTGATGATTGGAGTTAAATGCCATCGTACGGTTGATTGCGAGTAATATTTGATGATTGGAGCAAAATAGCATGAGATGAATGGTTATATAAAGTTAAGTGGAATATGGTGATTTGTTTAAATAAAGCTATGCTTAGTCACCATAGCATTAGTTAGCTAAGCTTAGTCACTTAATCACCATAGCATTGATTAGCTATGCTTAGTCAGCATTTGACTACCTAATACATATTTTGACCACATGATAGATTTCTATCTATAAATAGAGGTTAGGAAGGATAAGAAAGGCGACCAAAATGGTGAGAAGAAAGGAAGAAGCAAGAAGAGAGACAGAGGGATGAAAATAGGGAGAGAAGAAAGAGAGATAGAAAGAAAGAAAAAAAGAAGAAAAAAAAGTAAAAGAAAGAAAAGAGGGAAACGAAGGAGAGAAAGAGGAAGAGAGAGAAAGAAGTAAGAAAAAGGACTAGAGATGAAGCAATAGAAATATTAAGTGATTGATTTTGCTCATTTATATGAATAAGCTTGACTTGAGGAAATTAAAAAAGAAAGTAAGGTGAGTTCCCATTTATAAAACCGTTTTTGGCTAGTGATTTTTTGAATATGTGAAAATGAATATTTTATGAACATGGATATTATGTGTCCCACTGAATTCACTTTCATTGTGAAATATGTTATGGTTATGTTCATACGACTAATGTTCTTATCGTATTAATGGAATGGTACCGGTTAGATTAATGTTCCTTTCGGAGGTTATTGCGATGTGAATTATGAAAGATAGTGGGACTATTATATTAATTTCCATGTCGAGGAAAATGCTTGATTTGTGTCGAATTTAAGATCTCATCTATTATTGACAAGTTGTCTTGTTTAGAAAGTGATATTGAATGTTTTAATGAAAATCAAGAGCACACACGTGACTCACTGAGTATTTTTGCACTCACACGATTTTCTACATATTTTTAGGCTCTGTGGTTTAGGTTAGTGATCAAAGTGTGTAGTAGAAGTGTGTTGGAGTAGAAATAGGCAATATGTTATATGTTTTAAGTGTGGAATATTGTATGAAGAATTTGAAGTCCATGTACTCTGGTATATGAATAGATTCCTATTTTGAGGTTATAGTGTGATTCCGCTACTAATTAAGTTATTGATTCATTATAAAGTCTCCTGTTTTGGAGATTAGACGGGATGACATCCCACAAATATAAGGCCCACTATGACTAAAAATTTAGGGTGTTACATTAACAATTTAGAAAGCATAATAAGTCTCCACACAAGAGAATGCAAATAGATAATGACATTAACAATGCTTATTGGCAATATTCAACAATAGTTTGATATTATAATATCGAATTAGATTAACATTCAAGATGATATTGCTGCTCTTCTTGCTTAATAGTCATGATTTGGCCTTGTGTACTGCTAAAAAAAGGGGTAAGAAAGTGCAGGGTTGCAAATCACATGGGCACTATTGTACTTAGAGGAAATTGGCACTCAAGAAGAGTATGGTCATAGCCGTATCTTGACGTTAGCATCATGATACTGCATGTTGAAGAACTCTTGATGACTGTTGACAGTGCCTTGCTAAATATGGGATTTGCCTCAAATAATACCAATGGGGGAGATTGGTAATAAAATTACTAATTTCATAATTGGTAGTTTTTTAGCAAGACAAATTAGAGTTGATTAGGAAGGTGAATCCTGAAAGATATTGAAGACTACCTTAGCATATCTATGATTAGACACAAACTAGAATCCAGAAAATGAATTAGAGTTGAATTAGGAAACAAATTCCAGAAAATCTAGTAATATGTATTCTGAATCTTTGTGAAGATTATGCTATGAAGTTATGGAATATTTCTGGGATTGAACTATGAAGATATGGAAGATCTTGACGAATATCTTTTAGGCAATATCCTAATTTAATAAAAAACAAAGTGCTCTATTGCCAAAAGAACTTTGATGTAAAGGGGTAGAAGAGACTAAAAGAATTATTCTGTAAAGAGGGCAAAGCAATAGAGAGGATTTTCATGAATATTATATTTTTGAGAGTATTGAAGCATACATTATCGAAAAGGTTTTCTAGTATTCTTTGTCAAAGTATGCTTCATAGTTCAAGTTAAATTGCCACGATAAAAACGTATCTTCAAGAAGAACTTGACTCAACCTTTTTTAGTCCAAACAGTTTTTTGGTAGAAAGGTTTATGCCTCAATAAAGCACCATTGTGCTATAGCAATGAAGATTGGAGGGAGTTCAATTGATGCAGTTGAATCTTGGAAAAGTCTTTAGGGAGTTTGATACAAAGAACACTGGGAGAGTATTCTATTAGAGCCCACTAGGAATTACTAGATGATTGAGATAAATGTATTTCTATAACTTTTGTTAAAGTTTTAGTGGATCTTTTTCACTGGTCTAGGACCCGCAGACATAAGCCTGTTGACAGTCAAACTGTGCTATCAATTTCCTGTGCTTGTTAAACTTTTTATTTGTAGTTGTGAGACTAGCACAACTATGACACAAGAGATTGACAAATCAAATCTTACAATGATAAACCAAAAGACATGTCAAACTAAATATCTATATGACTTGTAGAATAACTAAAAAAAAAAAACATATAATTTGGGGGCAGAGTGGCGCATCATCTTCCTCCCCCCTCCCCCCGGTCCCTCCCAATTTTGTAAAATTTTATAGTTTGTTTTTAAAAATTTTAAAATTTTTTAGAAGTCTTTTAAATTTTTATATTTTTCTCTCTAAAAATTTTTAAAATTTATAATATTATTCTTCAATATAGGCTTTCATATAACTTATCCCTAATCCTAAATTACTGGTTTCATCTCTACTCAAATAGTTAACATTTGAATCATTATTATATAATAAGGAAATAATAATCAACAAAAGCTTGAACTTTATATAGCAATCTCAATGTGGTTGCAATGCAATAGATGGAGGAACCAAAGATAACTCTTTTAGTAGCATCAATAATAAAAGTTTCACTTTTTGTCTGCCTTTTCCTCACTAGTCCAAAACTAATGGCAGCTTCGTTGTTACAAATAGTATGCATAATGCCTCAAGTCCTACACCAAAAATGAGTGAATTTTAAGAATAAGTATTTAAGCAATGGCCTAAATTCCTATTATCAATTTGAGAAGGTGTTCATTTCATAGTAGTAAGAATAGTTGCTAAGTAATTAACCTTAGGTCATACCAAACTCATGAGTCCTATTCTCGAATATTAAGTTGAGATGTGATAGTTACTATCTAAGTTGATAACTAAGGTTTTGTACAACAAAAAGTTAAAGTAACCTTTAGAATCCTACGTATTTGTATTTGAAAAGACCTCATCATATATACATTTTCTAGTATTCTGTACTTTAATTGAGATAAATTCTTATGCAGTTCACCACTCACCACACTCTTTTCATCTTGTTTTTGTTAGAAAATGAAAAATATCAATTAAAGATGAAAAGGGAGAAAATGAACAAAAATGGAAGAAAAATGAAGAAGGTATGGAATAAAGATTGGACGCTAATTTTCCTAGGGAGTTGGTGGCCTAGGAAAGTGCAAGTTCTCTAGGCTGCTTATTGTGTTTGAAGTGTGTAAAAATTCCAGAGAATTGGCGACAGAAGGAAGCTTAAGTTCTTTGGGCCACCTGTGTTTATTTGTGTGATTTGTGCTACTAGGTTGGTAGCCTAGGGAAAAGTAAGTTTCCTAGGCCACCTGATGATGCCATGAAGAACAATAGTTCCAAAAGGTTAGCGGCTTAGGGAGCTTTAAGTTCCCTAGGCCTCTTGATGCATTTTGTGTATATGTTGAGATTTAAGGTTGGTGGCCTAGGGAACTCCAACTTTCCTAGGCTGCCTAGTTCTTTGTTGTGGCCAAGCTTTTCCAAAACCTTAGCAGCCCAAGAAAGTTTCATTTTTTTGGGCCATCCACAAGCGAAAACAGTGTATTCAGTAGCGCATTTTCAGTATCCGCAACACAAGGGCTATATATTCATTCTTTCACACATAAAATAAATGAGGAGAGTTGGAAAGGCTTTGGGTTTTCTCTCAAGAACCCTAAGTCTTATGAGTTTGAACATAAAGAAGATAGGAAGACCAAGAGATTTAAGGAAAAGGAAGGGAGATTACTTGAAGATCTCAAGAGGAAGAACAAGGAGGCTTGTCTATGAGTTTGTTTTTCTCTTCTTTTTGTAACCTTACTTGTGATTCTTATGCTAAGATGTAACTTTGAATTGTAATGAAGGGTTTTACCCTGTATTTATGTTTGAGGATGATGTTTTTTTTAGGTCAATGCTTTTTATTCTTTTGTATTTGGTTATTTGAGCTTATTTGGTTATTTGGTTAGGTTGGGTTTTGGTTTATTTATTTTAATTAAATGTTCTTTCATAATGATTTTGAGAGATAGGGTTAAGGTTTGAACACCCATTTAACTTACCAATTAATCAAATTTAGGGATAGAAATCTCATAACTCAAGAGAGAGTAAGATTGATATTTGACTCACTCTGGTACCTGAAATTAGGAATTTTAGATCCAAAAGATACTCATCTTTTATGTATTGAATAGGAGAATTCCTTTTGTTACATAGGCTTATCTCTTTCTTATTTCTTGATGAACTTGTGACTCTTTCTTGTGTAAGAACATGACTTTTTTCCTATTGTAGTTAATGTTATATACTTTACATTTTTATTTGGCTAAACAATGAGAAGAGAAGGAAGTAAGGATAGTAGCAGCATTCCCTAAGGTTCTTCAATACTTTCCAACAATACTATATTACACGATAGGTGCACTTGCCTATATGTGTATGTTATGTGATTTTAATTGGTATTTAATTAGTAAAACTTGTGTGTATGTGGAGCGCAATTGATATGGATTTTCTATATGTACAAACACGCACATCAAGTTTTTGACACCTTTGCTGGGGAACAGCCATGGCTAGCTTCTAAAAACTTTAATTCTTGTTGATTTAGCCTGTATTTATGTATATATTTGCACATATCACTAACTTGTTTGTGAATAGTTATTTGTATGTTTATTTTATTTTGGCCAATTTGAGAATTCTTTGATTATTGTATTGTTATTGTAAAATCTATTCTTTTAGGCTTAAGTAATTTCATTTATTGATTGATTTATTTATTTTTATTCTTTGGTTGAGTGACAATGGTTATGAGAATTTGTTGGATTTGAGCTTGTTGTTATATTTCATTGCGGGGAATTCACTGTGTTGAAATTAGAGATTGATTGGTGTGATGGAGATAATGTTCATTTTGCTTTAAATTGGGATTTTGAGGTAGAAATGTGAATATGATATATGGTACATGGCTTGGATATATGAATTTGTCTGTTGCAATTTCCTTTTGGTGTTATGTTTAATCTTTGTCCAATTTTTGTGGAGTTGGAAAAATTTAACCATCCTATGGAATATGCTTGTTGATTTGAGACTTAGAGTTGTTTTGGGAGCAAATTTTTTTTTTTTAAATAAATGAATTGGTCTTTTTGGAATATTCTTAGAACTATGCTCTTTTTGGCCATCTTTCGGAGATTAAGAAATTACTTCTTTTTTATTGAGTTTAGTTTTGGCTTCCAATTGTGAGGTTTAATAAATATCTTGGAAGTTATTGATCATTTGTGCTTCTCATTAAGGATAATTTCCATTGTACATGAGTAGGAGAATTCAAAGTGATATTGCAGGTTTTAATCCAGAACTAGAGAGAACTTTGAGAAGGTTGAGAAAACAAAAATACACTACACAAGGAGGTGTTCACTCTGAAGACTTAGAGGAAATGAAAAATTTGGGTGGTCACGCTGGACTTCATAGAGAGGAAGCTCAAGTTGGAAATAGAAATGGTAATGAGAATGGAAATGAAAGGAGGACAATGGGAGACAATGAGGACAATGGAAATGAACCGTCCACACTTTGTATGGAATAATTCAAATCAAGTAAGGCCTCCTCCTCCTCCCCAAGGCTTCCCAATTGCACGACCTCAAGTGTCCTCTGATCGTGCCCCTCTTTCACATCCTACAAAGCCCAATCTTAAAGATCTAATGGCCAAGTTGTTCTCCTCAATGAATACAAGGTTCCAAAGGGTTGAAGCATTCATGAGGAATCAAGAAGCCTCCATTCACAAATTGGAGAAGAAAATTGAACGACTCTCCAAGTTCATTTTGCTAAGGCAAAGTGGATCACTCTTAGGCAACACCAAAAACAACCCTCACGGTGAGCGTGGGAAGTAGTAATTTCTCCTTTTATTTGATAAGCGTAAAAATTTTTTATTTGTCTTTGTTTAACTATATTTTGCCTTCTTGCTACTTGTAGGATGACTTGGTAGTTTCTTATATGGTTTTATTTCAGTTTTTATTGAAGTGCTAGAAAACAATTTGCATAGAAAATTTTAATGCACTATTGTTATGCTTTATTTTATGTGTATTTTGATTCCTTTTCTTGGCATCGATTTTTGTTTCATTTTTCTATCTTTATAGGAGTGTATAGCTTTAACTAATTTATGCACATTTGTCTATTTGTTTTTATTATATTGAAAAGAAAGGGCCAAAAATGAAAAAGGAACGACCTAGGTAGCCTAGGCTGCTAAGGCCTTGGGTACTTCATGAAGGAGCAGTCTAGGCCACCTAAGAACTTCCCTGGGCAGCCTAGTGTCAACAACCCCCCCATAACCTTTTAACTGCATTTTTATTTTCTTCTTGTTATGCCTTTCTCTTTTCTTCTTGTCCAGTTACTAGTCTTGTATTTGCTTGTCTTTCTTTCCACTGACTACACACACTGTACATAGTTTGTATTTCTTCTTGTCACACCTTTTTCTCTTCTTTTTGTCTGGTCACTTATTCTTGCATGCTTTTATCCTTACTTCACCAAATGCACACACTCACCCAGTTGCTTATCTTGTTGTATTGTCTTCTTTTTCATTTTGTAGCCTTATGTTGTGCTTTGTCCTTGTTATACCGAATGCACATACTACTTATAGTAAGTTTAATTTTGTCTTCTTCACTTTTTTTTTATTATCCTTTTTCCTTTCTTTTTGTCCAGTTGTAGTTCATGTATAGTGCTTATTTCACTGACTGCACACACCACTCACAGTTGTATTTCCTTTTCTTTTCATGTGCTTTTCTTTTTTTGTTCTATCCATTTCCTAGTTCATGTAATATTTCGTCTTTATCTTCTTTGTTCTACTGGTCACACACACTCACATTTGGTTTGTTTGTCTTCTTCAATTTGTCTTCATCCATGTTCAACTTTTATATAGTATTGTACTTCCATTTTCCAGCTTCACTTTCTTTCTTTTCTTACTCTATTTCCCTTGATTGACTAATAGTTCCTTCCTTCTTTCTATTGGTTTTGTCTCTTTTCACCAAACATATACTTTCACAGCTTTATGCTTTCCCTTGTCTGGTTTACCCTATCTATCATACTACTTGTACCCATTTATTCCCTTTCACATGATACCTTTCCTTTGCTATATCTTGCACCAAATAATCACACACATCTTTATTCCTTCATTTATTCACTTCATTTTCCTCCATTCACACCTCCTCTACATTGCTTTCTTCTTTCTCCCTTCCTATTTCCTTTACTTAATCAAATTTCCCCCACTTTAGCTTCTTCTTATTCATCTTCCTTCTTCAAGAACTGATAGAGGATAAAATCACCATTATTTTCCTAGTTATTTGAGGTTGTTTTGAGATACATTTGTTGTAATAACTAAGCATATTCTTTCCTATTTGATATTTTACTTGTAAAAAGTATTTTTGGCAAATATGTGCAGATTTAAATAGATTTTAAGTAGAAAGCGAATGATGTGTTTGGATTTGGGTATAAAAATCACATAAAAACTAAGCACATTTCCAATCAACTTTACATTAAAACGTTAATCCCAAATTATACATATGAACAAGTGTACTCATCATTAATGTAACACCCCGCTACCTAGGTCCACCAGGGCCGGGGATGTCGCCCGTCCAAAGGACAAGGGGTCTTTATAACTATGTCACACAATCAAAATAGCGGAATAAAAATGATATTTTAATTTAAAATTTATTACAACCCAAGAATAAATCTAAGAATAAGCCCAAGAATACCAAAAACAAATCCATAATAAAATTTATCCATTCTTATCTCCCCAAAGCATTACACAAAATAAATTATCAGAAAATCTTCTAAAGCAGGCAATATCTAACTACTCATCCCCACAGCAGGATCGACCTGAAATCATAGTAAAAAAAATGGTGATGAGACAAAAATCTCAGTAAGTCCGTGTGTGCTTTGAGTGTTGAGTGAAAATAGTTCGTGAATGCAAAGTATAAAATCTTTATAAGAGAAATACTGGCAAGCAATAAATATTAGTTAAAACCAAGAGTGGCGTTTTGACTTTTCCCGCCATACACAATAATTAAAATCAACCACTCAAAAGAAAGGGTCATGGGTTATCACACGTTGGGCCCCATAACAGGTTAGAATGCCGACACTTTGTGCAGACTGACAAAAGGTAGGTGATCGGTCTACCGGGCAAGATACTTCTCCTTCTCTATACCCAAATAAGAACCGGGTGTCCATTCCGGCAAAACACAGTCACTTGACTGAAATAAAAACTGCTAGCTCGGACCAGCATGACTAAGTAGTACTGACGTTTCTCTAAGTTGAGTTCATATTCTGGAGGTGGCCTCCTGCCAGAAGACTCGCTATTGCTCTTCAAAACTAGTACTACTAGCCTACCCTTATTAAGTACTCAACGTAACGTATCCTACTTGGGAGAAAATGAACAAAACACAGTTTCCCATGAAAATGGCAATTAAGGGTTTCCAAAGTCCTTGTCAAAATCAATTTTAGAAAGAGTTTTGAGTTTGAGTAAATCTGCTTATTGATTTTCAAATAATTCATTTGACTGAAATAAGAAAGAAGTCCCTCCTCAATTGCCTTTACAAAATGAGTGTCCATGTACTCTACATTTGGCTTGCCATAATAAATAGTTTTACATCAATCAGGTTTTATGCGGGAGCTTACCTGATCTTTGCTCACAATAAAGGTCTCCAACAGCTGACCTAACCCCGCATGGAGTAAATATAAACCACAATCAAACTCATGCCAAAATCCACTTTCACAAATAAAACTAACTCAACTCACTACTACCATAATTCTAGTGTCCAAAGCTTTAAGGCCACATAATAAATAAAAAAAAATTTTATAAGCCAAGGCTAATTTGATATTTAAAATAATTAGTGTTTTGGGAAATAGATACTAATAAGTTGAAGGTTTAAATCTTGCTAAAATAATTTAGAGTTTATTTGATGAAGGGTCATAGGTGGTATTAGGTAAAATAATAATTTATTAATAATTAATTGTTGAAAAATAATTGATAATTAAAATTAGTTGAAAATAAAGTTTAATGAGTCTTGATTGAAAGATAATAAGTAAATTTTAATAGGGTTTTTTTAAAGATAATAATTAAATTTTAATAATAACTATTTTACTTGATATGATTATTTTCATAAAAGGCTTTATCATTTTATATAATATCTATATATATTATTTTTCTAGTAAAAGCTATTATTTATTTGACTAAAATATCCTTATTATATATAATAATCCAAATCTACCCTTCTTGGGGTTTTTTCGAAATTACTAGCAAAAATCATAATATTAAATATTTTATTGAAGGAATAAAATTAGCTTAGGGACAACTAGATCATGATCATATTCCTATTGCTAACCACAATCATGAACATATACTCCCTCCAATTCATCAAATCATCCAAATCATGAATAAAAGCATAGATCTAAATTTATCAAGGCATGATCCAACCTTTACTAGCATAAACATAATCATGGCTTCAACAATCATACATGAATATAAATCATATTCACCAACGGTGACATAATCTCTAACATGCTTGATCACATGTATCACTCTCAACATGGAGACATGCATTAAACCCTAAAACATCATAATATCATCCAAGATAGATCATCACATGCATCAACCCCAACTCCATCATTCACACACATTCATTCATGCTTCAAACTTAACTCATCACAACAACACATGCTTAAACCGCACTCATAGCCCATCTCCTTCTTTCCAATATCATTCTAGAGACATGAATCTACAGCCTAAAAAGAGGGTTGAAGGGACTTACTTGATTGATGAGTACCTTGAAGGAGTTTCGAATGGATCTCAACTCCTAGATGTCTAAATCCGTCCAAGGGAGATGAAGAAAGTATGGCCATTGGTGAAGAAGTCATTTGGCCAAGAGGGAGAGGGTGTTCGTCCAAGAGAGAGAGAGAGAAAGAGAGAGAGAGAGAGAGAGAGAGAGAGAGAGAGAGAGAAAAGAGAAGAAGAAAGTCCATTAGTATGTTTATTCATATACATATTCATTAGAGATCAAAGATTAGTGAAGATGAAGTTGATTGAACAAACCTACCTTGAAGGTGTTCTTGAGCCTTCACAAAAATTCTAATTTTTTTGATCCAAAAGAGCAAGTTGGATTTTGGAGTTTGATGTTAAAAATGGTATGGATGGACTCACAGAAGTGAGTAGATGAAATCTGGAATTTTTGAAAGAAGTTTGAAGTGGTTTGGAGAGGTATTAGGCTAAAGAAGGAGTAGGTGTTCTTGGTGTTCTATGTGTGCTTAAAGGTTGAAGAGAATGGAGAGAGTTTTGGTTGAAGCTGCCGAAATTCTTAGGGATTAGGGTTGGCCAAACTCTTTGAGGAGTTTTGGCAATTGAATTTTCTGGTTTGGTAGGAAAAGGAAAGGCTGGTTGTTGAAATCCTAAAAGAATAATTTAGTGAATCAAATTTAGAAACAAAATATGTTGAGAATATTTGGATCAATGGAGAGCTTTTGAAAGCTGTGATGGCCGGCTGACTGATTAGTGTTTTTGGCTGGATGAAAGATGAGTGAAGAAGGTTAATGGTGGCTGAAAGGAAGGAGTGCAATGGTGAAGGAAAGGTTTGGCTGTTTGAGGGACTTTTTATGGAAGGTTGCTAAATTAATATTGTTGGAATTTTGGTACTCAATCAAGGCATGATTGTAGTGATTTGTTGGAGATATTTTCAGGCAGCCATGTCTGATTTTCGTGCAGAAGCTTGGGGAAGACAATGGAGTTCAGTTCATGGCTGTTTAAGAAAGGTTTGTGTAGAAGAAAGATGAAGTTTCGGCCAGGGCTGGAATGGAAAACAAAGCTGGAAAATTTTGTCCAGTGATTTTCGCAAGTTGGAAAGAATTTCTGGGTAGATTTTCTGCCATTGTTCAGTCAATTTTGCAGAAGAGTTTAAGGGGATTTCAGAGGTCTTTCAAGGCTGGTTTCTAGCCTTCTTTATGGAAGAAAAACATGGCTAAGGAGCTGGGTGAATCTGGAAGAAAATAGCTTGGTTTAAGACCACCTAAGCTGCGATTTTGCCCAGAAAATTTTCTGGTTTTGCATAGCATTTGTGCAGTCCGAAAATGGCCAGAAAAATTTAGATTTCAAGTTGATCAAAAGGGCCATTTTCTGGCAGCATTTGGGAGGGAATAATGGCTGAGAATTTCGACACCTTGAAGGCACAAGAAGCTAGAAAATTTCAGTTCATTTCATGAAGGTAAATGAACCTAGCTAGAGTGAAGTTTAGAAGGTTCACTAGGGGAATTAATTCTCTTGGAATCCTTCTCCATCTCTTCCACATTTTCGGTCCATAAGATGTCTTTCACTAAGACATTTTGAACCTTCAAAGCCACAACACTTTACTGAAATTTCTGGAATGAAATTGATTAGAACAAATGTGACCAATCTAACGAATTGAGAATTAAGGAAAATTAAGGATCAAGGAAGAATGAATTCCCTTAGGAATTTTGTGTAGGGTACAAGAATAGGATTAGGGTACTCCTATCATGTCTCCCCTAGGACAATACCTCTACTCTACTCTAAAGCACTTAAGACCGAAAATACAACCTTCCAAAGCAAAAATAAAATTTAATCATGCTAAAATTCCAATGATGGAATTTGAACCCAAGACTTCAAGAATTAATTCCAAAGCTCTAACTACTAAACCACAACGACTCTTGTTCTTATTTTCTCTCTAAAATATTTTTCCTATTTAATCCTCAAGATATCTCCCTATTTTCACCTCAAGCAAAAATTATCATTTTTCCCTTCTTACTCAATACTCACAATTAAGCCTTCTAGGCCACAAAACACAAATCCAAAGCACATAATTTCATATAAAAAATATATTTAAGCATGCAATAAAATATTATATGCATCCTAACCCCTTTACTCTAAGGTTGGTTTCGACTGGAGTTTCACAATTAACATAGCATAGGGTTTAAACGAGTGTCGATTCTCAAGGAACAAGTATGCATTAATCCATTTTCTTTCATTGTTTAACTGAGTCAATAAAGTGAAAAGAAAATAAAATAAAACAAAAGACAATAAAAATATATACATGTCAAGGATGAAGAAGTATGTAACTCAAGCCATTGTTTAGACAAACATGATCTTAAAGTACCCTATCTTTATCATAATTAATAATTCTCTTGGCATCATGAAGGATTAAGATAGACTTACTTCTTTTTCAATACATAAAATCACTATCTTCTAGATAAATTAGAATCACTTGGTCTCGTCTCAACTAATTCACCCAAAAGATGCATTAAACACAATCCATGATTAAATTCCCTTGGTCTTGGCGAATTTAAAATATGAAATTAACCAATGAATCCTTGGTCTCGGCAAACATCAATTAACCTTTAATTACCTAGTTCTCATCAATTAACCCCCTTGGTCTCAGTGAATTAAAAGACAACAAATATGAAATTAATAAATTGAAACCACCATCAACCCCTTTGGTCTCAGCGAGTTAATGGAAAGAACCAACAAATTAATCCTATAATAAGCACAAGTAATTAAATACCAAGAAGAACAACCAAGTAATCAAAAGATTAAATAACTCTAAATATCTTGAATATCTAAAACAATATCAAATTACAACAAAACAATAAGCATATCATTGTTCAAGAAAAAGAAAATAAAGTAAAAGAAAGCAATCATAGACAAGCTTTCTTCTTCTTCCTTTGAAGACCTTCTTGCACAATCTTCCTTGAATTATTTATCTCGAGAAAATATTGGTGATACACTCTAAAATATATCTAAGTCTCTACATTGTGCACGCCCCTTTCCTAGGATAAATTGGCCTTTATTTATAGGCTTACAATGTTCCTAAAAGAATTCTAAGTAAAGAAGAAGTAATTACCTAAAAATATCCAAAACCAAAAAGGATTAATAAAAGCTAAAATAAAAACCTAAATAAAAAATAAATACTTCCACTGTCTTTGACTTTTGTGAATTTGACTTCAATTTATATTGGACTTTGCTCTCAGCTTTGTCATCTTATGCTGAAAGTTGCAATTCTGTTGAATTGAAATGGTTTCTAATTGAAGCTGTGTGAAATTTTGTCCAGCCAACGAAATTCTTTCTCTTGTAGTGTCAGCTCGATTTGAGCCGTTTTCCTTTTCATGCTCAGCCGCACAGCCAAGCCTACCGCTGCTTTCTTTTTCTTCTCGCATTGCTGACCACTGAAGCTGCTTCTTTTGCTGCCAATCATTGTTAACTTTACTTTGCATCTGGGCCCCACTGAAATGCATGCTTTGTTACTTTGTTTGTTTCCTTTTGCTGTCGGCTTTCCAAGCCATGAACTAAGCCACCGAATTTCATTAATTCTTTTGTTGCTTTTTGTCCTTTGCTAACGGAATCTCTTGCTTTGTTTGTTGTTGCTTTTGTTGTTTTCTCACTGTCCAAAATTTGTCTGACATTGCTGACTTTGCTCCCTTTTCCTTTCCAACATCAATTGCAATTGTTCCTCTGTTTCTTCTCAATTTCTCCATGCTTTTCCAGTGGAAGACCGGTGCGGGTTCTTCCTTCCTGGACTGGGGCCGCCTCTATTATGGAAAATCACACAATTAGCTCTACTTTTCCCTTATTTTTGCATAAAATTACAGAAAAACATTTTTATAAGGGAAATATCAAATAGGAATATAACTAGTTATTTCACAAAATGGCCTCAAATAACTACGAAAAATATGACTAATTTAGGCCCTATCAGTGAACAACTCTAGAACGGACCTGGCTTTAGGCCTAGCCAATGGACCAAGCACCGGGTCCATTCTGGTCAAGAAGCAGAAATTGAGCCAACGATCAGGGGAAAACCAAAACTGACCTAGCGCCAGGTCTGGAAAGTGTACTTGGCGCCGGATCCATTTTGTCTATAGAACAAAGACAGAGCAAAACTCTAGAGGAAGAATAGTGTGTACCTGGCGCCCGGTGGGCCGAAGGTACCTGGAGCCAGGTACACTCTGGAAGGTGAATATTCTGAGCACAAAATTAAGAATTTTTCAATGATTTTGGTATTTTCCGAATCCTGCTCGGCCATGACTTCTTAAGTCATGAATTTATCATCCAAGAGACCTATAAAAACACAAGAAAACACAAAAGAAATGTGTGATTTGAAGGATCCAAGCTAGCTACTCAATCACCACTCAAAGGAGCATTGTTGAAAGGAGGTTTTCAAGAGAAGAAGAAGGACTTGTCTATGAGTTTTATCTTTTATCATTTGTTTACTTTTCTTTAACAATGATGTGCTTAATGTTTTGATTGTAATTGGATATTATTTTGGAGAGTATGATTTTGAGTTAATTGGAATTTTTTATCAATTGATTTGTGTTCTTGGTATTTGATCACTTGTTCTTCTTAAAGAGTTGGTTAATTAATTTTTGTTATTGACTTGTTTGAAAAAGAGGTTAGTAATGACTTCAATTAATTAATTTCATATTTTTTTTATCATTTAACTTGCTTTAAAAATGGGTTAATTGTTTAGAACATTGGTAATCAAAGGTTGGTTGATGATTTCTAGAATATGGATTCATTGACTAATTTCATGTTTTAAATCACCTAGAATATAAGGGTTTATATGATAATTGATTTTAATGCAGCTTTTGGGTAAATTGGTCGAGATAGAATATGTTCACTAATTTAACTAGAATATAGTGATTCCATGGATGGCAAATGAAGTGGGTTTATATTAAATCCTTCATGATGCCAAGATAATAATTGATTGTGATAATTTCTATGTGGTTCATGGTCATGTTTTCAAGAATATATGTCTAACTATACACTCTTCCATCCTTGAGTTGTATATATTTATTTATTTTTATTATTATTATTATCTTATTACTTTATTTGGTCGATTAAACAATGAATGAAAAGTGATTAGTGTGTGCTTGTTCCTTTGAGGATCGATACTCGTTAATTCTCTATTCTATGTTTGCGATGAGTATACTTGCTCGTATGTGTATTTTGTATTTTGGGATTAATGTTTTAATTAAAATTTAACTAAGGAATGGATTTTAAATTGATGATTTTATACACCCAAAATTTACGCATCAAGTTTTTGGCGCCATTGTCGGGGAACAATATCATGAAAACTTGGATTTCATTGATTTAGCCATGTAAATATGTAAATAGGTAGATACATGTTAATAATTACTAACTTATTTTTCTATACTTGTATATATTGTATACTTAGTTATTTAATTTTACTAACCTAATGTTAATGTGAAATCTATGTACTAATTGTTTTTTTAATTTGATGGTTTTTACGTTCATAATTTTGAGTCAGTACTACTTTTTTTTTTTTTCCAGGTTTGGCCTTTTTGCTTGTGTACACCAACATGATATTCTTAGCTCACTAATTTATATTTAATTTAATTTAATATAATTTTTTTCTCTCATGATTATTATTTTAATGGTAGTCTAATTTTTAATTTATGCATTCTTGTTTTAAATGTACTATATTCATTCATTCAATTAGGATAGTTCTTATTTAAAAAAAAAAAAAAAATTGGGCCAAAGCTAACCTGGCGCCAGGCCAGAAAATGGCCCGAGCACCGGACCAGAACTGCCCAACAGTAAAAAATAATAATAAAAAAAAGGGCCAGAGCTGACTTGGCGCCAGGCCAGAAAATGGCCCAGGCGCAGGTCCACCACTGCCTAACAGTAAACAAAAAAAAAAAAATCTATCCTTTTTCCTTTGTTTTCTTTCTCTTTTTCTTTTCTTCCCAAAATTTTCCTATTTTTTCTTTTTCTTCCTTTTTCCTTTTGTTTTTCTTGTTTATTTCTATTGTTTGTCACTTGAAGACCCCCCTTCCCCCCAAATTCCTTTCTCTGTGTTTTATTTTATTTGTTTCTTTCTTCGTTTGTCTTGTTTAATCAATTTCCCTTTATTCTTTGATTTTTCTTTTCCTATTCCTCCAACATGATCCTTTTGTTTCTCTATTTTTCACTCATTCCCTTCATATTCTTCTTCCTTTATTCTTCACCCTGTTCTTCTTCTTCTATGAATTCTCCCCCCATGAATTAAAAATTTTAAAGCTCACATATTGTAGAATACATGGGTGCAAAACTCTCTTCATGTTAAGGTAGATTTTACCCTTTTGAATTTCTTGGCATTATGTATTTTTGAGGAGAAATTTACTAGACATGAACATACCTTTGTTGAATTTATTTGGTGGTAGAAAAATGCATAGAATGAATTGTAAGTCTTGTGATTGCTTCTAAAAGTTAGCTATGTATTTTTTCTGAATATTTGCCAATCTAGACATCTTGGAAAATAGAGCCTCCTTGTGATATTTTGCTGTGATGATTGAAGTAGGTTGACATTGTGCTTTTGCTATCTACGTTGGATATTCTTCTAGTTTTTCTTGAGCATCAAAAGTTTGAAAAAGTTCTTCACTAAGAAGAGAATTATGTGCAAAGTGTGTTTGGTTGAGACAAGGAAGACCTTGTGATCCATTTGGAGGTTGTGATGGTCTATTTCGTGATCTATTTTGGACAATCTGGAGGCCCGTTTGGAGGCTCTACTTCGAGGGGCACATAGAGGCTTTGACTTTCTATCTTTCTTTTCCCTTGATTTTTATTTTCTTTCAATTACTCTTTAGGCTTTTACTTGTATGTTCATTTTTCTTGTCGTAGGCTTATGTCACTGGTAATAATTCTTTGAAGGATGAACTTCTCTTATCTTGGAGCTAATCTGCACTTAGGGAGTATTACTTAAACTTTCCACCCCTTTATCATTTTTGGTCCCATTGGAGATTCTTTCTTGTGTTTATTTTTTGCCAATGAGGACATTGTCTAGTTTAAGTGTGCGAGAGTGGTTTGGTGATATTCTTGGTCAAAGTTTTTATCAATTATCTTGGTGTTTTCTTGTTGTTGAGTTACTTTGAATTTGAAATTTGGACAACTATTTTGCCATCATTGGAGAAAATTTCGTTAAAATTTTTGAAATTTGAAAGTTTTAAGATTTGGAGCTAAATTGAGTTTATTTGCCTATAATAGAATTATGATTTTCTTTTTGACTTCGGATATAGATTTGTCATTCAGAATGGTTGGATTTTTATTAAAAGGTAAACTTGTGTATTAAGTTGAATTTTGTTAAGTTTTGAGGATTTAAGTTAACCTTAGTTATATTTAGTATTTGAGTTTTATTTTCTTCTTTAAGTTTGAATGTGGATAATATGATGAAGTATGGGAAGAGTTGTTGACTAATTCTTATATTATAGATTTAAAGTTTGCTTGACTCTGAGTTGTGAATAAGGAATGGGAGATTTTTTTTTTTTTTTTTGAGTGAAAAGACAAAAAGGTGAGTTGAAAAAAAAAATGAGTGAAAACAAAATCATTGTTATGTGAATTGGAAAAAGTGCTCTTATTTTTAATATTTGGAGACCTTTTGCTGAAAAGGGGGTTAATATGGGGAGAAGTAGCAAGTATTGTTCGGTGCACTCTCTTGAGGCTATTCCAAAGGTAAAAAGGCAAGAAAGAGCAAAGAAAAAATACTTTGAAAAAAATGCTAAAAAAATTGATAAATGATGACTATAAATGGGCCAATATGGTGCATGAATAGAAATCTATTCATTTGAGGCTATCAACTTCCTAAGTCATTGAAAAAAAATTGAGAGGAAAAAAAGAGAATGGAGTGTTTTCCTTATCTCATTACTTGAGTTGAGTAAATTTTAGTTTATAATACTTGAATTGGTTAAATGGCCTAACTTGTATGATTTATGTTATCTATGTTTTGCTTGAGGAGTAGGATGATTATTCTGCATTATATATAAGCTTGTTTAACTTAACATTAATAGCCTTGGGATTGTTTGATTTAATGCATAAGTTTACAAGGTTTTGAAAGGGTTAAATGAATGACGAATTTATGTTTAAGGTTGGAAGAATGTTATGTCCTCATTATGGATGAGTTTGCTAAGGAAAAATTTGCGAAATTGTTTGGTCTTGTCTAAAATGCTTAGTGTCTAATTCTTGTTTGTATGAGGATAAGCAAATTTTCAAATGTGGGGGTATGTGATAAGGGCTAAAATCACCATTATTTTCTTAGCTATTTGAGGTTGTTTTGACATATATTTGTTGTAATAACTAGGCATATTCCTTCCTATCTGACATTTTGCTTGTAAAAAGTAATTTTGGCAAATATGTGCAAATTTGAGTAGATTTTGAGCGTAAAGTGAACAATTCCAGAATAGACCTAGCTCCAGGCCCAACCAATGGACCAGGCGCCGGGTCCATTCTAGTCAAGCAGCAAAAATTAAGCCAACAATTAGGGGGAAACCAGAACTGACCTGGCGCCAGGTCTGGCAAGTGTATTTGGTGCTGAGTCCATTCTGTCTGCAAAACAAAAATAGAGCAAAACTACAGAGGAAGAATAGTGTGTACCTAGCGCCAGGTGGGTCGAAGGTACCCGGTGTTAGGTACGCTTTGGAAAGCAAATATCTTGTGCACGAAATTAGGAATTTTCCAATGATTTTGATATCTTCCTAATCCTACTCGGCCAAGACTTCCTAAGCTACGAATTTAGCATCTAAGAGACCAAGAAAACATAAGAGAAAGGTGTGATTTGAAGGATCCAAATTAGCTACTCAATCACCACTCAAAGGAGTATTGTTCAAAGAAGGTTTTCAAAAGAAGAAGAATGACTTGTCTATGAGTTTTATCTTTTATCATTTGTTTATTTTTCATTAAGAATAATGTGCTTAATGTTTTGATTGTAATTGGATATTATTTTGGAGACTATGGTTTTGAGTTAATTAGAACTTTTGATCAATTGATTTATGTTCTTGGTATTTGATTGCTTGTTCTTCTTATGGAGTTGATTGATTAATTTTTGTTGTTGACTTGCTTGAAAAAGAGGTTGGTAATGACTTCAATTAATTAATTTCATATTTTTTATATCTTAAATTTCTTGAAAATGGGTTAATTGTTTAGAACATTGGTAATCAAATGTTGGTTTATAATTGCTAGAATATGAATTCATTGACTAATTTCATTTTTAAATCACCTAGAATATAGGGGTTTATATGAGGATTGATTTTAATGCATCTTTTGGGTAAATTGGTCTAGACAAAATATGTTCACTAATTTAACTAGAAGATAGTGATTCTATGGTTTGCAAACGAAGTGAGTCTATATTAAATCTTTTATGATGCCAATATAATAATTGATTGTGATAATTGCTAAGTGGTTCATGGCCATGTTTTCAAGAGTATTTGTCTAACTACATACTTTTTCATCCTTGAGTTGTATATATTTATTTATTTTTCTTATTATTATCTTATTACTTTTTTTTGGTTGGTTAAATAATAAACAAAAAGTGATTAGTGTGTACTTGTTCCTTTGAGGAACGATACTCGTTAATTCCCTATGCTATACTTGTGATGAGTATACTTGCTTGTATGTGTATTTTAGGATTAATATTTTAATTAAAACTTAACTAAGGGATGGATTTAAAATTGACAATTTTATACACCCAAAATTTAAGGATCAAGAACCTTTTCTTTTACTTTAATTTTCACCATTTTCACCAATACCCCCTTCACCAAATATTTCCATTGTTGCACAATTTTGGAGCTGGAAAGAAGTAAAGGTTTGACATCAAGATCTTACTTGTAATTTTCTAAATAACTGTGAGATATTGTCGAAGTAGTGAAGTAGGAGTTTTGATTTTTGTAAATTGGTAGAAGTGATTTTTCTTGGAATGGTTTTTGGCTAAGAATAAGTGGTTTGTTGGTGAGTGTGTGCAGTTAAGAAAGTGCTTGGAGGTTGTTGGTTAATTTTTGGAAAGGGTGCATTCTCTTAACCTAACCACATTTCATAGTATTTTGTTACATGATGCCTAGGACCAAAAATCTTCCCCCCAAGAGAAAGCAAGGAAAAGCCTCCTCCTCATGCACCCCATCCTGAAAATCCTAATTCTTGTAGATACTTCCTTAATAAAACTTGTGCCAATTGGTATGCTTGGAGAATCTCGAATAAAATTGTAGTTGAGAAAACCATAGAACGTAAGTTAGACAAAACTTAAAAAATTTCTCAACTTCTCCGTAGGATTGGTTAGAGGCTTATCTTTGAACTTGAGGGCCTCTATTATCCTAACTTGGTGAAAGAATTCTATGCAAACATGCATGATAAGAAACAAGGTGATTTGACGCGTTTTGACACCACAGTCAAGAGGGTCCTTATTCATCTTATGAGGTAAGCTCTGGCACAGGTTCTTAATGTTCTAGATGAGGGTAATTGGGTTGTTATGGACTTTTTCAATAAGAAGGTCATTTTAGATGAACACTGGGAGTTTGATACTGCAAAGGATAAGATGGGGTTGAGATACAAGTGCACTACACAGTCACTTATGTTGCAGATGACTATTTTGTACCCCTCGTTACACTTAGTGGTTCATTTGTTGGGATAGAGTGCCTATCCCAAAGTGAGTGCTATTAATGAAGCAAGGATTATTGATGTGTACTGTACTTATAAAATGCTACACTCATATTCAATACTCTTAGCTCCCCTCATCATCTTATTTATGTGTGAAATAATAGCATATGGCAACCCTTGTACGGCCTTTTAGTTTCTCTTAGTCATCAATCGAGTATTTCTTTGTTTTGGTGTTAATTTTTTGGGTGAAAATAGCAATACTCATGTAAACAAATGACGTAATTTCATATCGAACACTAGAATATAGGCTATGCTTGTGATCAAAATGTAAAAAAAAAAAAAAAAATTGCTAACATTAAGAGAAGTCAAAGATTTAGAAGAAGAAGAAGAAAAAGATGAACCCCTAGGGCTTCAAGGTCCCGAGCTACAAGACAAGCGGGTCTGGAGGATTTTCAAGTGGAGATAAGACCTACTCTTGCCCACATGCTGATAGAGGTGGCACATATAAGAACTGAACAAGGTGAATTGTGAGCCACACAGCTGCACATGATAACTGGTTTGCATAGCAACACACTTATATGGAGCCTAACCAATAATGAAAAATTGGCCAAGAGCAACAACTGCAAAAGTAGTATGAGTCCTTCACTTGTATTGAAGATCTGGTGGACCAACTCTAGATGGACCAGAAAGCTATGAGGAGTTCCCTAGATGACATCCGGCAGATGCAGCACCACCAATAGTAATACTTGGAAAATATTTGGGATGTTGTGTCTAGAAATCAAGGAGCACACGGAGGAGCAGGACAATCTACTTTAGGAGGATGCCATTTCTAATTTTGGTTTTTGGGAATTTTCTTTACATTTGTTTTTCTTTTCTTTTCTTTGGACTTAATTTTGTATATATATCTCATTTTTATTTTTATTAACATTTATTGTATTTTTACTGCTTTTTGGCAGTTTTTTTTCTCTTATTCTTCTGACAAAATTACTCTTCTTCACGAAGCTACGATCACTTAGGGAGTATTGCTACCCCTCATTTTCCTCTTATTCATTCCAGTCCGATTTGAATGTATTTATTGCTATATTTGCGGCCAATGAGGACTTTATCCAATTTAAAGTATAGGAAAAGGATTATTTAATATTCTCTTCAAATTTTTATTATGATTATGGAATTTTCTTAATTTTTGAGGAGTTATTGAGGAGTTGTGTGCAATTGTGGAAATTTTCCCCCGATTTGGTTAGGCTATGATGGTATTGTTATTGTATCCCCTGAAAATTAAATTTAAAACTTGCTGGATTAGTTATTTTTGAGTAAACTTGTACATTAGGAGTGAAATGGTTAGATCATGAGAATTTAAATTCACCTTATTTAGTCTTTAGTAAAAGTAACACCATGTTGTTTCTTAGGAATTGAGGTAGTGTTTGTGATGAAATATAAGTGTTGAATTTTAAGTTAATATTTGTTCTATGATTGCACAACTTGTCTTTATTCTGGGTGAATAATGTGGATTGGAATAAATAAAAAAAGGTGATACAAAAGCTAAAAAATTCTAATACATATATTTACTAGGCTTTTATATTACCTTATCGAGCAAAAAATAAAATAAAATAAAATAAAATGAGCCTACGGACCAATCTTATATTTACTACTTGGATTATGGTAGTTGGAAGATCATAGAACTTTGAATTAACTTATTTGGCCTAACTTATATGAATAACATCATTCATTTTTGAAACTCAAAGAATCAAGATGGAACACGTTGAATGAGTATGAACTTGTTTAACCTAACTTCGATGGCTTTGATTATTTCTATCCTAATTTATTAGTTTACAAAAAAATTGGCTTGTCTAATTAGGTTTTGGACTTAATTCTTAAATCAAATGAAAGATAATAGCTTTACCATCTTCGCCAACTCATGTTCTGAACACCTCACCCTAAATGCACCTAGAAATGGGGGAATATATTGTCCAAATAGTATGGGCATTCTTGCATATAGAAATATTTAGCATGATGCATATGAATTATTTAAGTTTAGTATATGAAGGAAATTGTTGTGCTTGAGTGATAATTTAGAAATCACTACTTGAAATAATGATGAATAGTATATTTTGTATAAATCTATTAATTGGGGAAAATTACATATGCACATATAGATGTATAATTAATTCTAAATTTATGTACTGAATTATTAAGTAGTTAGAAATAAAAATAATAAATAATTTAGGCAACTAGTTAATACTTATTTATATATATATATATATATATATATATTTACATATTTATTATACATTAATGTATTTGTAATATATTTATTAGATATTCATTGTATGTTTATTTAATTTGTTTTGGTATTAATTTAGGAATTTAAATTTTAGTCTAGCAAGACGTCCCTCTTATTTTATTTTATTTGGAGAACAATCGAATTACCTTAATTTAAATTTGAATCTAACTAGAAGAATATTGTGAGGGAATTTCTAAGCTTCTAGAAGCCTTAATGCTGCCACTTAGGAGAAGGAAGAAGAAGAAAACCTAATTCTTGAATATTTAAGAAAGTGTCTTGAAGGTATTTTTAGTTTCCAAACCTTTAATGTTTAGGAAAATTTTGGAGAAAATTAATCCCTATTTCTTCTCCATTGTGCGACCACTTTTGCTCCCTCTTGCCCGACCACCGAGCTTCCAAAACACCCTAGGATTGTGTTAAATTAATTAAAGAAATCCTTTTATTAGTTAAACCCTAGAGCAAATAGGATTTTCCCTTAAATTCTTCTTTTCTCTTTTAAATTTCTAAACCTAATATAATTCTTCTATAAAAGCCTAGCTAAATTAGATTTTGGAACCCTAAATTCCCCTTGCAGCTGTTTCACCCTCTCTCCCTCCTAGCGCACGAAAATCTCCCCTCTTGTGCCAAAACTAATTGTTTTATTGCTTACAGAAAAATTTTTGTGCAAAGTCACTCATTTTGAGCATCATTCTTAGATCAATTGCTTGAGGTTCTTAGGAGAATTAGATGCTTGAAGACACAATCTTACCTCCCTAAAGTTGTTCAAACTAGTTGAAACAAGAGATAATGATCTAGAGCTTTTCTTGTTTTTGATTCCTCTATTGCCACCATCTTAGAGAAAGATTAGGATTTAAGGCTTAAAAATTATTAGCATGTACTTCTAGATTTAGAATTCATATTTATCACCTATACTTGTTATGATATTGGAAAAGAAACCTTCTTTCAAAGGATTTTTACATAAAAAAAATTCTTTTTCACTTGAATTGTTGTATTTATAAAAAGCTGGAATTTTTCTAAGGAAAAGAAGATTTCTTAATATGTTCTTGAATGATCTTGATGTGTTCTATGCTAGGATTGTTATGACCAACTTAAATCCATTCTATGTTTGTGTTTTCTTGAGTTAATAAATCTAGCAGGTTGATTTCTTAAAAAATGAATTAAATTCTATGCTTCCTAGAATTTCTAAAAATAAGCGTTAGTTGCTTATTTTGGTTCAAACTAAATTAGAAATATATTTATTATTTCAAGGCCTTTTGATATTGGTTATTGGACATGGTTGGGATATTATCTATGTTAATAATCTATGCTTGATATTTTGGTTCAAGCATGAAACGCTTGGGTTTGATCCCAATAAATTTTCAGAAAACAGAGGAAGGAAAAACAAAGTTTATCGATTTTACTATATATTCAATTTATGGCTACTAGTTCCTTGTGAAACATTACAAATTTGAACAAGGTCAAAATAGAGAAAATATAGTTTTATGCATGTAGTTATTAACTAAAAATTTTCATAAGTTGTAGATCAAAAGTTACGATTTTTTCTTTAACACTGGTATGTTCTAGGCAGAATGCAACCGTAACAAAAAAGAATTTTTCTGAGCATGATTAAAGCCAGAATTTTTTGATGGGTTACCTGTATTTTGTTTTATATGTATTAAGGTATATTTTTGCAAAATTTAAGGACAATCTGGTATATTTTTATATGTATCATACTCTTAGGAAATATGGGGTAAGTTGCCGAAAATTATGAACAACTTAGGAATCTTAAGGAAACTTCCTAATATTAATTTATATACTTCCCTTATATGCAATTTAGTGTGTACTGACATTTAGGGATGTTCTAGAGGTTTATATACTGATTTATTTGAAGTAATTACTTGCTGTATTTTAGTGGGTTTTGACAAGAACTTGAGATGCTATAAGTACGTTATAAATATGGAGTATGTTTTCTACATTAATTATGATTAGGCTGTGATGTTCTATTTTTATACTTTTTCTTAGACTTGGAAGGTTGCCAAGTGAAAGAACCTACTCTTTGTGGTTAAGAAATTATTTGCTAAAGCAAGGTAAGTCCTATTGCATATGCATTAATGAAAATTATTCATAAGAGGGTAAATTCCTATATATTCATGAAACCTTGTGTAAATTATTTCTTTTGGAAAATTTCTATAAAAGGAAGCTTTCTATTTTTGAAAACCTTCTATATTCAATCCATTATTTTGTCCTTAGAGCTGAATTATGTCTTGCATTAAGCAAGCAAACTTGTGTTCCATACACATGCATACAAAGTTGTGAAAATCATAGCATGACTCTTATTTTTGCTATTGGCTCCTCTTATTGAGTATGTTATGCGAAGTGTGAAAACAACGAAAAATGTGCTAACTTTGAAAGTTGCTATGAAAGCTTTATAAAGTGAAATTGTAAAAAGGTTAAGTATTCAATAAGGGCAAGACCTCTATACTAGTCTTAATTGAATTAAGAAGGTCTCCTGGTTGGTGGCCACTTTTTGGTGATTGACTCATTTTGATTGGGGCTTTAGTGTAGGTTTGTTGAGCTAGTTCTCAGTTAGTGATAAGGTTCAAGGAGGAACTGATGGCTAGATGTGAGATAACCGGATGGGATTGGGAGAGAGATGGAGAAGTATCTCACTCAATAGGCTATACACTTAACCGGTAGATTGGACAAGCACTGTGCCACACTTTTGGAGTATGAGATACCTTTGCCTATTCACCACGGTCGAATGGAGAAGCACTGTGCTACACCTTTGGGTGGGAGTTACCTCTGCCGCATTCACCTTAATAAAATATTGAAAATGATTGCTCTAAAATCACAAGCAAAAAGGCTTGGAAAGTGTGATATGATGGTTTGTAAAAATGTTTGTTCAAAGCACGACTCTTTTGCTTGATCTTGTGGATTTGTTATAAAGAAATATTTCTGTCACTTTGAGCTTGCATCATGCTTGGCCCGATTCACACGCGAGGCTTTCTGAGATTTCTTATCTCACACAATTTTAAATTCATGATTTTTAGTAAACCTCAATTTCCACACAGGTGAGGAGAACATTGATTAGCCGTGCAAGACTTGTTTTTCTTATTGCTTTGACATCGAGATTATGAACTTTGTTTTCTTTAAGAAAGTTTTGAAAGTTTTGAATGTTGGATTATTTCACTAGTGAACTTTGTATAAGATATTGGGCAAGTTTTGAAAATTAGTCATGTTTTTCTTAGTTATTTGAGGCTTTTTTGTGATACATTATATTTGATAACTAGTCATATTCCTTCATATTTGAGATTTTACCCTTAGAAAGGTATTTTATTCATTATTTCAGATGTTAGGGGTAAAACGAAGCAAAAAAACGTCGCAAAATAGAGCCAAGGCGGCGCCGGACAGAGCAGTGGAACTGGCCCCAGCCATGTACTGATGACACGAACTTTAAGGCGACGAAAAATTATTGAAACAGACTGGGACAGAACCGAACCGGTGCCGACTCCAGTAGCCAAGGCGGCGCCAGCTTCACTTTGAACAACATTGTGCTGAAATTAAGAAAAAATCAGCGAACAACAGAAGAAACAGAATACAACAGGCGCCGGCTCTAGCAACCAAGGCGGTGCCAGCTGTGCTCTGAGGAAAAGGCGGGATTTTGATTTTTTCACACAATTTTTGGTATTTTACAAAATTTTAGTATCTTCCTACTTCTACTCAGCCAAGAACCTTGTACCAATGAGTTTAGGTACTTCTTAAGCCTATAAATAGATGGAAAACACAAGGAAAAAATGGATAATTCACAGATTATCATAGAAAATCATTCAAATCAAAGGAGGAATTCTTCAATTCAAGGAGGGTTGTGCAAGAAGGTTTTCAAAGGAATGAGAAGGAGGCTTGTCTATGAATTCTTTCTTTTACTTTGTTTTCTTTTTCTTGAACAATGATATGTTAATTGTTTTATTGTAATTTGACATTATTTTAGATACTCATGATTTTTAGGGTTATTTGATCTTTTAACTAATTGATTATTATTCTTGGTATTTAATTACTTGTGCTTACTACGAGATTAAGTGGTTGTTACTTTCCATTGGCTTGCTTGAAAAAGGGGTTGATAGTGGTTTCAATTCATTAGTTTCATATTTGTTGTCTCTTAACTTGCTTGAAAAAGAGGTTAGTTGTGAAGAACTAGGTAATTAAAGGTTGATTGATATCTGCCAGAATATGGATTCATTGGTTAATTTCATGTTTTAAGTTTGCCAAAACATGAAAATTTAATCAAAGATTATGTTTAATGCATCTTTTGGATGAATTAGTTGAGACAAAATATGCGATGCAAATTTATCTAAGAGATAGTGACTTCATGGATTGAAAAATGAGTGAGTCTATCTTAATCCTTCATGATGCCAAGTGAATAATTAGTTATGATGATGGTTGGGTTCTTTAAGATCATGTTTGTCAAAATAATGGCTTAAGTTACATAATGCTACATCCTTGACATGTATATATTTTTATTTTATTTTATTTTCTTTTTATTTCGTTTTCACTTTATCGAGTCGGTTAAACAATGAAAGAAAAGTGATTAATGTATACTTGTTCCTTGAGGATCGACACTCGTTTGAACCCTATGCTATGTTAATGATGAGTATGCTTGATGATATGTGTAATTTGGGATTAACGTTTTAATTTAAACTTGATTGAGAATGTGCTTATTTTTATACCCAAATCCATACACATCAGCAAGAATTATTTTAACCTATGGTTGAAGTCTTTTAAGTTTTGATTTTTGTCTACTTTTCGTTATAAAGGCCCATTGTCCATAGGATTAGGCAACATCCCCTACCCGTTTAGGTTACATAGGTAGTTGGAGTGTCATAATTGGTATCAAAGCGTAGGTTTAGATATTCATTCTTTATTTTTATGAATTAAGTCTTTAAGTACTTTTATTTATTGTTAACCCATGTGTACTTATATGTGTAGGATGGTTATAAGGTTTGTACCTGCTATATGAAGCTGGCCTCCAAGATATGGCAATCCACCCATACCTAACCAACCCATAGACAACCCCTTCTCATCAAAGTTATCAGAAGGAGAGGAGTCCTACCCATGTGATAGTGGCCAAAAGGTTCATAGTGCTAGTGAAGTTAAGGTCCAGAATCTTATTGATAATGAGAATTCAGATAGTAGCGATGATAAGGTCGAGATAGTAGTACCTAACAAATATGACCCTGAGAGTTAGATTATAAAGAACCTAAGAGTGACCTAGAGGAAGATATGGAAAGACTTTGTTGGATAGCTTTTGCCAAACTTAAGGGCATAATGAGAGTTCATGAAAGCTTTGGGGAACCTAGCAAGAGGGCTAGAACCTTACAATTCGACGCTATGGAATAGAAAGAAGAGAATGGATTACTTAGATGAATAGACCTGACCAGGAACATCAGAGGATGGCTATATGATAGTGATTATGATCATAGCAAGAAAGTGGAATAGGTAGAGCAGACTTGGGTAGTATTGCACAGTTAGAACCAATCTGAATGATTTTATTAGATTGCTACTTATGTTGGATTTATTTCTGGAACCTTGATGTTTAAGCTATACGTTATGCAACAAATGAAAATTTTGTTTTTATATCAATGATACTCGTGTCTTCCATGTCATCATGCATACCATAAGTATCAGGTTATGAAATATCTGCCATAACTACTTATGCAGTTGTTGAATTATGTTCACCTCTACATGTGGAGTCAATTTTTGTGATAAGGGTATAATATTTACTTGAGTTATGTTGTGCAAATGACATGTAGCATTTGATTATAAAGTGCATGCTTGCATTTGAACATAAGCACTCTCTTTCATAACTCCTCATAATAAATGTGCGATACTTGTGTTAAAAGGAGAAAATATACATTTTCATCATAGAATGGTGACCCTAGCGGCCGTGTAATTGATCCGTTGTTAAAAACCCCAAAACTAGGGAATGAGTAGAATCTCACTCATGAGGAAGTAGACAAGGGTGGAGAAGAACCAAAGGCAAAACCGAAGGCCTCAACAGAGATAACCCTTGGGTAGGATGTTTGTAAGATGGTAGATATCTTACAACTTATGACAGAGAAATGTACTTCTCAAGGAGAGGATGAGGCACTAGAGCGCTTCCTAAAGTTCCAACCACCGATATTCTTTGGGTAAGCGGAACAAGAGTAGAAGGCAAAACTCTGAATAGAGCAGTTAGAGGATATTTTTGGCACTCTCAACTTCTCGGATGAGTGTATGGTTAAGTTGGTTACCTTTTGACTAAGAGAACTTGCATGGGATTAGTGGCAAAGAATTCAGTAGGTCTGGAATAATAACAAACAGGATTGGAGCTGGGGAAGTTTTGCAGAAGCATTTAGGATAGATTTTATTCCATAGTGCATAGTGAAAAAATGAGAGATGAATTTTAGAAATTGAAGCAGGGTACTATGACGGTGGCTCAGTATGCAGCCTAATTCAACAAACTCCCAAAGTACTGCCAATGATAGGTCAACATGGAGCAGAACCGTATGAGACAGTTCATGAAAGGTTTGATGTTAGGCTGAGGAGGGCATTGTCATATTTCCCTTCTACAACCTATGCTACGGTAGTAGAGGTGACCACTCGTACAGAAAATGAGGACAAGCAACGCTTCGCTAGCAAGCCACTGGTTGGTAACAATAAACAATTCTAGCATAAAAGACCATCGGGACAATGGTGGAAATGATAAGGGTAAGCAACTATAAACCACCTTTACCGACATGATGGTTTGATGCAATTATGGTAAGAAAGGTCATATAAATAAGGACTATTAGTCTAAGTAGAAGAACAGGAAATGCTTCAACTCTAGCGATCCTTCACACATGCGGAAAAATTGCCTAAAATTGCCCAGGTCCAATCAAGAGGCACCTGTTGTACCCACCTAGTTGGCTAACCAAGGTAATACCCCCAAAAATGTAGGGAGCGGATAATACCCCCAGAAATGCAGGGAGCGGAGGCCAAAAACTGCATGTGAAAGCCAAAGTATTCGTGTTGAATAAAGAGGACGTAGGAAATGATATGGTGGTGATAGAAGGTACGCTTGCTATCTGATTATCCTGAGACTATTTTAATTGACCCTAGTTCTACGTACTCATATATCAATAAAGATTCTATATGTCATCTGCGGTGGGATAGGTCAAAATTATCTTACACCCTACTAGTAAGTACCCCTCTTAGGAAATTAGTAGTGGCTGGGACATATATACGTAGTTGTTCAATAGAAATAGGGACGGAAAAATTCCTAGGAGATCTGATTGTTCTGCCTCTTTGACGATTACGATCTTACATTAGGTATGGACTGGTTGGCAAGGCACCATACAAAGGTTGACTGTCGAAATAAAGTGGTGCAATTTGTGAGGCTTGAGAAAGATATGTTAGAATTCCAATGGAATAGAGTGGAAAAAGTAAAGTACTTGATATTAGCAGTTAAAGTCCGAAAGTTGACAAAGAAGGGTTGTCAAGGATAATTGGTTTACTTAATAAATAAGCCTATGGACCAAATGACACTTGTGAATATAGAGGTTATGAATGAATTTCTAGATGTTTTTCCTGTGGAGTTAACGATGTTACCCCCTCCATGAGAAGTAGAATTTGTCATTGACCTAGTACCCGAAGTGGAACCTATATCAAGAACCCTCTATTGGATGGCCCCGCTAGAATTGAAGAAGTTGAAAGAATAGCTAGAAGAGCTACTAGAGCAGGATTACATTCACCCTAGTACCTTATCATGGTAGCACCGGTGCTATTTGTAAGAAAGAAAGATGAAATCTTGAGGTTGTGTATCAACTACACAAAATTAAATAATCTAACCATTAAGAACAAGTATCCTGTACGCCTCATCAACGAACTGTTTGATCAACTACGAGAGTTCTGCTGCTATTCAAAATTGGATTTAAGACGGGGATATTACCAAGTAAAGAATAAGGAAGAAGATATACATAAGATGGCATTCAATACAAGGTATGGACATTATGGGTTTGTTGTGATGCCTTTTGGTGTGACCAAGCCCCCTCAACCTTTACGGATTTGATGCACCAAGTTTTCAGACCCTATCTAGATAAGTTCATGGTCGTCTTCATAGACAACATATTGATTTATTCTAAGAGCCTGCAAAAGCATGCGGAACACTTGAGATTAGTTCTAGCAAAATTGCAAGAACACAAGTTGTGGGCAAAATTCAACAAGTGATTATTTCGGATAGACATAGTATCATTTTTAGGGTACCTGATCACCAAGGAAGGAATTAAGGTGGATCACAAGCTATGTGATAAATTCAGCAAATGCTTGTTTTGGATAGACATAGTATCATTTTAGGGCACGTGATCACTAAGGAAGGAATTAAGGTGGATCCAGCAAAAGTGGAAGCAGTCATCAACTGGAAACCATCGGAAAACACCATAGAGATATACAATTTCTTCAGATTAGCTGGTTGTTACTGGAGATTCATCAAGGGAATCTCAGCACTTACATCTCCCATGACAAGGTTACTATGAAAGGACACAGTGTATATATAGAATGAAAAGTGTGAGAAGAGATTTTGAGATCTATAAAGGAGACTTGTGACTGCACTAGTGTTAACAATACTTGAGGAAGGGAAACAATATGTGTTGCACACGATGCATCTAAAAAAGGTTTGGAAGTAGTACTAATGCAAGAAAATAAGGTTGTTCCCTATGCCTTAAGAAAGTTGAAGCTGCATGACATAAACTATCCCACACACGACTTGCAGTTAGCGGCCATCGTGTTTGCTCTAAAGAAATAGAGGCACTATTTTTATGGAGCTGAGTATGAGGTGCTTACTAACCATAAAAGCCTGAAATATAATTATCACGCAAGAAGATTTAAACTTGAGACAATAAAGGTGAATAGAATTTCTAGAGGAGTATCGATGCCCAATTAACTATCACCTAGGAAAAGCAAATGTGGTATCTGATCTACTGAGTCGCAAGGTAAGAATGGCTAGTTTGCGAGTCCAAGAGATGTAGAATATATAAATCATTTTACCAGTGGAAGTTGGAGTGAAAAAGAAGGAATATGGATAAAAAAACGTGAAGGTGATACCAAAATTAAGAAAGGAAATTATAGAAGCCCAGCAGAGGGATGCCAACTTCTAAGAATTTAAGAAAAACGATATCGAAATGAAGGGGAAAGACTTTTGAGTAGATGAGCAAAGTGCCATGCACTTTCGAAACCGGTTGTATATACTAGATGACAAGGAGATAAAAAGGAAAATTTTGGAGGAAGTCCATAAGAGCCGATACAAGATACATCCTAGAGTGTGAAAGATGTATCAAGATCTAAAGAAAATGTTTTGGTAGAAAGGTATGAAGAAGGATGTTGCTCAATATATTACTACATACCTTAATTGTCAAAAAGTAAACGTGGAGCACAAAAAACTGGTTAGACTTTTTAACCTATACCCTAATAGAAGTATGAAGAAGTCACCATAGACTATGTCACCAGATTGCCAGTGAACAAATCGCAACAAGATGTAGTGTGGATAGTGATGGATCGACTAACTATATCTGCCCATTTTGTACCAATAAATATAAGATATATGATGGAAAGACTGGCACAAATTTAAATTAAGCAAATAATAAGATTGCATAGAGTACCATCGAGTATAGTATCTGATGCAGACCCCTTGCTTTACCTCCTATTTCTGGATGAAATTTCAAGAATCACTTGGCTCAACATTAAAGTTCAGTACGTCTGCACACCCGCAAGTAGAGGATAATCTGAAAGAGTAATCTACATTTTGGAAGATGTGCTCAGAGCTTGTGTTTTAAACTTTGGAGATAACTAGATCGACTCAGTTCTATATGCTAAGCTAGCCTACAATAAGGGCCATCAAGCCACCATTAGTATGGCCCCATATGAGGTAGTATATGGAAGGAAGTGTCAAACACAGTTATACTGGGGATGGTTTGAGGATGGCATGATTACCAAAAAAGGAGAAGTGAACCTACAAGAAATGGCGAATCAAGTGAAGTTAATACAGAAAAGACTTAAGGTCGCTCAAAGCTAACAAAAGATCTATGTAGATAATCAAATGAGAAAGCTAGAATTTTAGGTTAGGGATCAAGTTTTTTGAAATTTACACCAAGTAGAGGAATACTGAGGCACCCAAAAGGGGAAAATTGAGTCCAAAGTATATCAGACCTTTTCCCATTATTGAAATAATAGGTGCAGTGATATAAAGGTTTGATTTATCGGGAGGATTAATAGGAATCCATAACGTGTTTCATGTGTCACAACTTAAAAAGTATTAACCAAACCCTGAGCATGTACTAAATAAGGAGCCCCTACAACTAGAACCTAATCTCAATTATGTGGAGAAGCCAATAAAGATCTTGGAGAGGAGCATAAAGGAATTGTGGAACAAAAGGATCCTAATAGTTAAGGTTCTTTGGGAGCATCACGGAATCACTACAAAAAAAGTAACTTTTGGTAATACCAGAGAAAGTGTGGCAAAATTGGCCAAAACTATGGCAAATACATTTTTGCTACGAAAATGCCACGATTTTCGAGGCATGGACATTATGGCTGTTGCAAAAAGTTTGGCACAGTTGTGTAACCATGGGGAATACCTTTTGCTATGAATTTACCACAATTTTGAAATCATTGTAAATAAAGTGTAGTATTTGTTCATGGACTTTTGCCACAGTTTTTCCCAACGGTTATTAACTGTGGGCAAAGATTTCAATTTTTGTCACGATTTTTTTAACATTTTACAACTCTGACGAATATTATTTGTTACAATTAGATTTCAGTTGGAAATAATCTTTTTGTCACGGTTCTTTTCTAAATTGACATAACTGTGAGTAATGTCCATTTGCTACTATTTCCTTGCTGTCGTAGTTAATACTTTTTGCCACGATTTAAAACTTCAGAAAAAATCGTATGCAATTTTTGGACAAATTTCCATATTTTTTACATCCATAGTAAATGAACATTGAATTCAATATGATGATATTGATAAATTTTTTTAACATCCGTATTTTGATAAATTGTTTCCCCTCTATTTTAACAAGATCATCATCTGCTACACATATAGAACTATAAAAACCTTTAATATTAACAATCAACTATCATTCATTGAATGAACATTCAAAATGCTATCTTCCATTAATAATAACTTAATATACACAACAAAAAAAAAAACTAAATAGAGGTTGATAAGTATCATGAAACTAATACTTGATATCAGTTCAAAATAGTCCAAAACAAAACCACAATTCTAACCATGATATCTATCAGAAGTCATAAAAATTCATTAAGGACAAAAACAATGCCATAGTTAAATGAACCTTCAACCACCTTGATCTTCATTCCTCCTGTCATTAAGAAAAAAAAAGGACAAGATTACTTCTTAATAAAGCTACAAATCTAAACTTCTAAAGTCACTACAAAACTAGTCTCAGATATATGTAATCATCCTCTTTAACATAAACTTCAGAATCATAAAGCACATAAGTAGCTTTGAAGAAAGCTAATCTTCATTGACAATCACATGTTAATGTAAGAATTGATTTAGCACTAGTTAAAGTATCCAACTGTCAACTCCAAAACCTAATTTCTTTCGTAAATTAGAGAAGTACTTCACTATTCGACTAGAGAAAACAAGGGCAACATTGGCTTCTTCAACCTAAAAAAAAAAAGAAAAGTAAACTTGATTGCAGTTCATGCCTAATGTTTATCAAAGAGAAAAAAGGTTCTTGTCTATCTTAGTTCAAGTACAGAAACATCTAGAAACATGTTGTAAGAATATTTTATAAGAAAGATATTCAGTAAATAAATACATTTAACACTTCTAGAAACATCTTACAAGAAAAAACATAACACCATATATTCAGTAATGATTCAAGTTTTTTCGAAAAAATACTTTATTTTGTATCACTTCCTCTATATTTCTAGGTAATGTCTAGTATGTACAATGACTTACAAGTTGTAAGAATATGCAAACATTTGTAGTTTCACATATTACAGCATCTAAAAAGTACTGATTAATGATTGAGTTTCATGAGATTACATAAAAACCCCTTTATTTCCCTTCTCATTTTGCACTATGTCCTACTGCTCATTATGAATTGACTGTTCTAACTATCATATACTAGTGTTTCTACAATGATATCCTTCACTAAAATTGTAAACAAAGGCCTCAACAACATGCCTAGGAAGTACAGAAGTTGAAGGATATGGATGTTAACTTCTGGATACAAAATAAATAACATTATTAAGAAGAAAAAAAGCCTCAAGATGAGTTTTTGAATAAGGGATGGGAACAAAAAATATGGTTAAAGGTGGTAGGTACGTTCTGTTTGAACTCTCATGCCATGTTAAGTCTGTATATGTTGAACTAAATATGGACTTTTTAGTCTTTCAGTTAAGAGAAAAATCAAATGAGTATCTAATTTATATTGTAATGTCAAGTAAGAATAGCCAGTCAAGGAAAATCCAATGAAACACACCACTTTTTGTTAATTTCACAATAAAAGATTGTTAGTACTTCTTAGCCAAGCACTCACTAGTCACCACTAGTAACAAAGTAGCTACTTTAATATCTAATTATACTTCAATAATGATTATTAATTACTACTTATAAGGAAATTTAAAGAGAAAGAAAACTGAAAGTAGACAAAAGAATAAACCATGCATAATTTAATAGCTATTTCAAGTAGGAAAATTAAATGCCAATTAGTGATTTCTTCCTCTTTGGCATACTAATATATAGAAATGCACATCTGAAGAAAGAATTGTTACAAAAATCAAATGTGATGCTTGCAGACAAAGTGAAATGTAACTCCTTGGTGCTTCTAGACTATCCTTAGTATCAGTTAAAAAAATTATAGCTCAACTTCCAGATAAAGTGAAACTTAAAATGCTATGTGTCACCACATCTAATTAATTATTATAACTACAGTTCAAAAAAATGGAAAAAGAGAAAAAGAATATGTAAAGAAAAAGAAAAATTCAGCTTCCAAACAACATGGATTTCGATGCTAATTGTTACCAACAAGTTTGAACAATCTTGAGAAGCATCTGGTACAACTTAAGTAAGCATTCATGAGAAAAGCATTTGCATTCACCATCAAACAAGGATCATTTAAAAGTGAACCACAAAAAACTCTCAACAATTCTAGTTCTAACAGGAAATTTCAAGTGCAACTGCTAGCAAACAATAAACATAAGCAGATCATAATATCCGATAAAATGAAGATGCATCACTATATCATGCAGGTGGTTATATCCCAAATATAAACATCTAATAAATGAAGCCCCAATTTCCTCATCACCATAACAACACCATACATAAGCTATAATAAGTCATCTACTCATCATCATTATTTAAAACTAAGAGACTCTGAGACAAAAGCAAAAGAGTAGAATTAATTTGTAAATTCTTGCTAAAATGGTACTCTTATGTCAACCAAGTACAACAAAGTACAACCAAACAAAATTTAGCAAAACAAAGGTGATGCAGGCATGTATAAAGTAACTTCATTATTTCATATAGTTCATCTTCCTATAGCAATTATGAGTAGAACAAAGAAATAGTATAGGACCTAATCAGCTCTCGGACAGATAATCTACATCAAAGAGCAATATGCAAGACCAAAAGAGTAGTCCAAGTAATTAATACATTACTTGATGGAATAGTAGTTTATCGAATTATTGTTACATATCCATACCTATAAACATTTGAATTCTAAAACATCATAACAAAAGGGGCAACAAGAAAAGAGAAGTAATTAAATGAAGCTAGCTTGCATTTGAACTTTAGCAGCACTAACTAGATGCTGATTACAATTTAGACTCAAACCCTAGGTTCAAACTGCAGATTGGTTTCACTTTTACAGATGTTAAACATGCTAACTTAAATTTGACTCAGCCACAAACTACTTTCAAAATTAAATAAAGCTACCATTAAACATAAACTAAAAAACTTATGAAGCCAATTGTCAAAGTATAGTTGCTTCTCGAAGGCTAAAAACCTCCTCCATGCCACCTACTATAGTTCTTCCTGTAAAATGAAGATTAAGATTATGTTCTGGACCATTACTCATAACTTTGTCAAAACATTTTGAGAAGAAAAGATGTCCTACCAGAAATATATGTTATATCATTTTTAGCACAAGAGATAACGCAGAACTGGATGGTGGAATGAGATTGCCTTGGAAGAACCAGATTGTATAGAAGCAATGCAGGAGACTATTCTTACAAACACACAAAAATAAGGTAGGATATTATCTTGGAAGAACCAAATGGTGGCATAGCAAGCATGTTCCAGTCAATCTCGTCCATGTACTTTTTCCTTTCCCTATATACTGCCCTTGCATTGTTATATTTTGGTTGATATTCAGACACCAATCTTTTTGCTTGCAGAGTAAATTATTATGACACAACAAGCTTCCCTATAGAACAACTACAATATATCATGCAACGGTATGTAATATGCCAATCACTACATGTGCATGAGCTTTGGTCCTTATAGTTGATTAATAGATAAACACATCCAATAAATTAGTTTTCAGACCAATAAAAAAACATCAATGAAAAACTACATTTTCCGAGCAAAATCATATTTCGTACTTGAATACATTTTCCCCATGCAACCTTTGGAGAGCTAAAATATGAGCCAACAAAATCTTAATAACAAGGCAATAAACACACTAGGAGCTTCAAGAAAATAGCAAATGGTGGGAAATAATCATGAGACTATCATTCAACAAAGCAGAGGAAGAATTCATTAGCTAGAATAAATAAAGAAGCTCTTTTTTGCTAATATCCTAGGTCATCTTCGGAGGAGACAAACCTGCAATGCCATTTCCTCCAACACGCTATAAAAGAAACTTGTAACTGCAATGATGTATTGCTTTACAACTAGGGGGCTTTCATCTTTCAGAAAGGTTAATAACATAGGTATTAGAACACTAGAATTTCTTTCAAAAATGTACATCTAGATAGTATCAAAACAAACTAACATAATAGATATAGTCGTTCAAATAAGCACTGTTCTTACAAGAATTAACATTAGCATAAGAAATTGAATCCATTGATCCCATATCACAAATTCCACAGATACACAATCAGACAAAGTTTTACAAAAAAGGGAACTAATTTGATCCACAATCACGTCATTAAATAACTATAGATTTGCAGCAGAACATCAAAATCACATAAATAAAGAATAAGTCTAGACTATAAAATAGTACCTCCAGAGACGAAGAGAGGATGGGATTTGTGAAATCGGACACCACGAATAGGGCCATCATGTTCGTCGAAGTGATCGATGAGGGTGCCCATATTATATCCCAGAGCTAGATCACACTACTGTGAAGACTGGCCAAAATCCATGGCCTCTTGCTATGGAAACTCAATCCCTTCACTCAATTACTTTTTGTCTCAAAGTTGGTTAACATTTTCTCTCGCAGGATTGTAGATTTCTCCCTAAAATTTTAGTAGACTGATGTGTTTGGATTTGGGTATAAAAATCATATAAAAATAAGCACATTCCCAATCAAGTTTAAATTAAAATGTTAATCCTAAATTACACATATGAGCAAGCATACTCATCATTAACATATCATAGGGTTCAAACGGGTGTCGATCCTCAAGGAACAAGTATGCATTAATCCATTTTCTTTCATTGTTTAACTGACTCAATAAAGTAAAAAATAATGAAAATAAAAATAAAATAAAATAAAATAATATATACACATATCAAGGATGGAGAATTATGTAACTTAAACCATTGTTTTGACAAACATGATCTTAAAGTATTCAATCATTATCATAACTAATTATTCTCTTGGTATCATGAAAGATTAAGATACATTCACTTCTTTTTCAATCCATGAAATCACTATCTTCTAGACAAATTAGCATCACATATTTTGCCTCAACTAATTCACCCAAAAAGATGCATTAACCACAATCCTTGATTAAATCTCCATATTTTGGCAAACTTAAACATGAAATTAACCAATGAATTCATATTCTGACAGACATCAATTAACCTTCAATTACCTTGTTCTTCGCAATTAACCCATTTTTTAAGCAAGTTAAGAGATAACAAATATGAAACTAATGAATTGAAACCACCATCAATCCCTTTTTCAAGCAAGTTAATAGAAGAAATAACCAATTAATTTCATAATTAGTACAAGTAATTAAGTACCAAGAATAACAATCAATTAATCAAAAGATCAAAGTAACTCTAAAAATCATGAATACCTAAAACAATGTCAAATTACAATAAAACAATTAATACATCATTGTTCAAGAAAAAGAAAACAAAAGTAAAAGAAAGCACTCATAGACAAGCCTCATTCTTCTTCCTTTGTAGACCATCTTGCACAATCCTCCTTAAATTATTTTTCTCGAGAAAATATTGGTGATGCACTATAACATATAGCTAAGTCTCTACATTATGCACCTTCCTTTCCTAAGGTAAATTAGCCTTTATTTATAGGCTTACAAAGTTTCTAAAAGAATCCTAAATAAAGAAGAAGTAATTACCTAAAAAAAATCCAAAACCAAAATGGAATAGAAAATTTCTAAATAAAATTCTAAGTAAAACTTAAGGAGTTCATCGCCTTTAACTTTTGAAGTTGAGAAATAATTGGATTTTGCTTTTGTCATTTTGTGCTAGAGCCTTTAATTGATGTTGAATTGGAATTGTGGAATTTTGGCTTCTAATTTGAGGCATACGAAATCTGTCCAACCACTGAAAATCCCTTTCTTTGTTGTGTCGGCTCAATTGAGCCACAAACCATCCAAACCCACCGAAACCAATTCTCCTTTCTTTGTTTTCTTCGTGGCCGTTTTTGTTGACTTTCCCTTCTGCCTTGGCCCCACCGAAATTCCTTTCTTTTCTTGTTGTTGTTACTTTTTTTTTTTTTGTTCTCTTGGCCCACCGAATGTATTTCTTTTGTCCTTTAGCTTAGCCAAGAGTCATTTAAGCCAATTGCTTCCTTTTCCTTTCCAATTTCAATTGCAATTGCTTCCTATGTTCCTTCAATTTCTCTTCAATCCTCTGTTATGCCGGTGGAAGACTGGCGCCGATTCACTCTCTTGCGCTGGTGCTGTGTCTATGTTGGAAAATTATACAATTAGCTCTAAATTTTTCTTATTTTTACATAAAATTATAGAAAAGTATTTTTATAAGAGAAATATTAAATAGGAAGGAATATGATCAATTATTCTATAAAAAGTGTCTCAAATTAACCTCAAATAACTAGAAAAATAATGATAATTTTAACCCCTATCATAGACCAAAAAAATGATTCAACTCACTTACAATGGAAGGGGGTTGGAAATTGGGTTCAAATTGAAAACCCCAAATTGAATTAGTTGTGAGGAGATCTCAGGGAAAGTAACACAAATGGAGAAGTTCATTGGGGCTTAGACATCAATATCCCTCTATACAACTCACTGCCTTGCGCTATATGGTCTTGGTGCATGGGCTGGGGAAGTCTATTTCCTTTTTTTTTTTTTTAAGAGGCTAAATACTCTTTTGTTGGGTTAACAACCTTTTTTGTCTATGAAAATATGAATATTGTCCATTTAGTCCTTAACATTATTTGGTAATCAATTTATTTATTTATTATTAACATTATTTATTTATTTTTTTATGAAAGAAAACAACGAACAATTCATCGCAGGTTAATCAACAACCTCAAATTAATATAATAATCAATTTTCAATTCCACAACAAAAGATGGAGCCTTTTCATTAAGCAACAAATTAAAATCGATTCTATTATTTCTAATTTTTTATTCATTTATGAAAAATTAGAATTTGCTCTCTCTCTCTCTCTCTATATATATATATATATATATATGTATATTAATATACATATGTATATTATATAAACATCCATATTAATATACTATTTTAACACATACACACACACACACACACATATATAATATTAATCTATTATTTTAATATATTAATAAATATATATACATACACATATATACACAATTAATATACTATTTTATATATATATATATATATATATATATACACACACACACACCATACTTTTTTAATGTATTAATGAATGTATATATATTAATATAACATATGAATATGTATTAATATATACATTAAATACATATTGGCATATCAAATTAATGATCTAACCATTATATTTATTAAAATCACTAAGAAAAGTGTTATAACAAAATTTGAAGGTAATTGGATATATTTTGATATACAATCTAGCATAATATCTTAAAAACTATTCAAAACCTAACACATTTACAAAGATGGGCATATTAAATTAATGTTCCAAAAATTATATTTATTAAAATCACTAAAAAATGTGTTTTGACAAAATTTGAAGGTAATCGAATATAATTTGGTACATAATCTAGCATAATATCTAAAAAAATATCCAAAACTTAACGGATATACAAAGATAAGCGTATCAAATTAATTATCTAACTTTTAGATTTGTTAAAATTACTAAGAAAAGTATTATAAAAAAATTTGAAGGTGGTAATCGGATATTTTTAAGTACATAGTCTAGCGTAATATCTAAAAAATATATCCAAAACCTAATATATTTACAAAGATAGGCACATTAAATTAATGATCCAACCGTTAGATTTATTAAAATCTCTAAGAAAAGTATCATAGAAATATTTGAAGGTAACCGGATATATTTTGGCACATTTCTAGCATAATATTTAGAAAAATATATAAAACCCAATGCCTTTACAAAGATAGACGTATCAAATTAACGACATAATCATTAAATTTTTTAAAAGCACTAAGAAAAGTGTTATGACAAAATTTGAAGATAATTGGATATAAGATGGTACATAATTTAGTATAATATCTATAAAAAAAAATCCAAAACTTAACGCATTTACAAAGATAGGCGTATCAAATTAACGATCCAACCGTTAGATTTATTAAAATCTCTAAGAAAAGTGTTATGACAAAATTTGAAGGTAACCGAATGTACTTAAGTACATAATCTAGCATAATATATAAAACAAATATCCAAAACCTAACGCATTTATAAATATAAGTGTATGAAATTAATGATCTAACCATTAGATTTGTTAAAATTACTAAGAAAAGTATTATGACAAAATTTAAATGTAATCGGATAATTTTTAGTACATAATTTTGCATAATATCTATTAAAAAAAATCCAAAACCAAATGTATTTACAAAGATAGGCGTATCAAATTAATGATCCAACCATTAGATTTATTAAAATCTTTAAGAAACATGTCATGGCAAAATTTTAAGATAATCGGATATATTTTGGTATATTATCTAGCATAATATTTAGAAAAATGTCTAAAATATAACGCATTTACAAAGATAGGCGTATTAGATTAATGATCCAACTGTTACATTTATTAAAATCTCTAAGAAAAGTGTTATAACAAAATTTGAAGGTAATCGAATATACTTTAGTACATAATCTAGCATAATATATAAAATAAATATCCAAAACCTAATACATTTACAAAGACAGGTGTATGAAATTAATGATTCAACTATTAGATTTGTTAAAGTTATTAAGAAAACTATTATGACAAAATTTAAAGGTAATCAGATATTTTTTAGTACATAATCTTGCATAATATCTAAAAAAATATCCAAAACCTAATGTATTTACAAAGATAGGTATATTAAATTAATGATCCAACTATTAAATTAATTAAAATCTCTAAGAAACATGTCATGGCAAAATTTTAAGATAATCGGATATATTTTAGTACATTATCTAGCATAATATTTAGAAAATTATCTAAAATATAAAGTATTTACAAAGATAGGCGTATCAAATTAATGATCCAACCGTCAAATTTATTAAAATCACTAAGAAAAGTATTATGGCAAAATTTGAAGGTAATCGAATATAAGTTGGTACATAATCTAGTATAATATCTAAAAAAAATCAAAAACCTAACATACTTACAAAGATAGGCATATCAAATTAACGATCCAACCGTTAGATTTATTAAAATCTCTAAGAAAAGTGTTATGACAAATTAAAGGTAATCGGATATACTTTGATATATAATCTAGCATAATATATAAAAAATATCTAAAACCTGATGCATTTACAAAAATAAGCGTATCAAATTAATGATCCAACCATTAGATTTGTTAAAATTACTAAGACATGTATTATAACAAAATTCGAAGGTAATCAGATATAGTTTAGTACATAATCCAACATAATATCTAAAAAAAATAAAAAACATAATATATTTACAAAGATAGGCATATCAAACTAACGATCCAACCGTTAGATTTGTTAAAATTGCTAAGAAAAGTATTGTGACAAAATTTGAAGGTAATCGGATATATTTGGCATATTATCTACCATAATATATAAAAAAAAATATACAAACCTAACGCATTTACAAAGATAGACATATCGTTAATTTGTTGAAATTGATAAGAAAAGTGTTATGACAAAATTTGAAGGTAATCAGATATATTTTGACACATTATCTAGCATAATATTTTGAAAAATATCTAAAATCCAACGCATTTACAAAGATATGCATATGAATTTAACGATCCAATCGTTAGAATTGTTAAAATTGCTAAGAAAAAGTGTTATGATAAAATTTGAAGGTAATTGGATATATTTTGACACATTATCTAGCATAATATATATTTTGGAACATTATTTAGCATAATTTCAAGAAAAATATCCAAAACCTAACACATTTACAAAGATAAGCGTATCAAATTAACGATCCAACCATATTATTTGTTAAAATTATTAAGAAAAGTATTATGACAAAATTTGAAGGTAATCGTATATATTTTGACACATAATCTAGCATAATATTTAGAAAAATATCCAAAAAAAACTAGGCAGGTGGTCTAAAAAAAATATACAAAAATTAATAAAATAGTAATATCAAGATTTGAACACACACCCACTTAAATATATACAATTATCTCAATCATGGTATCTAATGAAAGTTTCCATTTTATGTTGACCTTTTTTAATATTTGATAAAATAAGAAAAAATATGCGTTTTTCACAGTTTAGTAGAACTATGGGTAATGAAATTTCTTTGCCCACAATTTTAAATCTCTGTGGCAAAAATTATTTTTACCCACATAATTTTTAAATATGTGGTAAAAAAGAACTTTTACCTAGAGAAACGTAGCAGTAACAAAATAAAGTGTTACAAAAAAGGTTTATATGCCATGAAATTTAAAACTGTGATAAAATCCAAGGTTTCACCACAAATTTTGCTATGTTACAAATAAAAGCATTGCTAAAAGCTGTTAGGTATCTCAAGCTCGTATCCAATACAGCGGAGCGGAAAATAAAACGAGATACTATCCCAGGACCCGCCTATATGTGGAAAACAAGACATAAAGATAATAAAGGTAACTGCTTTTTACCTTTGTTTGATCGTCGGAAGAACAAAATTTCTTCTTCAAGTCGAGGTGTGATCCAACAATCCTCTTGTGCAAACTCCACGTGAGTTGAACATCTAACTACTATAATCACAGTGTGTGATTATCTCTAACAGTAATCCACACAGAGGAATACTCAAACATCAAAATTTCCTATGCTAGCAGAAAAAGATGGCGGCTAGGGCTTCTCCACGATTTCAGCAAAACGAGTGAGAGAGAGAGAGACAGAGAGAGAGAGAGAGAGGGGGGGAAGATCGTGTGTTTTGTGGCTCCTATTTTTGTGTGAATCACACTTGGATTAGGGTTTCGAGCATATCCAATATATGTTCTAAAATCCACTGAAAAGCTGAAATTCTAAAACAATTAGAATATCCTAATTGTAATTGGAAACATCAAGTTCCCACAATTACAACTTGGACTACAAATTATAACTAATTATAATTTGTCCACAAAAACTTCTCTTTCTCGCAATTAACCTCTTTATGTTATCAAATAACATCTTGAGTATATAATCCTCTATTGTGTGTAACCTATTAGGTTTCCCAGTCAATTGGTAGCGAACATGAATTAATCCAAACGTCTTTGAGATTAATAATTCATAATTAATTAGAACTAATCCTATTAATTCTAATTAGGATTGGTTTATTAATTCATCAATTAATAAATCCATGTTCCCAGATCATGAGCAGTATCTAGCAACATATCATGACCACCCAAAAGTCCAGGAAATCAAATGGCTTGACATGAACCATTCAATAACAAACTTCACTACAATTAACTCCTTTCACCATACAATATCTCATTCGGTTTGGAGTACGGAATTAGTGCCAACTCCCTCCAGAATTAATTCTGGCCTGAATACAATAGTACTTGTAGTAGGAACCCACTACTCTAGATGTGTATCAATTGGAACTGTTTCCAATACACAATTGCCTTGGTCAAGAACTTCTCGAGTAGTAATTCCTACAAGTGGCCGTGAGATATTCGCCTTTACTATTAGGAGTGGTGAATCCTTTTTTGACACTCTCAACTAGTTCCGTTTACCTCACAATGTACCCAATATCCATCTCATAGGTAGCCTTCGATCGAGCTATGGAGATTGGAATCAAAGTACAATGTTCAGCAAACAAAGTATCTTAGAGATCTCAAGTCTAAGGATACTTACACATTTGTTATATTGAGATTATATCACTAGCACTAAATAGTTATCCATGTGATTATCACAAAGTTAGGTCATCCAATGAACTTGTTCCATTAACAAGCATCCATGTGTTAACTTTGAGTATCTCAATACTCACAGTTATGAGAACAACCGTCTGATCAAATCAAGAAGTCTAATACATGGTAATCTTAACGCATTAATGATGTATTGTCTCATTAATACTATGACTAGGGATTATTTAAGTACTAACACCATCCAGTGAGTAGGAATCTCATATCATGATTTTCTTAACACAGTGTTGTACTAAAAACTTTATCGAACAGTTATATTACTTAAAAGTAAACAAAAGAAAGTGTAAGATAAATAATGCTTTTTATTAAAATAAAATGTGTCATATACAATGTATAAGTGATTGCCTCTATGGCACAATACTATGAAAAGCCACTTTTTTTTTGTAGTGAATCCAAGATGCCACTTGAGAAATGGAAGAATAAATGAGAAAGAAATACCGGAATTTAGAATAAGGTAAGGCATAGTTGGAATTTTAGGGGCAAAATTCTTCTAAGAGGGAGAGAATGTAATACTGCACCATAAATGCACCTAGAAATGGGAGAATATGTTTTCCATATAGCATGAGCATTCTTGCACATAGATATATTTGGCATAGTGTAGATGAATTATTTGAGTTCAGTATGTGAAGAAAATTGTTGTGCTTGAGTAATGGCTTAGAAATCACTACTTGAAATAATGATGAATAGTATATTTTGCATGAACTATTAATTGGGCAAAAATACATATGCACTTATAGATATATAATTAATTCTAAATTTGTGTAATGAATTATTAAATAGTTATTAATTAAAATAATAAATAATTTAGGTAACAAATTAATACTTAATTATACACACACACACACACACACACATTTATTATATAATTATATATTTGCAATATATTTATTAAATGTTTATTGTAGGTTTATTTTATTTGTTTAGGTATTAATTTAGGAAGTACTTAAATTTTAGTCTAGCAAGACTTCCCTCTTATTTTATTTTATTTGGAGAAAAATTTAATTACCTTAATTTAAATATTTAATCTAACTAGAAGAATATTTGAAGGAATTTCTAGGTTTCTAGAGCCTTAATGTCACCACTTAGGAGGAGGAAGAGGAAGAAAACCTAATTCTTATATATTTAGGAAAGTATTGTGAAGGTGTTTTTAGTTTCCAAACCTTTAATGCTTAGGAAAATTTTGTAGAATATTAATCCCTATTTCTTTTCCACTATGCTGCCACTTTTGCTTCCTCTTGGCCGGCCATCTAACTTCCTAAACCCCCTAGGATTGTATTAAATTAATGAAAGGAAGCCTTTTATTAGTTAAAACCTAGAGCAAATAGGATTTTCCCTTAAATTCTTCTTTTCTCTTTCAAATTCCTAAACCAAATATAATTCTTCTTTAAAATCCTAGTTAAATTAGATATTGGAACCCTAAAAACCCATTGCAGCCATCTCACCCTCTCTCTCCCCCCTAGCATATGAAAATCCTCCTTCTTGTGCCAAAAATAATTGTTTCATTGCTTATGGAAAAATTTCTGCACAAAGTCACACACCTGGAGCATCGTTCTTGGATCGATTGCTTGAGGTTCTTGGGAGAATTAAAAGCTTGAAGACACGATCTTGCCTCTCTAAGGTTGTTCGATCTATGTGAAACAAGATGTAATAATCTAGAGATTTTATTTTCTTTAATTCCTCTAGTGTCGACATCTTATAGAAAGATTAGGATTTAAGGTTTCAAGAATTCTTAGCGGTACTTCTTGATTTAAAATTCACATATATCATCTATACGTGTTGTGATATTGGAGAAGAAACCTTCTTTCAAAGGATTTTTGCATAAGAAAATCTTTTTCATTTGAATTGTTGTATTTATAAAAAGCTGGAATTTTTCCAAGAAAAGGATGATTTCTTGATATGTTCTTGAATGATCTTGATATGTTCTTTGCTAGGATTGTTGTCACCAACTTCAATCCACTCTATGTTTGTGTTTTCTTAAGTTAATAAGTCTAAGGTGTTGATTTCTTGAGGGATGGAATAAATTTTATGCTTGTTGGAATTTCTGAAAATATGTGTTAATTGCTTGTTTTGGTTCAAAATAAATTAGCAACGTAATTTATTTTTGCAAGGCCTTTTGATATTATTTACTGGACATGGTTGGGATGTTAATTATGCTAATAATCAAGCATGAAATCCCTGGGTTTGATCCGAGTAAATTTTTGAAAAACAGAGGAAGAAAAAATAGAGTTTATTGGTTTGACTATATGTTCAATTTGTGGCTACTAAGTCCCTGTGCAACATTCTGAATCTAAACAAGGTCAACAGAGAAACCGTAGCATTATGTGTGTAGTTATTAACTGGAAAAGTTTGGAATTTTCTAATATGTAGATTAAAAGTTACAAAATTTTCTTTAATGCTGGTCTGTTCCAAGTAGAATGCAACAGTAACAAAAAGAATTTTTCTGAGCATGATTAAAATCTGATTTTTGTGAATGGCCACCTTTATTCTATTTTATTTGTATTATTGTATATTTATGAAAATTTTGAGGTCTATTTGGTTTATTTTTATATGTATCATCCTCTTAGGAAAGATAGGGTGAGTTGCTAGAAATTATGAACAGCTTAGGAATTTTAGGGAAACTTTCTAATATTAATTTATATACTTCCTTTATGTGCAATATTAGTATGCACCGACATTTAGGGATGTACCACAGGTTTATATATTGATTCATTTGAAATCATTGCTATATATTAGTGGGTTTAGCTAAGAACTTGAGATGCTATAAGTACATTATAAATATGGAGTATGTTTTCCTAAGGTATATAGGATTAGGATGTGACGTTCTATTTTTATGACTTTTTCTTAAACTTGGAAGGTTGCCAAGGGTAAGGACCTACTCTTTGTGGTTAAATAACTTTTTGGCTAGACCAAGGTAAGTCCCATTGCATATGCATTCATGAGAGCAAATTCCTATATATTCATGAAACCTTGTGTAAGAACTTTCTATAAAAAGAAGCTTTCTATTTTTGGAAACCTACTATACTTAGAGTTTTCTAAATCCATTCCCTCCTTGGAACCTAATTATCTCTTGCATTAAGCAAGGTAACTCATGTAAACAAAGTTGCAAAAATCATAGCATGACATTTATTTTTGCTATTGGCTCCTCTTACTGAGTATGTTATGCAAAATGTGATAACAACGGAAAATGTGCTAACCTTAAAAATTGATGTGAAAGCTTTATAAAAGTGAAATTGTGGAAATGTTGAGTACTTAATGAGGGGTAAGACTTCTATACTAGTCTCAATCAGATTTAAAAGGTCTCCTAGTTGGTGGCCATCTTCGAGGGATTGATTTCTTTTTATCGGGGTGCCAGTATAGCAGAGTTGAGCCTGTAATACCCCGCCCAAAACCACCTTTGACTATGGGAAAAAGTCATGCATTGCATAGAATTTTGCATTTTTCATGGTAGCTTAAAATTATTTTTGCATGGATATATGTGAATTTTAAAGTTGTCCTTGCATTTGAATTGATTGGTGTGAAATAATGGTGTTGTTAAAGATTTGGTTAAGTGAGGTATGGTCGAGGATATGGAAGGATGAGAATAGGGTGGAAAGAATTTCTTAGAGAATTATTAATGTGGAGTAGCTTTGGGATAGCAGGAGGTTGGTGATTTCCTTTGGTGACTTGAGTTCGAATCCTACCTTTTGTGAATCTTTGTTTCTCTTCTTGAAAGTTCCTTTCCTTAAACTTTTTCATGTCTTGGCCGAAAAGGATCTAGATATCCTAGAGAAATTTTAGTGCCATTATTCTAAGGAAATAAGTCTCCATATTTATTTCCTAAAATCAAGGGCTTTGATGTGAATAAAGTTCACTTGTATTTTCAGCTTTTATTCCCTTGGATTTTCGAAAACTCTAGCTGAATAATTACAATTTTGGTTTGATTTCAACTTACTAGAGCTTGCAATAGATAGTTGGAATTAAAAACTCATTCTTCTAGGAGGAAACTTTGTTGATTTTAAACCTAGAACTTTAGCTAAAAATCTGAAAAATTTTCCGGCTAGCGCCACCACTTCTTGAAGGAATTTTAGCTCAACTCAAACTCTTCCAAAGCTAGGAAATCTTATCCTAAATCCTTTAGCAAATCAATTTTTTTTTCAATTCTAATTTAACTAGGTTTTGCTACCTTTTCCTAGATGAAATTCGGCAGCCTTGTGCAAGCACAAGCTGTCCGGAAATTCCAGCACTTCTAGGTGCAATCCAACTCTCCAAACCCTAGCTCAAAACATCTAGAACACTCCTCATAAATTCAGATTACCTTAACTGCACAAAACCAGATTTTTATCTCCAAAAAACTACAGATTTTCAGCCAGCCTTGCACAGGAATTTCGGCCAACTTGCACTCCTACACAAACCGAAATTCTGCACACCAAAACACACCAAAATCCTCAGTTGATCAAGCCAATTTTCTCCGCCTAAAACCCTCATCTTTTCTCTAAAAATTGCGATAGAACCACAGCAACAACAGACCAGAATTTCTCCTCTTATTGTTCAGCAACTTCGTACAGCAAAACCGCAACACGTGCACAGAAATTTCAGCTCTTCAATCATTCTCAAACTCTTCTTTGTTTGGCCCAAAATTCTGAACACATTCAGCCATTCCCTTGAGCAATATTTCAGCCAGTACAAAGAAGCAAATTATAGAATATTTTCTCCCTTAAACCCTCCCAAAGTCGGCAGCAAAAAGGCACACCATAAGCTGCAATTTTTGCCCTTGCTGTCCAAGAAACCTAAAGCCATTAGGAATCTTTCTAAATGCCACCATCTAACCCTAAACCAATCTTCTCTAACCCTAAAGCATAGTAGCTGACTACCCTCTCTATTCTACACGAAAAATTCTAGCAAGAACTCCACAACAATTTTCAAAAATCTTAAGAGCAATACCTAGCAAAAACCGATCACCCTCTAAGGTAAGCAAAATCCATCTCAACCTCTTAATTCCTTTCTTCCATCAATTCTTCTCCTTTCTTCCCTTGAATCACGCCACCTAAAGGCTGATTTCATCCCTTCTATTTATTTTCGGTCAAAAGGTAGGAAAGAAGGTAGCTTTTCTCTTCCAATCAAGCGAACTCGGGACGATCACTATAGGAGCATTGAGATCTTGCTAACCCGATTGTTGCAAGGTAAGGGAATACTTACCCTTGATGTCAAAATTAAGGTTTAATATAATGGATGATGGATATGAGTTGTGATGGTCAAGTCGAGACCTTTTTGACATATTATTCATGTCTTTGATGGATATATGATCATAGTGTATGTACTTTGAGGATTAGATGATTTATTTGAAGTTAGATAATTGATCGTGATTTTTTATGGGAATAAATGAGTTTAATGCATATTTGAATCGATTGAGACCCTGATCATGATATTATGTTATTCTAGATCAAGAGGGTATTTGAAGGAAGCAAGCTGTGATTTTGTCTTATTTATCTGAGGCGTATCAAGTAAGTCCTTGCATAAACTCTTGTGTTAAATGTTGTGATGGTAAGTCCTTACATAAACTCATTTGTTAAATGTTTACATAAACTCATTTGTTAAATGTTGTGATGGTAAGTCTTACATAAACTCTTTTGTTAACTGTTGTGATAGCAAGTCTATGTTGTAAAGTTTTGTGAAGTTATTATGAGGTATGTTTGCTTGGGTTGTAAATGTGGGTATTTATTCTTTAAACGGTTTTGTCAAACTAACGATTTTATCAAGAAAACTATTCTTTTCCTAAATTTTTGGAAAACTCTTTTAGAGAAAAACCATGTTGTACAAAGCGAAGGTTTGGAAATGTTGTGAATCAGGAATTGACGGATATGTTCGTTGAGTACTCAATAAGGGTAGGCTAACAATACTAGTCTTCGAGAGCTTGAGTAAGTCTTCTGGCAGGAGGCCACCTCCAGAAGATAAGCTCTGCTTGAAAAGGCGACAGTATTGGTTGGTCAGGCCGTCCGACCTAGCACTTGTACCTGAAAGGTATTGTTTATTTTCCCGGCATGGACACCCAGATAGTTTTGTTGGGTGTAGAGAAGGAGGAGTATCTCACCTGGTGAGCTTTACACTCACCTTGATCAGAACACTCAACGTGTGGTAATCTGATCCTGTCTCGGTACACAAAGTGTGGTGCCTTGACCTGTCTTGGTGAACAAAGTGTGGCACCTTGACCATTTTGTTCTCATGGAGCCCAACGTGTAGTGATATGACTGTTGACTCGAGTGGATGATTTGTTTTGTATAAAGCGTGATTATGAGAAAACTCACTCCTTGCAAAAAAAGATTATTTATGACTTGCCAAATGTTTCTACAAATGTTTTACACTATGCATATACGTACTGTTTAAAATACCATGTGCACACACGGGACTTACTGAGATTTAATCTCACACTATTTTATATCATGTTTTCGGGAGATAGATTGTGCTTGAGCCAACGGGGCATGTGATAGTTGAAGCTTTTGTTCTTTTTATTCCATTATGCTCTAGGAGACGATTGTTGTTTAAGCTTCTAAAAGATATTTTTTTATTTCGTATTGCTCCAATTTGAGCCGGATGTAATAAGAGTTTTTCTTTATTTATCTAAGTTGATTCTTTTGAGGTCGCCTTTATATTTATACCTCATTTTAAAGACCACTTGTCCTACGGGACGGGGCAACATCCCCGCCCTTTTAGGGTACGTAGTAGTGGGGTGTTACAGAGCCAGTTCTCAATTGGAAACGCAGTTTAACGAGGAATCAACGGCCAGATGTGGACAACTGGATGGGATTGTGTGAGAAATTGAGGAATATCTCACCCAATGGGCCATACACTTACCCGGTAGAGTGGACAAGCACTACGCTACACCTTTAAGGTGTGAGTCATCTCTACACTAATCACCACAATAGAATGCAGAAATAGTGAGCTACACCTTTGGGTGGGAATCACCTCTACCCCATTCACCTTAATGAAATATTGAATATTGTTGCTCTAAAATCACAAGCAAAAAGGCTTAGAAAGTTTGATATGATGGGTTGTGAAAATGTTTGTTCAAAGCATGACTCTCTTGCTTGATGATGTGGATATGTCGTAAAGAAATGTTTCTATCACTTTGAACATGCATCATTAAAATTTTTGCTTAGCTCGATTCACACATGGGGATTACTGAGATTTCTTATCTCACATAATTTTAAATTCATGGTTTTTAGGGTACCTCGATTTCTATGCAGGTGGGGAGAACTTTGATTAGCAGTGCAAGATTTGTTTATCTTATTACTTTGACATCAAAATTGTGAACTTTGTTTTCTTCAAGCTAGTTTTTCAGATTTTGAATGTTGGATTATTTCACTAGTGAACTTTGTATAAGATCCTGGGTAGGAATTATTTTAACCCATGGTTCAAGTCTTTTAAGTTTTAATTTATTTTCGTTATAAAAACCCCTTGTCCATAGGATGGGGTGGCATCTCCAACTTATTTGGTTTACGTAGGTAGTTGGGGTATCATATGTTCAAAAATCTCATCTTGTTTTGTGAGAAACTATTCGCTTGTGGTGTTTTCTAGTTTACTTGAGGACAAGTAAAAGTTTAAGTATAGGGTATGTGATGAGGCCTCGTCATATATATACATTTTCCAGTGTTTTGTACTTTAATTGAGATAAATTCTTACGCAATTCACTACTCACCACACCTTTTTCATCTTTTTTTTTTTTTTGTTAGGAAATAAAAAATATCAATTATAGATGAAAGGGGAGAAAATGGAAGGAAAATGAAGAAGACATGGAATGAAGATTAGACGCCGATTTTCCCGAGTAGTTGGCGGCCTAGGAAAGTCTAAGTTCCCTAGGCCACCTATTATGCTTCAAGTGTGTAAAAATTCCAAAGAATTGGAGGCCTTGGGAAGCTCAACTTCCCTAGGCCACCCGATGTGTTTATGTGCGTGATTTGTGCTACTAGATTGGTGGCCTAAGAAGAAGCAAGTTCTATAAGCTGATTGATGATGCCGTGAAGAACAATAGTTCTAGAAGGCTGGCAGCCTAGGGAGCTTTATGTTCCTTAAGCCTTCGATGCATTTTATGTATGTGTTGAGATTCAAGGTTGACGGCCTAGGGAACTCCAACTTCCCTAGGCCATCTAGTTTTTTGCTATGGCCAAGGTTTTCTAGAATCTTGAACTTCCCTGGGCTGCCTTATTTCTAGAAATTCCTTAGGCCATTCACAAGCGAAATCAATGTATTAAGTCGTGCATTTTCAACATCCGCTACACAAGGGCTATATATTCATTCTTTCATGCACAAAATAAGAGAGGAGAGTTGGAAAGGCTTAGGGTTTTCTCTCAAGAACACTAAGTCTTATGAATTTGAACACAAAGAAGAGAGGAAGACGAAGAGATTCAAGGAAGAGGAAAGGAGATTACTTGAAGATCTCAAGAGGAAGGAGGAGGAGGCTTGTTTATGAGTTTGATTTTCTCTTATTTTTGTAATCTTACTTGTAATTCTTATACTAAGATTGGAATTTTAATTGTAATGAAGGTTTGTACCCTATTTATATGCTTGAGGATGATATATTTTCTTTAGATCTATGTTTTTTGTTCTATGATATTTGGTTATTTGGTTATTTTGGTTAAGTTGGGTTTTGGTTGATTTATTTCAATCAAATATTCTTCCTTAATGATTTCGAGAGATGAGGTTAAGGTTTGGACACCTATTTAACTAATTTAACATTTGTTGTTTTCAATTAAACCGAGAAGGAGATTGGAAATTAGGGTTAATAACCAAATGGTTTATGAAATTGCCCAGAGAGAAGGATTTTGTAGAATTTGGATAATTTTGGATGGTATATGATGATTAATGCACCTTTAGGTTTGGTTGGTTAGGTAGAGATACTGATTAATTGAATTTAATGGTAGAAATCTCATAACTCGAGAGAGAATGATATTGGTATTTGACTCACTCCAGTACCTAAAATTAGGAATTATGGATCCAAGAGATGCTCATCTCTTAGGTGTTGAATAGGGGAATTGCAGTTGTTACATGGGTTTATCTCTTTCTTATTCCTTGATGAACTTGTGACTCTTTCTTGTGTAAAGACATGACTTTTCTCCTATTGCAATTAGTGTTATATAGCTCACATTTTTATTTGGCTAAATAATGAGAAGAGAAGAAAGTAGGGGTAGTAGTTGCATTCCCTAAGATTCTTCAATATTTACCAATGATACTATGCTACACGATAGGTACACTTGCCTATACGTGTGTTATGTGATTTTAATTGGTATTTTAATTAGTAAAACTTGTGTGTATGCGGAGTACAATTGATATGGATTTTCTATATGCACAAACACGTGCATAAAGTTTTTGGTCCTAGCTTTGGCTAATGGATTGATTAGGCTCCTATCAAGAGTGTTAGGGTCTTAGTAAATGATAAAGCTGTAATCAAATACAAATAAATCAAGTATCATATTTTTGAGCTTGAACTCAATCAAAATTGAACATTGTTGAGTTCAGATTGTTTAGTCAATGCAATCATACTCGAGTTTGTATTTGAGTTCATTCAATTATTATTTGATAGTATTTGGTGTTCATTCAAGTTTAAATTCACTAAATGATAATATTTTGTGTTCATTCAAGTCTAAATTCAAAAAATGAAATATTCGAGTTCGAGTTTGTTTAGTTCACATTTTTCATCTTAAATTTATAAAAATATTAGTCTAAATTTTCATTAAAAAATCAAATCCAAAAATTATCAATGTCAACATGAAAATAAAATAAAATTGCAAGAAATTACAAATTAATTAATAGGTATATATTACCATAACATATTAAAGATCTTCCTTAAAACAAATAAAGAAATTAACTCTATTGAAGAAACTTCAAATATTCTCTGTGAAATGTTCCATCACTCTTGAAGAATCAACAACTTGTTCTTACTGCATCATCCCAAGATATAAAATAACAAATAGTTCTTGAACTATATGATATTAAAAGTTTTAGTTCAACGCACAATCTCAACTCTTTAACTTCTCCTCCAAGCAGAGAATAATGTTAACCTTCCACCAATAGAATATTTGAATTTTTAAAGAAAACAAAAGAACTGAATTGTAATTTACCAAATATAATTTGGTTCCACTATCATAGGAAGTATAATTTCTTCAAAAGAAGTTTGTTCATCATCATCCTATAAAAGGACATATATAAACTAAAATGCATATAACAGCAATATTTATAAATGTACCATATGAAATTTTATCGCTCTAACTTTTGAAAAGCTTCTTAATATTTATGAATATTTCATACCTTAGCAGATACGCATTGGCGCATCTCTATTTTATCAACGGACATCGAAGCATGTTGATCATCAATGACTCCACCCCCAACACAGTAAAAGTTGCTTCAAAAAGTTACAATAGTAATATGAACAATTAATAATTCACTCATCATCTTAGCCAATTTAAGATATTTTCGTTCATTCACCCTCTCTCACTCTAAGGCATCAAAATAAATACTTGAATCACAAATAAAAATATTTTCTTCTAGATAAATTTCCAAATCTAATTTTACAAATTGAACAATGTCTACTTATCTAATAAATTTTCAAATTTAATTTGCCCAAAGATGACACTCCTTCCAAATTTTTGAGTATTAATGCTGCCCTTACTAGATAAAATGATATGTGCTTTAGAACCGTTTTTTTTTTTTTTTTGGGTGCTTTGCCAATGATCGAATTGAGATTCATTGTAAGTAGTAAAATACTCTTTTATGAATTATATAATGCCTTTTTTTTTCCAAAAAAATATTGTTTTCAATATCTTTTTTACATATCATAAGAAAAATAAATTTAATAAGTTCCATTTTATACTTAGAATCTAAAGTAGCACCCACGAAAAGCAACAAGTTCCATGCTTCCCAATACATATCAAATTTGGTTGTCATGTCCCTTATGTGATAAAAAATATCATAAGTTTTTTCATTTAAGGGTTCTTTTATCCTATAATTCTTAGGCAGGAAGAGAGATGCAATTGGATACTCAAAATTAAAAATCATGTTTGTAATTTCATAATAAAAAAAACCCTAAAAATTAGTACACCTCTTCCACTTTCATCCAATCAACTACACTAGGAATATATCTAAAGCCAAAATCAATGTTAGCACAATGAGAAAACGCATCTTTAATCTCTAATGTAATAACCAAGATAAAATAAGTTCCATTCCACCCAATGGAACAATCCAAAAGTAATCTTTTAGAAGGTAATTAGATTTATCTTGTACTTTTATCAAATTACTTAAGCTAACACTTTGAATTGTTCAAATACTTGATTCTTTTTCTAACAACTTCAATTACATTCCCAATTTGAGCAAGCCCATCTTGAAATTGCAGTTAAATTTAATATATGAGCACAACTTCACACCCCTCTCCCAAGAGATAACTATATTCGCAATAAAAAATTATCTTTTAATTTCTAAATATAAACATCATTGTAAGAAGCATTGTCAACTGTAATAGAAGCTATATTATCTTCAATCTCCCTAATCAAGAGGAAACTTATTATGAGTATCAAATAATAACTCCAGTATGTGGAGGTGGCTTATTTTTTTTTTAAACTTAATATACCTTTTTATAACATCCGATTAGAATAAATAAAATGACTGATGGCAACTATGTATCAAATTTTTTTCTTTTATCTAAAACACTTCTACAAATCAGTAGTAATATTAATTCTTCTCACATTCTTTAATAATGATTTCAATTTTGTTCTCAATCTCATAAGTCAATACACAATACTTCTTCACTATGTATTGGCTATTTTTTTGATAAAATGGTGAAGTAAATTTTATAAACTTATTCAAATTTTTATAATCCATCATTTTATAAACAATAACATACTAAGCCGTAATCCCAAGAAACTTGGGGATGGTTACCTGAACCAATGTCAGACAAAACGTGTGATCATCCATATGAATCATCTCTCTCTATTTGCTTTTGTCGACCGTCAAACTTTCATCTAAATCTAACAAAGACATATCTCTCCAAACCCATATATATGTGCAGCAAGTTCCCTAATTGTAGAGTAGTCATATGAAAACCAACAATAGAACTTACGCCTTCATTCTCTGATTAAGTAAAAGAATGTAGTTCTTTCTTCATTATTTAAATTTGACAATTGGAAGTTCCCTTTGCAAATAACGTACCAAGTGCTATTAAATTGAGTGGCAATAAATGTACATTGTTCACTGGCTACAACTCCTTGCATCACTTGCACTTAGCTATGGGTTTTTGACCGATTTGGGTCAAAACCCAAATAAAAAACAAAATGAGGTGCAAAAATGATGGGGTAGTCATAATGTGGTACCTTGCATTCACGGAATGCGAGGTTTACTGAATCTCGCATTCCCTGAATGCGAGATAGGCGGCTCTAACTTCCGCGTAAGGCGGCTCCAATTTCCGCGCAATGTGTTTACACCTCGTAAATAAAAAATGCAAGATTTGTGCACCTCGCAAATCAGAATTGCGAGATTTGTGCACCTCGCAAATCCGACTTACGAGGTGCCTTTATTGATTTATTTTTTTTTTGTAATTTTTTTTTTCTCTATTTACACAACAAAAATATGTTTTATTTTTTTTTTGTAATTTCATTTTTTCTATTGTAAAAGAAATTAATATTTTTAATTAATAATTAATAATTTAAATTTAATCATTATAAGTAATATACATATTTTTACTATAATTAATTTTATTTATATGTACATATTTTGAAATAAATTTTTATTTGTATTTTAATTTATAATATTTAATTATTTATTAAAAATTCTCAACTATCTAAATATTTTTAGTAAATTTTCAACTATCTAAATATACTAAAAATGTCTTCTTTTTTGTATATAAATATATATATATATATATATATATATATATATATATATATTGGAAGCATTTTATCATTTTTTGTGACTTCTTCCTCTCGTTTATTTTCTATTGAATTTAAAGTCTCTACTATAATCATCCATTCATTTTTTTTTTTGTAATTTTTTTCTCTATTATAAAAGGAAATAATACTTTCAAATAACACAAAATATATAAAGACCTATATAAATAAATTTAAATAATTAATAATTAAATTTTATTCATTTAAATTTAATCATAACAAGTAATATCTGTATTTTTACTATAGTTAATTTTATTTATATTAAATTTTGAAATAAATTTTTATTTACAGTTTAATTTATAATATTTAATTATTCGTTAAAAATTATAAAAATTTAAATAAAATTTTATTTATTTTAAAATAAATAAATACAGATATTTGTTAAAATTTAAATTGCACCTCGCAATTTTATTATTTAATTTGCGAGGTGCATTTATTTATTTTTTTTGTAATTTTTTTCTCTATTACTTTTTTCCACAACAAAATATAAACTTTTTATCTGTAAAATAAATTAATATTTTTAAATAAAAATTAATAAGTAATGATTAATAATTTAAATTTAATTATTACAAGTAATATACATATTTTTACTATAATTAATTTTATTTATATGTACATATTTTAAAATAAATTTTTGTTCAAATTTTAATTTATAATATTTAATTATTTATTAAAAATTATAAAAATTTAAATTCTCAACTATTTAAATATACTAAAAATGTCTTCTTTTTTCTTTTTAATATATATTGAAAGCATTTTTATCATTTTTTGTGACTTCTTCCTCTCATTTCTTATATTTCAATTTTATAAACTTCCAACTTTGTATTTCAAAGGAATTAATTCTTTTAAATATACGTATACTTTCAATATACATATTCTATTGTTACTACAGTTAATTTTATTTGTATTGAATTTTGAAATAAATTTGTCTTTAAAATTCTATTATTATTAATTTTATCTACAACATAACCAAACTAAATTGACCTTTAAAATGTGATACAAATAATAAATTTTATTACACATGAAATAATCTAAAAAAAAGGATGAAAACTAGTCCCACAATGAAATTCTCGACGGTTCTTTAGAGGTTGAACTCGTCTCTGAGGCTGCTGTTGTTACATTTCGGGTGGTTTTTCCGGTTGTATTGTACCATGCTTGTAACGGTGAGATGGATCGGGAATATCTATAGAATGTCTGTGCTGTATCTAAGACCGTCCAGAAGAAGGGTCGGCATCAAAATCCAGCTGAAGATAAGCATCTAGTATTGAAGACTAGGTGCTATGGAGTAATAAAATCAGCTTGCATATCTTCAACTGCTGCAGGATTACCTTATTCATAATCGTATACTGGTGAGTTGTGATCCTAAATAGGAATATCAGGTACAGCACGTCTGCGTGCCCGTCTACCCCCTCTCTGCATCGAGGGAACTCCGCGATTGACTTCTTGTAGGATCGGAGGTATCGGTTGAGCAGTATAGCTTCGTCTAGTTGGCTCATAGGGCGGGGTGGTTCAAACGACTTGCCTCACCAACGGCGGTCAATGAACGCGTAGTGAGATCCGTTATTGATGCAAACACTTGTCTACTCGCAGCATCCATATTTTGATAGCCTTCATTGCCAATGTACAATATTCGATGCATCGAATCAGCCTATATATGTATTTCGAAATGTCAATAAATTATTTTAGTGTAAATTATATATTTTTATAATATTATGTAAAAAAATTTACATACCAATACTTTTATCGCCCACCGCTCAATTGGTAGCCCGAAGGATTAGGTTGCGTTATAATCGGATTATTAATTAGTCGCCTAGTGTGAGTCCAATACCATGCTGTATAGTCATGCGAGACTATATTTTGACCATAACTATGTTGTCCAAGAAGAACTGTTGAATGCCGATTAACCCAATTCGTGAATCTATCTCGGGCCACCCTGTACCGGTAGTTCTCATGTCACAGGCATGTAAATTGTCACCGGTGTCAAGCTGCAGCGAGTATTATCTGCACAAATTTAAACTATCGCATGACTCTATCTGGACGATGCACTTCTATTATTTTCCAACAAATTAGGGATGTGATAGATGCCCAAATGTATCGTCCATGAGTGCAATACGAGAGTAAGGTAGCCAGCATATGCTCATCATAAGGCTACCGATAAACTGTATAAAGGTAAATTGTTAGTATCAATAATAAATAACGAATTTAAAATTAGAGTTGAAAGCAAATTGGTTGAAGTAAGACTTACATGATCATGTTGCATTCTATCTAATTGATCCTTATAGGTAAGAAGCATGTGTGTCGGGGTGCGTGCAAGCTCTAATGGTCCCTCATATGCTGATTCTCTTAGGGCCTGGGGATTAACGTTCTCAACCAGACGAACTCTGCTTGGTCTGATAGTAGAGATACGCTCCCAAGCCCACAATTATTTCAACATGAACAACCAATTCTTAAGAAAATATTATATTTATTATTAATTTATAATAATAATAAGATTTTTTTAAAAATGTGCATACCATACCTAAACCAACAACAATGGGCCACTGATGGTGTGCGCTCTGTAGGACTTAGCGTTGCACAGACAACGGTACAGATGAGCCAATGTTGCACTTCCCCAACTAAGGGTGCCAGATACTTCTAAATCACGAATATGTTTTAGAAAGCGCAGATGTAATCTATTACCGGACTTGTCCGAGAATAGAAAGCCTCCGATGAGCTGCATAATACGGCACCGTGTATGCTGCCCTACCATCTCTGGTGTCGCATCTGCAGGTAGTGGTGACTCAATGCTCTCTCGAGTGAAATTATCTTCAATCTATATCCGTCAAGCTCCGTCAGAGTCGGTCGAAATCCCAGAAGCTCGTCACATATGTCAATCAACTCTACAGATGAATGTACGAAACGACTAGTACAGATAGGATCACCGTCTACACGTAATTCAAAGAGAACCTCTATGTCCTATAGGGTGATGTAGCCTCTCCAACTATAAAGTGAAACGTATAAGTCTCCTGACGCCATCTTTCCACTAATGCTATTAACAGTGGATGGTCGATCCTCATATAACATAAATGACATAGTCCACCAAAATCGGCAATAACCATGAGCTGCTCAATACGATGATCGAATGGTTGAGCTTCCCAAAATATGCTATCATTCTACTTTGCATTTACAATGTTGCTGTATAACTGTCCTATCCAAATATATGACGACTTGTGTTTGTGTTACAATCTTAATACGCTCGGTATAATAGGACTTAGATTCACTCCGTATGAAGTAGGCTTATACATTCTATCCTAATTAATAGTACCAATTTAGGGAAATTAAAAATAAACACAAAAGTAAGATGTATAGCCAACATTATATTAAATACAAAAAAATAAGCACTAAAGTAAAGATAAATAATTTAATGCAAGATGTATAACTAATTTTAAAAATTAAGGTTACAAATAAGCAATGTATCTAAACAAATTTAGCTATCTAAATATAAAACTTAAATAGATGTCGCATTTATTGTACAGCATTGTGAGTGCAATTTCTCCTATTGTGTTTGCTACGATGACAGGCACCGCAACGAGGTAGTGAATTGGGATTACGTTCATAAAACTCATTCCGAATACGCGACGTCCGCAATTTAACCCTATGACGATTCTTGAAACGGTGAGCATACGGGGCCAAGCTAAAGGCAGGATTACGCCAATAATCCTCGTGTGGAATGGGCCTGAATTATGCTGCATAAGTCATTCTATAAGATATTGTCATATTTTCTAATGACACTAAATCTCTAAGATTCAAGCCCAATTGCTGACATATTACAAATGCGTGCGAACAAGGTATTCCATAAATTTTCCATTTTGCAGCAGTTGTACTTCCTGACCCCAATATTAATCTCGTATGAGTTATTTCCCTTCCCATACTCACAATGCGGTGACACAATATTAAAAATCACACGATCTCAATTAAAAGTTAGTACACGGTGTGTTCTTCCTTTCATCTCATTCTTCACAAATTTGACCCATATCCTAGAAGGAAAGTGATATCGCCCATGATTAGTCTCCTGTCTATGGTCATTGAAATATTTGATTGTTTTTTTTTTTAATGAAGACTCAACAATTACTTTGATGGGTAGGGCACGTATTCCTTTTACGACACTGTTGAAAGATTCTGCTGGATTGGTTGTCATGTTACCACACCGATGCCCACTGTCATAAGCAAGCGTCCATTGCTCTTTCGGAATCAAATTCAACCATGCCTTTACTTGGGGGTTTAGCAAATTAATTTCTTCCATAATCTTCAAAAATTTTCGCTTTTTGCTTTGATCCCCGACTGCATACATCAACTTCTTTAACTCATGTGTTTTGAACTTTGAATTGAAGTTACTACAAATATACTTAAGACAAAATCTATGTACTGCCATTGGTTCTTGCCCGAAGGGTAGTCGATGAACTGCATTCATAATACTAATGTGTTTGTCAAATATTAAACAAACTTTTCGATCCTTTCACACATATTCTCTTAGCAAGGTAAAAAATCTCCCCTAACTGTCATTAATTTCTTCGTCAATGACTGCAAATGCAAGAGGCAATATATAGTTATTGCCATCTTGACCTACCACCGTTAAAATTTTCCCCCTGTATATACCCCTAAAAACTGTCCCGTTAACGCTGACCACCAGTTTCATGTAAATAAATGCATCAATACAGGGTCCGAACGCCCAAAAAACATATCCAAAAGTTTTGGCCCTATTACTATCCATAGGCAAGAAGTGCCATGCCACGACAGTACCAGGGTTCGCATCTTTTAAAGCTTGCATATATCGTGGTAGCTGTGCGAATGAAGATGGCTAGTCCCCATAGATCTATTCAATAGCATTCTTGCGTGCATTCCATCCTTTCTTGTATGACGAGGTGAAGTGTAATGTGTTACGAATATGACTATTTATTTCACTGACTTTAATCTCCAGATTATCATGAATCAAATGCAAGATGTGTCTCGCCATGAATTTCGCACTCATGTTTCGATAGTTCTTGTCGACTATTCGGACCAGACAAATGTGATCTCCATGCCATCGACTAATTTGCCACAAGCCAAAACCTTTCTTTTTTCATGCACGGATACGCCAATAACATGGATTCTCTGGAGTTGAATTTTTACACTCGGTAATCCAATATGAACTCTTGCTTTCTACTACAGTAAAGTCGCGACCCATTCTAATAGACTACGATCGAACAGCCCAAAGCAACTCATTCTTTTCCCTAAACCACATGCCAACCCTTAAGTCATTATTGGATTCCAACCATAAATCCATCCCTGTACTTGGCACCAATCCACCAATTTCGTTTTCCAGCTCTTGCGAAGTATCTAACTGGTCAAGATATATTGAATACAGTGGATAGTACAAGCGGATCGATTTAGATGATCTATTAGCAGGCTGTTGCAATACAGAAGAACCGGGAATATCTTCATCGTCATTGCCATCCCTCTGTCCTCATCTGGTGACTCATCCGTAGTAGGCCCATTAACGTCTGACGTAGGTCCTAACTCGTCCACAGTCGCTTCCGGAGCATCGACCCAATTACGCTCTTGAGCTATCCAATCATCAACTGGGGTTATATCTAATGGAATACCAATTTCAACCATTGAAATATAATTGCTGGCTCGTCTGTGCTTGGAGGGATTGAATGTGGTCATGAGGTTGAGGCATGACAAACCCAGTAGATGCTGAAAAGTATTGATTGCTAGGTCCAACAACTTGGGCATCCAAAATTGATGTATTGAAAAGGGATTGAAAAGTATCATTTCTGATATGTGAAGGATTGTTGGCTACAGGGGTTGGAAAATTTCAGTCGAAGTTAGGCATGTTAACAGGAAGAGTTAAGTAATGTAGTGAACGATTCAATGATAGGAGTTGGGATGTTATGCTTTGGAAGATTTGTAGCTGTTGCAATCGGAATCTGGACAATCTCATGGTGAACATGCAGATCAATTGGTTGTCCCTTCACGATAGATGCATAATACCACAAATTTTTCATATCATCGTCACCCGTTATAGCAGTGGTTGTAGATCTCGTCCTAGTACCAGTAACAATGTCCTCCCTCATTATGATTTGTAACTTCACAGTAGACGTATCCAAACCTTGAATGGCATATATTTTGTTGACTAGACCACCAAAACTAACTCGTTTTCTAACAATTAATGCCTTGTGATAGGAACTATTAAAAAAATCACCATGTGCGGTGTGCATAATTTCACAATCCCAATATAACCATAGTCTTACAGGTTCTTCTAATGACATTGCATCTAGATCTATTGAGTAGGAATTTCCTATTCAAAAATTAAAGTATGTCACGATCTTGAAGTATTATATGAACCAATATCAAATTAATCAGCACAAATATATTAACAGTTAATTTAATAAGACAATAATAATGTATTAATAAATAATAAAGATAGTAATAATGTATAATAATATATAATGTTAATAATGAATAATAACGTTAACAAAATCGACCAATAAATATGTTATTAGTAAATATTTAAAATATTTATAAATGTAAGTAATAAAAAATAATTTTAACAATAAAGTTAATAAACACTGTATAATAATCTTAATAATAAAAATAAATAAATACATAAATAAATAAATAACTATTTATGTAATTAAATATTTAAATAAATAGACAAATAAATATATAAATGATAATTAAAAAAATAAATAACACAATAAATAAATAATTAATTTAATAAGACAATAATAATAATGGTATTAATAAATAATAAATGATAGCAATAATATATAATAATATATAATGTTAATAATTAATAATAGCTTTAACAAAATTGACCAATAAATATGTTATTAGTAAATATTTAAAATATTTATAATAATAAGTAATAAATAAAAATTTTAAAAATAAAGTTAATAAACAATGTATAATAATCTTAATAATAACAATAAATAAATAAATAGATAAATAAATAACTATTTAGGTAATTAAATATTTAAACAAATAGATAAATACATAAATAAATAATAATTAAACAAATAAATAACACAATAAATAATAAATTACTTTAATAAGACAATAATAATGGTATTAATAAATGATAGAAATGATATATAATGTTAATTATGAATAATAGTTTTAACAAGATCAATAAATATGTTATTAATAAATATTAAAAATATTTATAATAGTAAATAATAAATAATAATTTTAAAAATAAAATTAATAAACAATGTATAATAATCTTAATAAAAATATAAATAAATAAATAGACAAATAAATAACTATTTAGGTAATTGAATATTTAAATAAATAGACAAATAAATAACAAAATAAATAATAAATTACTTTAATAAGACAATAGTAATGGTATTAATAAATAATAAATGATAGCAATAATATATAATAACATATAACGTTAATAATGAATAATAGTTTTAACAAAATCGACCAATAAATATGTTATTAGTAAATATTTAAAATATTTATAATAGTAAGTAATAAATAATAATTTTAGTAGTAAACTTAATAAACAATGTATAATAATCTTAATAAAAATAAAAATAAATAAATACATAACTAAATAAATAACTATTTAGGTAATTAAATATTTAAATAAATAGACAAATAAATAAATAACACAATAAACAATAAATTATTTTAATAAGACAATAATAATAGAATTAATAAATAATAAATGATAGCAAATTAATAGTTTTAACAATATCAATCAATAAATTATTGTTAATAAATATTTAAAATATTTATAATAGTAAATAATAAATAATAATTTTAGTAGTAAAATTAATAAATAATGTATAATAATTTTAATAATAATAATAAATAAATAGATAAATTATTAACTAAAGCAACAATTGGTTCAGATGAACATAAAAATAAAACAAAGAAAAGCAACAAAGCTGAAACGTGGGCAGCATCAAGATATAAACAATGTATAATATGAACCAATTGTATAATACAATGTATAATAAATAGGAAGTATCAAGCAACAAAGCCAAAACATAAAAAACAAAACAAAAGCAATGGGCAGAGGGAGAGAGATGAAGATAAAGATATAAACGCCTGGAGAAGATGAAGATGGAGGCAGTGGCATTTCTTCACCTCAAATACCAGCGGTGGCAATGGCTTCTTCCGACGACGGTAGTTCTTTCGGCGTCGGCAGTTCTTCCGGCGGCAGCACAACAACTGCAGATGATTGGCGGCAGCTAATGGGAGAAGGGGAAAGTGGGAGATGGAGGTGAAAAAAATTTTCTGTAGAAAAGATGGATGGAGGTGGTAGACTGTTGTTCTCGTAGCATATATATATATATATATATGGAAGGTTGTTGGTTTTTCTTCACACCCATGAAGAATCATTGAAAAAGAGCAGAGCATGCTTTCTGCATGTATGCCGTCCCATGAACAAAAGGAGGAAGAAGACAGCCGAAGAAGGAGAATAAAGCCTGCAAAAAGAAGAAGACGACACGCCATTTCGTATTTGTGATTTACGAGGTCCAAGGACAGAATTGGGACAGCTTTGCAGAATTGGGATAGCTTTGCATAGAATTGCACAGAATTTGTTGGGGCTGGATATCTCGCATTCAGGGAATGCGAGATGCTGGAGAACATTGTATTCCGTGAATACGAGGTACCCCAGTCGAGACCTCCCCCTATTTCATTCCTCATTTGGTTTTTGATATAGGTTTTGACCCAATTCGGTCAAAACCCCCCACCTTCTACCACCAAACGCCACAATATCCTCTACTAATAGTCACCAATTTTTGCTAAATAGGCTTTTCCTTTTATCTTTCATCCGAGGTTTTCGAATTTTGGACTATTGCTGAAGACGGTGGCCATCACTATATCAATGTCAGTTCTTGGTATCTATAACATAGAATTGAAGATGGAAGCATTTTGTGTAGTATGTTAGTATTAGTTAAAAGTTGATTTTTTTTACTACTCGTAGTATGTTATTGGTTAGAAGTTAATTTTTTTTTTTACTACTCGTAGTATGTTATTGGTTAGAAGTTAATTTTTTTTTTTGAATCATTATTCATCACACTAGTACCTAATCACTTAGTTAGATGTGAATAAAGGCATCTTCTTATCCTAATATATTTAATAGGTTCTATTTTATAAAATTGATACGGAAAAGGGAAATTTCTCCTCTTCAATTAATCTCTTTCTTCATCACTTAGTTTAGATATGAATGAAGGCATCTTTCTTCATCTCTCTACCAATCTCCTTGACTTTACAGGAAGGTGAACATATAATATGAATTAGATTAGTAAATGCGGGAAAGCAAACATGAATACGAATAATTTTTTACTTTGGTTTTCTGTCAATGATTTTTGTATATTTCTGAAACCTTGCATACTTGATGCATGGTCAAGTTATCAGTTCTATTTGCATCTAGAACACGGCACCCGAGAGCTTTGTAGCCCATTGTTCATAATTCTGGAAATGTCCAATTGACACATATGTGTCCATTCCCCATCCTCAAGGACATATTGAAAGTCCAAAGTAATCATTAGCTTTTTGGAAGAAGTTAGAAGCAAAAGTAACACAAAATCTATTCAAATTGCAAAAAATGTAATGATTGGCACATAGAAAAATACATGGATAATAATTTCCAATGCACTTTGCCACAACCATAATGGGAGACCAGTGGCGTGTTGTGCTATGATACATTTCCTTTTACTAAATTCAATCACTCTATAATTCTATCCATAATATATCGAATTTGATTCTTGAAATTTAGAAAATAACTTAAAACTATATTCTCTAACTTTAGTTTCCGGCTTTCTTTCTTTCAATGGTATTTGAGATGTCCACTTCTTGTATGTTTCTGATTTTCCTTTAAAGATAGATTCACCTGTTTAATGCATATAAATTGATGATCCTTTATAAAGAATATGAATAAAAATAATGATTAAAAAAATTAGAGTCCCTATGAACAATAAAGAAATAACAAATTATGTATGATTAGTGGTGCAACAATGCAGATTTTTTTTAAAAAGAATTATCATCTTATATACTTTCTCTATGGTTGAGTATTTTGCGAATCAAATATGTCTTTTATAAGCAATAGATTGTGTTTTTTAAAATACAAAACAATTAATTTGAGCTTTTTACGGAATAGGTGTGTCAAGTTTCCTATTTTTCTTATTTCAAAATTTTTCTACAAGTCTGGGTATAACAATCTTCAATTGAATAAGATAGATATGGACAAAAATAACAACGATGCAAGCCAAAATAAAAACAAGTGATTAAACACGGGATTCAAGAATCAGAAACTCATGCGTTCTAATAATAAAAAAAAATTACTGCTTGTTGGAAGAAGATGGAGGAAATTGTGGATGGTAAAGGTGAGAAAATAGCTAAGGGTGGTTGTGCGCAACCTGTAGTGCCTGGTGTCAATGGAGGTATAAGGGGAGACTGTGAATGTGAAGTGTCAACTGGTGTGTGTGTGAGAGAGAGAAATGAAGAAAAGATAAATAATATCAATAAATATAAGAGAAATACTATAATAATTTTTTTAAAAAATATATAATATGTTCATAAATACTCAAACATGTTCAAGTTCATTCAATAAATAATCATGTTTAATATTGTGGTCGAACTAGAGTGAATATTAATCAAATAAATGTTATTTGACTATGAATAAACTTGAAACGAACTTTTATTTGCGAATATTCGATCCACTTACAACTGTAACAGGGGTGATTATAATGTCTTGGATCCTGCATCTAAAGTGGGTGGATTTGATGAGGAATTATACATTCCCATTGTTAACTTAGCTATCCATATTGTTATAGCGAAATAGTTGTTAATAATTAGTTATAGATATTGCCAGGCTCATTAGTATATTTCTAGCCTAACTTCTAGACCATGATATAAGGGTTTTGATGTTTTCTTCAACCATTCTTTAGTTTAGAAACTCTATTATGCCATGAAACACCATCACTAGAATTCGCAGTTAGAATAATATCTTTAGCCTACACTGAATTTCTAGTAACCAGTGGTTTTGTAGTGGAATTACGTGAACTGCTAATTGTGAGAACGATAAAAAAGTTTCCAAACAAAGTAGCATTTAGGGCATCACGTTGAATTCCAACTTTGGTCGTGGTACGGCTTTCTCTTTCCTTCCTTTTTCCAGATATTAAGCTCTCAGCATAATCGCCATAAGCAACTAAGAAGACAACATAAGAGAACCATATGCTCCACCAGGATATTAAATATTTGCTTCCACTTCTGTATACAAGTAATGGGTGTCAAAACACCACGGTCTAATAGTCAAGGTATTCTTCACTTTTTCCTATTAGCTAAAATGATTGACAATATTTTGTCAAAGACAAACCATTTCGGGGAAGAATAATTTAATGCCTTAAGCACTATTGCTTTTTGAAGTTTTTAGAATGAGAGCTTCCTTGGTGGCGATGAACACTCTGACTAGGTTTCAAATATACTCTTCAACACTTGGGAACAGAGATTGAATTTGGGGCAAGGGTGGTAGCTCCTCGACTCTATTATTTTGGAAAAACTCTTATATAACTATTATTTTCATTACTTTTGCCCCTAGTGCTTAGTTAGGCCCCAACATTTTGTAATAACATTATATAGATTAATTACCAGTCAATGCTTGATTTATGACAGCCTGGGTTCAAGACACATAAAATAGACCTTAAGATATTGTCCCATCTTGCGATAAGGGCCTTAATAACCTGTAAGTCAGTAAAATTTGGACATAGATAAAAATATAATATCCACAAAACAACGGAAGTATCAATCATTCATCATGAGCATAATCTTTTCATCAGCCAAGACCCAAATCTTACCTATATATTACACTACATGAAAAGGACAAAATTGCGACCATGATATCGATTGTAATTTAGTCGCAAAATTGACAATTGTGACTGAATAGTGTCTTCATGGTCCAAGACGCACTGTAGTAGTAGCTAAAATGTAATTTACGATCGAAAATTTTTCGGCTGAAAATTGTGACCAAACGTTGGTTGCAATAGAGTCGCTGATTTGGTTGCCATGTTACGTCACCATTTTAGGGTTTTGCTACTGAATTGCAACTGCGGTCTAAACTTTTATTTATTTTTTAAAAAATTGTGTCAGTTGCAAAGCAGTTGCAACCGCAGACTGATTTGCAACAAAAAATTTCTAATTTTTATTTAATTAGTTACTGCATTCAGTCGCTATTCGGTTGCAATGCAATTGCTAACTTGAGACCAAACAATGGCCAGTTACAGCCCAGAAATGCCCTATTTCAAAAACAAACACATTTCTACAATGCTGAACTGTTGTACCCTGTTTTCCATTCAACAACAACCACTCAACATTCAAAACACACACTCACGCAATTCGAATGGCATATAACAACTACTTCATATAGAAAATTAATGTGCCAATCAACATAAAACATAAGCATTCATTCACATAAAATCTAAAAGTTCTAGAAAATGTACTATGAGTAATAAAACTTAACCATTCATTTACAGATGGATAGGAAAGAATAAAAAATACACCAAGTCAAATTATCGTTATCGGATCCTAAGTCACCAACAGCAGCAGAAACATTGTTCATGCATATACTCCTATTGATTCCTCGTAGCTCATCTAAAGTCTGTTGCATCTTCTTTTGTTGGTCTAGAAAAAATTGAATTTGCTCATCTTTAGTGGCCAACTTCTTTTCCACCTCGCTAAGCTTGGAAGTAAGGTTGCTAATTATCTCTTTTTCTACAGAAGAAGCTTGGGACTAAGATGCACCGATTTGCAAATTTTTTCTTACTTTGATTCGTTTACTTTCGGAGCTCATTCCATACACACGACCCTTATTTAGTCCCCATGCAGCAACAGTAAACAATTCTTTCTCATCCATGGCTTGTGTGGAACCTAAAGAGCCTTAAGTTTGTTGATTTTGTTTCTCAACAAGGGAACCAATTTTTTCCTAAAAAATAAGACATTATAAATTAGAACATACAATCTTATGTTGATGAAGGAAAAGAAAATGTAAAGACCAATAAAAATAATATCTACCTAAGTTTGTTTAGGTTTAGGGTCTACGAATTGCCCTTTTTTAGGACAATCTCTGTGAACAGTGTAGAGTTGTTCCTAGCATTTATTGTATGCAAATTGATCCCCCCCATCTTCTTTGTCTATAGAAAAATGCAAAAAAAGTGAAAAGCAGTCATAATACCAAAGTGATGTAGTAGGAGTGAGAATAATGGGATGGTAGAAGTGGCAGCTAGAAAAATATGTAATATTTACATACCATCCTAGCTTCATGCACCAGAAAAGAGACAGATCCACCAAAGTGATTGGATGTACCCCGGCCATCGTTGCACGTGGTCCTTTTCAAGGACATTTGCTTGCCTTTCTTCAAATACTCTTCCTTAACCCACTCTTCATACAACTTCTGATAAACAATATCAGAGATCCAATGTGGTTTTCATTGGAATTTACAAACTCTGTGCAAGTGATCTTTTAATCTACTTGCACAACGAGCCTCCCATGCCTTCTTGATACTCCCCTTATGTATAGGATACCATCTATACAATTTCTGCAAAAGGAGTAGTATGATTAAGTTAAAAAGGAATTTGATGCAAGTATATTCTAAAGAAGAATAAAAATAAATTGAGGCATTTGTTACATCTTTAGCTAAATAGAACAATTTAAATGAATTGAAATAAGTAATTTGTTTTCTTAAATTATATGAGAGACTACTTAAACCATACATGGCATTCATGGTAAAAAAAAAAAAAGAAAAAGAAAAAAAAGAGGAGCATGTGAAATAGGTAAAATATTTTTTCTTTGATAAAACAACATTCCAAGAAGTAGGAGCAAGTGAAAAGTACCATGAACTCACCCTACTATACTTCTTTAATGTCCCCAGGCATCTTAGCAAAGTTGAGGTATGGTCCAAAATACCTCTTATGAATGGTATCACTGATGGACGATGCACACTTTGATTGCAAAGTCATCCTGTTTCATGTACATAGTATTATAACATTGAAAATTAGAATAAAAATAACTTAGGCAAATAACGTATGAAAATATAAAACCATTATGAATTTAATGATAAATACAAATTCCTATACTATACTTACGTATCACCATATGGCTCAATCAATGTCCTTGCATCTAATACACTGGATGAGGTAGATGGTACAGTGTTACTAGTTGGAGTATTAGTCTCCGTCCTTGATTGTGACCCTATCGCATGAGAAGTGCGACTGTGTATCACTAGTGAAGGGTGACTACCTAAGGCCGGATAAGACCAAGAATTAGCACTAGGAGAAGACTGAGAACGGTACTTCTCCGAAGAATGCTCTAAACTATTGACCTTATTGGTTGATGCACGTATTATATTTAGATTATCCATCTCTGCAAAAGAAGAAGAAAAGAAAAAGAGAATGAAAATACAAGTTATGATTAAAACACAAGTATGGATCACGAAATATCCTATTCAATGTAAATACGTTTTGTATAGAAGCAGCAGATGAATACTTGACAACTTGTTGGAGGCTATATAAGAAAGAGAATGCTTGACAATTTGTTTCGCTAATGCCTAATGCCTTGTTTCACTAATGAAGAACAAGGACATCCGATTTGACCCCTATCTGTTGGAGGAGCATTTAATGATGCAAACTCAATGAATTTATAGATTCCCTCAATAAACTCTAGATTAAGCCCATGTCCCCCAGAGTTATGACATTTATAAATCCAACTACGATTATCCATCTGTAACATTCACATTATCAGGAAAGCATTTAGTCATATATCAGGAAAATACTGGATTATGCTTGGATATAAACACTACGATTATCCACCTATAGACTCTAGATTATGCTTGGATATGTCAAGAAAACACTTAGTCATATTAGGAAAGCATTTAGTTATATTAAAAAATCATTTAGCTATTCCCAAATTAAGGTTTGCATAACACTAAGAGCAAATGGTGCACTATTTCTTTCCTTAATCTCAATAGCCTAAGACATTTCTTTGTCTATTCCAGTCATCTTCCTCTAAGAAGCATGCACAAATTCCAAGATGCTCTGATCAATAACTAGAAGCCACGCATGCAAGAAAACAAAACCCAGAAAACTACAAGAAAACTAGAGAGCTCAGCGGAGAGCTTTTTTAAAAAAAAGAATACCTTTGCATTTTAATGCTATCTTTGGTGCTAGAGTCGACGATAAAGTTATCGGGGCTCCTTCCTGTTGACTAGAAGATGTCTCTGGACTAAATTTGGCGATGTGCGTACTACTCCAGGGCATGAATGCAAAAACTCTCCTGAGAACTCAGAATATTCCACCGCCTATTACTCGTTGGTGAAACAACTTAGACGAGGATGATCTTGTCTCAAGACAATTCTTGAACCTTTGCTATTGATTAGCAAAATCAAGAAAACTAAAAGGGAAAAGAATATGAGCTAGAGAAAAGAGAAGAAGAAGGCTTTTTTATTTTTTCTCTTTGTGTCATGTGTTCTGTGGAAAAAAAAATCCAACCTTCAATATACGACTATTCACCTATCCTGATAACCAAAACACCGGTGTTTTAATATTTCAAAACATCTAGAGGCTATCAACAAAAGAGATTTTGCTCAATCTTAATTCTTCTATTCCGTGAAAAAAAAAATCCTTTAGTCCAGACTATTGAGCAAAAAATAATTTATTAATTTTTTGGGACCTAATTAGCCCCAAAATAATAACCATTAATTATTTATTTTTTAGGCCTATTAAAATAACCCAATAAATAATTAATGAGCTCAAATAAACTAGAATAATTATTTAAGTCTTTTTTTAACTAGTTTAGGCCCATATTAATTTTTCTAATTATTTAATCTGGGATTAGGCTTTGAATAATTAATTAACTAATTAAACTAGATAATAAATTTAATTTCTCTCATTTTTTTTATTTTATTCCAGTAGAAAAATAAATTAGACTTCTTGAATAAAATAAAATCCTTTTTAATTGAGACAATTTCCTCGACCTAAAATTAATTAGGACTTACGGGTAATTCCAAGGACCAGAAAGACACATCGCCTTGACAACTAAAATGATCAAAATACCCTTACTATATAAATAGTTGTATTTTACGTTTTAAATATTTTATAATATTATCATAAGGAAATATTAACCCTAAGGACAATGCTGCGTTAGCTATGTCTTCGACGTATATGTGAAATGACTAAAATACCCATCTACACACAGCCGTTCATTTAAAGAGGAAAGTGCATACTAACATCTCTCTAAAAGACATCTACCATCCTTAGACTTCTAGTCCAATGATCCAATTGGAATATTTTCACTTTCCAATGGAGCTACCCTAAAACCAATATCCAAGTCATGTTCTCGATGGTCCTGGATAAATAGATTATTCAAACAATCACAAGGGACAATATAGTGTAGACACTATCTTGTACAAGTTTGTCTTGACTAACTAGTTACATATAGCTAACATACAAGTGTATTGGTCCTTCTAAAGAACCTCAACTATAGTATATAAAAGCATATGCTTTATGCTTCATCATACCACCAACTCATACTTAAGTTGTAGAGTACAAGTTCACGCTGTAGCGGTAGTAATCTAGGTTTCTATAACATAGTACTTTTAAAAACCACTACCATAGGTCCTATTCTAGATATTCGAAATACTCTTGTATTATGAAATGAGAAGACTACTCATTGGCTAAAGGTAAGTCATTCCCTATTTAAAATTCATAATATAATAACCTTGCGATGATGAGATTCCTATTCTCATTATCCAATTAAGAATAGTAGTTTATGTGTTAAGTATCCCATGGTCTATACCTTTTTGTGAAAGACCTCCATTCACATGAATCATTTACTTAAATACAATGGGTCTTTTCCAATGAAAATTGGGCACAAATATAAGGAAGATTTCACAAACAATTTTGGAGAAAAATACTTTTATTAATACTAGTCAAAATTACCATGAAAACCCAGTCTAAGAGTGCATACATCCTAACAATCTCCCGCTTGCACTCTAAGATTAAGTAAGTCCATAGGTGCCTACCCCTATGGCGCCTAAATGTCTTTTAAAGACACTCTTCGCCAAAGGTTTAGTGAAAGGATCTGTTAGATTGTTCTCCGAGTCAATTTGTTCTGCCATGACTTCTTGTCTCTGGATGAAATCTCGGATTAGGTGATACTTTCTCTCTATGTGCTTCCCCTTTTTGCGGTTCCTTAGTTCTTTAGATTATGAGACTACACCAGTGTTGTCGTAATATATTACAACCGGTTTGTCCATTTGTGACACGACTCCAAGTTTCAAAAGGAACTTTCGGAGCCAAACTATTTCATTGGATGCCTCTGAAGTTGCTACATACTGAACTTCCATGGTTGAGTCAGCAATGCAAGATTGCTTGATACTCCTCCATGAAATGGCTCATCTAGATAAGGTAAAGATATATCCACTAGTGGATTTTCTCTCATTCTTATCCGTCTGAAAGTCTGAGTCCATGTATCCTATAGGAACAAAGTTATTAGCCCTGTAAACCAACATATAATCTCTCGTACCTTTAAGATACATGAGAATATGCTTTACAGTCTACCAATGAACCTCCCTGGGGTTTGATTGATATTTTCTAACTAAGCCTACGACAAAGCAAATATTTGGCCTAGTACACAGCATGGTATACATGAGACTTTCCACATATGAGGCATAGGGAATCCTACTCATTCTATCCCTTTTTTCTTAAAAATTTGGATAGTCCTTTGAAGAAAAAGACAATCCATGTCGGCAAGGGATCAACGCCGCCTTGCATAAGTTCATGCTGAATTTGGCCCGCATCTTGTCAATTGATGTGTTTGAATTTGGATATAAAAATCATATAAAAATAAGCACATTCCCAATCAAGTTTAAATTAAAATGTTAATCCCAAATTACACATATGAGCAAGCGTACTCATCATTAAGCATAGCATAGGATTTAAAACGAGTGTCAATCCTCAAGGAATAAGTATGCATTAATCACTTTTCTTTCATTATTTAACCGACTCAATAAAGTGAAAAAGAAATAAAAAGAAAAACAAAACAAAATAAAATAAAACAAAATAAAAAAAATATACATGTCAAGGACGGAGAATTATGTAATTCAAAATATTATTTTGACAAACATGACCTTAGAGTACCCAATTGTTATCATAACTAATTATTTTCTTGGCATTATGAAGGATTATGATAGATTCACTTCTTTTCTAATATATGAAATCACTATCTTCTAGAGAAATTAGCATCATATGTCCTGTCTCAACTAATTCACCCAAAAGATGCATTAAACACAATCCTTGATTAAATTTTCATGTCCTGGCAAACTTAAAACATGAAACTAATCAATGAATCCATATACTGGCAGACATCAATTAATCTTTAATTACCTAGTTCTTGGCAATTAATCCCTTTGGTTAAGCAAGTTAAGAGATAATATATATGAAATTAATGAATTGAGATCACCATCAACCCCTTTGGCTAAGCAAGTTAATGGAAAGAAACAATCAACTAATCTCGTAATTAGCATAAGTAATTAAATACCAAGAATAACAATCAATTAATCAAAAAATCAAAGTAATTCTAAAAATCATGAATACCGAAAATAATATCAAATTACAATAAAATAATTAAAACATCATTGTTCAAGAAAAGGAAACAAAGGAAAGAAATAAATACTTATAGACAAGCCTTTCAATTTCTAATGAAAACTCCTCCAAGAATCAATGCTTCTTAAATTATTTCTCTCGAGAAAATATTAGTGATGCACTCTAAAATATATATAAGTCTTTACATTATGCACCTCCTTTTTCTAAGGTATTTGGCCTTTATTTATAGGCTTACAAAGTTCCTAAAAGAATTCTAAGTAAAGAAGAAGTAATTACCTAAAAATCCAAAACCAAAAAGGAGTTGTAATTTCCTAAATAAAAATATAAATAAAAATAAAATAAAAGAAGAAGTCCACCACTTTCAATTTTGCAATTCAGAAGTTGAAATCAATTTGGACTTTTAATTTTGTCTTCTTGCACTGAAGTCATTCTTGTTATTTGGATAGAATTTGGCTTCAATTAAGCCTACACACAATTGTTAAGCTGACTACCATTTTTCTTTGTTCTCCTTGACTCGGCTCAAATGAAGCCGCAAACCACCCACCCAAGGCACGAAGCGAGACAATGCCCTGCTGAGCCACCAAAACTGAAATTTCCTTTTCTTCTTGCATTGTTAACCGAGGTTGCTTCTTCTTCTAGCGTTGGCTTCTCTGAGCCGCACTTCCCTTGTTGCCTTTTTATTTTGTTGCGTTGGCTTAATTAAGCCACTGCCTGAAATTGCACTTTCTCCTTTTGTCCAGTAGCTTTTGTTGACTTTTCCTTTGTCCAGGACCCACCTATATTTGTTTGCTTCATTTTTCCTTCTTTTGTTCTCTGTTCTTCTTTTCTATATTGTCCGTGTTTGAGCCGAGAAGCTTAACCAAGCCGTGGCTTTTGTTTCCTTTTCTTTTCCAAGCTCCAATTGCAATTGTTTCCTCTGTTCCTTCAATTTCTCTGCATTTCTCTGCTATGCCAGTGTAAGACTGGTGCCAACTTTACTCTCATGGCCTGGTGCTGGGTTTGTGCTGGAAAATTACACAATTAGCTCCAAATTTGACCTATTTTTATATAAAATTACAAAAAAGTATTTTTATAAGGGAAATATTAAATAGGAAGGAATATGACTAGTTATGGTATTAAAAGTGTCTCAATTTAGACTTGAATAACTAGGAAAATAACAATGATTTTACTCCCTATAATCAATGTATGTAGCTTGGGATAAACCTAACATTCTCTACTTCTTATTTCTAAGAAACTTTATTCCAAAAATGTAACTGGCTTCACCCAAGGCCTTCATACTAAATTGACTAGATAGCCAAACCTTACTAGATGACAGTGTCCCTACATTATTTCCAATTAGTAGAATGTCATCTACATACAATACAAGAAAAATCTCATTTTAAATGAAATAGTAAGACTCTTTAGTCTTATCAAAATGAATGTTTTATACTTTGAAAGCCTGCTTAAGTCTATAAATGGATTTCTTAAGCTTATAAACTATATGCTCTTGGCCTTAGCAATAAAGTCTTTTGGTTGGGATATATAGATGTCTTCACTAAGATGGCCATTTAAGAATACCTTCTTGACATCCATTTGTCATATCTCATAGTCATAATGACATGCGATGGCAAGAAGGATACAGATGAACTTAAGCATAGATACCAGGGAAAAGGTTTTCTCATGTTCGATCCCTTCTTTCTGAATATAACCTTTCACCACAATTCTAGCTTTGAAGGTTTCTACCTTCCCATCAGCTCCCCTCTTCCTCTTGTACACCCACTTACAACCAATGGGTTTTATCCCTTCAGGTGAAGCAATAAAATCCCAAACTTGATTGAAGTACATAAACTCAATCTTGGCTTTTATTACATCATGCCATAGGTCTGCATCAGCATCAGCAATAGCCTCCTCGTATCTAGTGGGATCTTATTCTTGATGGTCAGAGACTAAGTTAAAAGCCTCTCCAGTCTATCTTTCTGGAACCTTAGATATCCTCCCACTATGACAAGGCTCTGTTTGTATAAGTTCCTGCGGTTGTGCCTCTTCTTGTTCTATAATTTGGTTAGGATAATTTGATTTGAAAGATAACTTCTCTATAAGTTCCAACTTTGTTGAACCTTTAGTGGATGTACTTTGTTCATCTTTCAAGTATCTAGCATTAATACTCACAAGCACTTTTTGCTTACTGGGATGATAAAAGTAACCGCCCTTTGTACCTTTTGGATACCCAACAAAATAGTATAATTTTAATCTCGATTCTAACTTGTCTTCCTTGATTAGTACATAAGCTGGACAACCCCATATCTTGAGAAAATTTAAACTTGGCTTATGTCCAATCCATATCTCATAGGGTATACTAGGTACTAACTTGGAAGGCACTAAGTTTAGAATATATGCTGCTATTTCTAGGACATATCCCTAAAAGACACTAGAAAAGTAACATGAGACATCATGCTCTGGACATTTCCATTAATGTCCTGTTCCTTCTCTCAACTACTCCATTCTATTGGGATGTCCCCAGTGCAGAGAGTTGGGATACTATCCAATGATATATAATGTACTTTTTGAATTCACCAAGGAGGTATTTTTCAACACGATCCGATCGTAAGATTTTTATTAGTTTACCTGTTCAACGCTCCGCTTTAGTCTTAAACTTTTTGAACTTGTTGAAGGAGTCAGACTTGTGTCTCATCAGATAAACACTACCATATCTTGTATAATCATCTGTGAAAGTGATGAAGTACTCAAATCCCCTCTTGCTGGTGCAGACAAAAGATCACACACATCAGTGTGAACAAGACTCAGTGCTTCTTTGGCTCTATCTACCTCTTAGGTAAATGACTTTTTGGTCATTTTCCCCATAAAACAGGATTCACACTGAGGCTAGCTTTCGAATCTCAATGAGTCTAAAGGCCCATCATAGATTAATCTCTGAATCCTGGTTGAGTTAATGTGACCCAACCTTGGATGCCAGAGATATGAGTTATTGACATTGGTCTTTCTCTTTCTATTTAAAAGTTTAGATTGAGCGTTATTCAATTGATTATTAATAGGATTAATAAAGAATAGATTTCTATATATGTGCCCAATACATATAATTTCTCAATTTCAGAATGAAAAGAAATAGAATATCCTAGATTTATTAGTTTTGCATTTGAAAGCAAATTCTGTCTAAAATCAGGAACAAATAAATTGCCCTTCAAAATAACTATTCTTTTACAATCAAAAGTAAGTACTAGTTCTCCCATAGCAAGGGTCTAAACTTGTGCTCCATTTCCCATACGTAATCTCTATTCGTATTTCTGGAGTCTTCTAATTTTCCTAAACCCCCGCAAGGAGTTATAGATATAATCAGTGGCTCCTGAATCAACAATCCACGCAGAAGTTGATACAAGCATTGATATAGACTCTAGATAAAAAATATTACCTGTGGGGTTTTTCTTGGCCTAAAGATCTGGATACTTATTTTTCCAGTGTCACTTCTTCCCACATTTGAAGTATTTACCCTTAAGCTTGTCTTTGGGATGGGACTTGGGCTAGTGTATTGCATTCCGTTTCTTCTTCTTGAACTTTCTGGGCTTGGGCCCAATTCTTGAAGAGGAAGCCATCATAGCTCTAGCTTGTAGCTTCATGACCTTCTCAGCCACTTGGAGCTCCTTCAAAAAATCCGTTGAACTCATATTTAACTTGTTAAAATTGTAATTAAACTTGAATTGAGTGAAGGAGCCCGACAAAGATTTGAGAACCATATCCACTTGGCTTTCGAGGTCAATAACAACCCCCCAAGACTTCTACTTCCTCAAAAGTAGCAATCATTTTGAGCATATACTCTTTGACTGATGCTCTCTCAGCTATCTTGGTGTTTATTATTGTTCGAAGAGCCTCCTGCTTTGTGGGCCAGCTTTTATCCGTGAACATTGTGGTTAGAGACGTACTTATGTTATATCCAGTTAGCATATGCTTATATTTGGATTTGAGCACATTTGACATGGAGGCTAGCTTATATCATCAAGCCATCTCGTTAGCTTTCTTCCATGCCTTTTCAGCCTCTCGCTCCTCAGTGGTGGAACCTTCCCTGATCACTGGACAGGTTTTGTAAAGGACATATACTTTTTGACTGTGAGTATTATGTCCAAATTCCTTTTCCAGTCCACATAGTTTGGACCCGTTAGCTTATTCTCGTAGAGAATAACGGCTAAGGGACTGAAAGAACATCCACCAACCATTTTTGAAAATTTTGAAAAATCAAAAAAATTCTCAGTATTGTAAAACAAAAATAATTTTTTTGGCACTTTATCCTCACATTAAACTGATAATAGCTAACCCCATTACTATTATATTTAACATGATTCATTTAGCTCTTAGGAAAACTGACATAGCTTCTTGGGAAGATTAATAGTTTCCTAAGCTAAGTGTGTTAACCACCACAAATTAATTTTCCTTCTAGGTAATGATCTAGAAGATAACTCCATCGAGGAGATAGTTGTTTCTTCTCATTTCTTATGGATATATCTTGTACTATAACCTTTAACGTGAGCTAGCTGATCATAGTATGTGTCCCGGGTTATTAATTACATCATTCCATTCATTTTAGATCCTTGTGGTATCTCCATTCTATACGGGTTCACTCCCAGGGTGACGCGAGGAGACCCACGATCTCTAATGAGGATCGTAATAGAAGCCGTGGGGCCATTACAACCCCTTTCCCACTTAGTTTTTAAATGCGGGTTTTCTTGAAAAAATATCATTTGAAAATTTTCAATTAAGTCCTCCTTTAACTTAAAATAAAATATCTAAATTTAAAAAAATTTCTATGTCAAGGTTTATATCATTTGAGAAAATTTTCCTCATGAATTCATTTTATTTAAGTTAAGAACTTAATAATTTCAAAATTTTTCCATTTAAAATTCCTAGAGATTTTGATCCCAAGGTTTTATTTGACAAAATAAATTTTCTTTTGCTAAAATGAATTAAAATGGATTTCTATTTTAACTTACAGAAATTTCTAAATCTAAAATATTTCCATGTCAAGGATAAAAACTTTTAAGAAAATAACCAATGATTAATTTTTATTCAAGTTAAAATAACTATTTAATTAAAAAAAATATTTTTCCTGGTCAAATAAAATTTCCCAAAGTCTTTGGTCTTTGAGAAAACGTGCACATAGGATTAAAAATATTAGCATTCTAGAAAATTATAAACATTTTCATGCTCTTTTATTTTTAATTCTAAGTGCCCAAATAATAGAGTTAAACACATTAATTAAATTAATTAAGGATCTTATTTAATCCTAAAATTCCTTTACTATTATTTTTCATGCAAAATATTCAAGGAATATTAACTATTGCAAAAATAATAACTTTACCTGGTATGGAACAAAAATTCAAAAATTACAAGGGGAAGGAAAAGAAAAGAAAATATTTTTTATTATTTTCCCCCCGGTCTTGCGCACTCACCGCACAGGATCATGGGTCCGCGGGCGGGTACCCACGACTTACCAAATTACCCCAGGAAGCATCCTGGGCAAGATGCATTGGATGCTCTCCACGAGATGGGACCATCGTTATCGTTGCGAGACGGGATCCAAAAGCATTTTCTCAAAATTAGTTTTGAGACAAACAATTTTATTTTTCAAAATAGTGATTTTGAAAATTTAAAATCAATGTATTTCACTATAATGGTGATTTTAGAATTTGTTTTATTTTTTCAAAATAGTGATTTTGGAATAATAAAAGTATATGTTTATTTTGTTTAAGCATAGTTAATGCCATGGTGGATGGTTATGGACTAAAACTAATTATATCTGTTCATGCATTTTACAGTTTTGGTTTTTATGAAATAGGGCCTGCGTGTCCTGCCTTCTCTAGAATTCTTGTATAATTCTCTTTTCATCTAACTCCCCTCGAATGTAACTCAAGGTTTTCTTTCTTTAAGAAATTATGTAATTAGTTTAAATAGGTTAGATAGGAGTAGAATTATTTCAATTTTGGAGATGGCGACCAAAACAAGGTGAGAAGATAAGACCTTCTACTTAAATCATGCATGAACACGTAGGGTTAACTACGTTAATTTCTTTTATAGCTCAAAGCAATTTATTTAGGAAAAGTCTATAACCATACCACGTAATCGTTTTATTACCATGATTATCAATTATGTGATTTATTGATTTTTATGCATGTCATTCAATGAAATCACTAAAAGGAACAAATTCCTCAATTAATATAAAACATAATTCCTTCCATTAATATAGTAAGAACGAGAGTCCTTTTTCGAGACCAGGTTGTTGGGCAAACCCAAGCCTACTTGACATTGGACATGTTCAAGCTATGGAATTAAATTCTTGATTAATGGGTTAGGTTTAACTAAATTCTTTATCTCAGTTAGGTAAACTCAAGCATAAAGAAATTTAGAGGAAAAGTTGGGGTAGCCCAAAAGGCTTTAAGATTAAAAGCTGTTAATCACCCAATGATCCGGTAGTTACATACAATGTAATTGGTATTAGATACATACCAATGAACTCAAGGGTGGCTTGTTAGGCAAACCCAAGGTTATTCTTGAGGAATTTGGATATCGGTCCAATAGGAAAGCTTCGAACGGGCTTTCCCGAATCAGTAGTTGGGGTTATTGGTTTGAGTAAAATAGTAGAGTAAAAATGCGCTTAATTAAAGTCCTAATTATTTGCATATCATATTCATATACAATTAGCTAATGCTCTCGATCTTTATATCTAGGTCACTTGTATCATGTTAACAAACCTAAACTTACGTAGTAGCTTGGAAACTAACAAGTTAATTAAATCAAACTATCTCGACTCGTATAGAAATTTGAGAATCGTTCTCAAATCGGAAAAGTTTCTCTACGTGCTAGATGCTCCTATTCCACCACTACTAGCCCAAGATGCTCATGCTGATGAACATGCTGTCCACAAGAGGCACAAGGAGGATAGTGATACAACATCATGTATTATGCTGGCATCCATGACTTCTGAGTTGCAAAAACAGCACGAGTATATGGATGCTCAATCGATCATTTTACATCTTCGAGAGCTGTTTAATACCCAAGCCAGAACTGAGAGATATGAGATCTCGAAGCAACTATTTCGTTGCAAAATGGCAGAGTGTTCTTTTGTGGCCACTCATGGGCTGAACATGTCCGGTTAAATAGAGAAGCTTGGATCTCTCAGGTTTGCAATGGATCATGACTTAAGTGTTGACTTAATTCTACAGTTTTTACCTAATAGTTTCTCACAATTTATTATTAACTACCAGATGAACAAGATTGAGTCGACCATTCTTGAGTTGATCAATCTTCTCAAAACTGTGGAGTCCTCTATGAAGAAGGATTCCAATGCAGTTTTAATGGTAGAATCTTTCTCTTCTAAGAAAAAAGTTCAAAAGAAGAAGAAGAAGGCTCCCATGAAGCCCAAAGGTGGTGTGAACAAGAAGGACGTAGCTACCAAGGGCCCATGCCATTATTGTGGGAAGATGGGCCACTGAAGGCGCAACTGCAAAGCCTACTTGGAGACTATTAAGGACAAGAAGCAAAAGGAGAAGCTTACAAGCACTTCTACTTCTTTTCCAAGTATGTTTATGATTGAGATAAATACTGCCTTTAGAAATGAGATATGGGTATTAGATACCGGATGTGGATCTTATTTGTGCAGTAACTTGTAGGGGTTAAAGAGCAGTAGAAGTCTAGAGAAAGGCAATGTGGACCTACGTACTGCAAATGGGGCAAAGGTTGCTGCACTTGCTGTGGGGATATATGAGCTGAACCTGCCTTCGGGATTAATTCTAGAACTGCAAAACTGTTATTATATACCAGTTTTAATAAAAAATATTATCTCAGTTGCGTGTTTAGATTTATGTGGATTTTATTTAATATTTAAGAATAAATATTGTTCTTTTTCTTTGAATGATATTCACTATGATTCAGCAACTTTGGTTCATAGTTTATATGTTCTAGGCATGGATAATCCAGTTCTCAATATAAACAATAAGAAACCTAAAATGGATAACTCTAACACCTTTTACTTATGACACTGTCGTTTGGGTCATGTAAACGAAAATCGTGTTTCTAAGTTACACAAGTTTGGTGACTTAGGGTCATTTGATTATGAATCATATGGCATATGCGAGTTTTGTTTACTAGGTAAAATGACTAAAACTCCTTTTTTAGGAAAAGGAGAATGGGCAAAGGAGTTATTAGAACTCATACATTCTAATGTATATGGCCCAATGTTAATACAAGCAAGAGGAGGTTACAATAATTTTATAACCTTTATCGATGACTTCTCACGATACGGGTATTTGTATTTAATGAAATACAAATCTAAGGCATTTGAAAGGTTCAAAGACTTCAAGAATGAAATAGAGAAACAACTTGATAAAAGTATAAAGATTCTAAGATTCGATCGAGGAGGAGAATACTTGAGCCAAGAGTTTCTGAGTTATCTTAGAGATAATGGGATATTATCTCAATGGACTCCACCATATACAGCTCAACATAATGGTGTATTTAAGAGAAGGAATCGAACCCTTCTAGACATGGTATGGACCATGATGGCTTCTGCAGACCTTCCAAAATCACTTTGGAGATATGCACTAGAGACTTCTGTTTATATACTGAACAGAGTTTCGACAAAAATGATTGATTCTACCCCATTTGAGATGTTCTTTGGTAAGAAACCAAAGCTATCTCACTTGCGAATATGGGGTTGTCCTACTTTTGTCAAAAGGCCACAGTCAGACAAACTTCATAGTAAGTCTGAGAAGTGTTTGTTTGTGGGATATCCGAAAGAATCGTTCGGATATTACTTCTATCTACCCTCCAAAAACAAATTATTTGTTTCGAAGTATGTCGTCTTCTTAGAGAAGGAGCACATGTTTAAAAGGGACAGTAAGAGTAAGATTGAACTTAGTGAAATTCATGAAGATTAAACAAATGAGGATCAACCGTATAACCCCACACCTATTGAGAGAATAGATGAACCTTCTGATACATAAGAACCTCGTAGATCTAGTAGGATACGTGTGGCACCTGAGAGATATGGATTTCTCATTAGTGACCACAATGACGTATTGCTCATAGATGAAGATAAGCCTACTATCTTCAAGGATGTTTTGAATAGTTCAGAATCTGGCAAATGGCTTGAGGCTATGAAGTCAAAGATGGATTCCATGTACGACAATCAAGTATGGACTTTGGTTGATCTACCCAAAGAAATTAAATCTATTGGGTGCAAGTAGGTTTTGAAAAAGAAAACAGACATAGATGGTAACCTAGTTACCTATAAAGTACAACTAGTAGTGAAGGGTTATCATTAACAATATAGTATTGACTATGATGAAACCTTCTCGCCAGTAGCCATGTTGAAATTCATCAGGATACTCCTAGCCATTGCTGCTCATCATGATTATGAGATTTGGCAAATAGATGTGAAAATAGCTTTCCTAAATAGAAACCTAACTGAGGAAGTGTATATGACACAACTTGAGGGTTTCACATCCAATGATAGCACAAATGTGTGCAAGTTGCAAAGGTTCATTTATGGACTTAAGCACGCTTCTAGGAGTTGGAACATCCATTTTGATGAAACAATCAAAGAGTTTGGTTTCATTCAAAATATGGATGAGCCTTGTGTATACAAGAAGGTTAGTAGGAGTGCAATCGTTTTCTTATTACTTTATGTAGATGACATATTGCTAATAGAAAACGATACACCTATCTTGCAAATGGTTAAAATTTGATTGTCCAAATAATTCTCTATGAAAGACCTTGAAGAAGCAACCTATATTCTCGGAATAAGGATCTATAGAGATAGATCCAAAAGGTTGCTTGGTCTTTTGCAGTCTACATACATAGATAAAGTGCTAAAGAGGTTTAGCATAGATCAATCCAAAAGGGATTCTTACCCATGTCACATGGTGTAAGCCTTTCAAAGTCAATGTCTCCTAAGACACAAGTTGAAAGGGATCGCATGAGTAATATTCCATATGCCTCGATAGTTGGATGTATCATGTACGCTATGATATGTACTATGCCCGATGTATTTTGTGCTCTCAGTTTGACGAGTAGATACTAACCTGACCCTGGTGAGGGTCATTGGGTGGCTGTAAAGAATATTTTTAAGTACTTACGAAGAACTAAGGATATGTTCTTAGTATATGGAGAAGGTGATTTGAAAATAAACGGGTATACTGATGCCAGTTTTCAATCTGACAAAGATGATTTCAAATCACAATCTGGCTACATGTTTACGTTGTGCGGAGGGGCAATAAGTTGGAAAAGTTCCAAACAAGAGACTATTGCCCACCCTACAACAGAAGCTGAGTACATAGCTGTTTCTGAAGCAGCTAAGGAAGCTGTTTAGATCAAGAAGTTTGTGATGGAACTAGGTGTGGTTCCTAGTGTTGTTGGTCCAATAACTTGGTATTATGACAACAACGGAGCCATTGCATTGCACAAGCAAAGGAGCCACGGTCTCACCAATGATCCAAACACGTATTGCAATGCTATCATCTGATCTAGGAGATCATAGATAGGAATAATGTAAAAATAGAGAGAGTTCCCATGGATGAGAACATAGCTGACCCGCTTATGAAAGTACAATCCCAAAAGAAACATGATTGTCATGTTGAGTCATTTGGTATTAGATACATAAATGATTGGCTCTAGTGCAAGTGAGAGTTTGTTAGTGTTGTGCCCTAGAGGCAATCACTTGTACATTGTATATGACACATTTTATTTTAATAAATGGCATTATTTATCTTATAGTTTCTTTTGTTTACTTTAAGTAATATAACAATTCGATAAAGTCCATAGTACAAAACTGTGTTAAGAAAATCATGATAGAGATCATGATATAAGATTCCTACTATACTGGATGATGTTAGTACTTAAATAGTCCATAGTCATAGTATTAATGAGACAGGACATCATTAATGCGTTAAGACTAGCATGTGTTAGACTTCCTGATTTGATCAGGCGGTGGTTCTCATAACCGTGAGTATTGAGATACTCAAAGTTAACACATAGATGCTTGTTAATGGAACAAGTTCATTGAATGACTTAGCTTTGAGATAATCATATGGATAACTATTTAGTGCCAGTGATATAATCTCAATATAGCAAACGTGCAAGTATCCTTGGATTTGAGATCTCTAAGGAACTTTGTTTGCTGAGTTTTGTACTTTGATTCCAATCTCCAGAGCTCGATTGAGGGCCGCTCGTGGGATGGATATTATGTACATTATTAGGTAAACGAAAGTAGTTGAGAAGGTCAATAAAGAATTCACCATTCCTAATAGTAAGGGCGAATATCTCACGGCCGCTTGTAGGTATAAGTACTCGAGAAGTCCTTGGTCAAGGCAATTGTATATTGAAAATAGTTCCAATTGGTACACATCTGGAATTGTGGGTTCCTGGTACAAGTACTATTGTATTCGGGCTAGAATTATTTCTGGAGGGAATTGGCACTAATTTTGTACTCCAAACCGAATGAGATATTAAATGGTGAAAGGAGTTAATTGCACTGAAGTTTATTATTGAAGGATTCATGTCAAGCCACTTGACTTCCTGGACTCTTGGGTGGTCATGATGTGTTGCTAGATACCGCTCATGATCTGGGAATATGGGTTTATTAATTGATGAATTAACAAACCAATCCTGATTAGAATTAATAAGATTAATTCTAATTAATTATGGATTATTAATCTCAAAGACGTTTGGATTAATTCATGTTCTCTACCAATTGACTGGGAAACCTAATAGGTCACACACAATAGAGGATTATATACTCAAGATGTTATTTGATAACATAGTGGGGTTGATTGAAAGAAAGAGAAGTTATTGTGGACAAATTATAATTAGTTATAATTTGTGGTCTAAGTTGTATATGTAAGAACTTCATGTTTCTAATTACAATTAGGGAATTCTAATAGGATTAGAACTCTCAGTTTTAGGGGAGAATTTCATGTAATATATAGTAGATATAAAACACGAAACCCTAGCTGAAACACACACGAAGAACCAAGAGCCACGAAACAACAACTTCCTCTCTTCTCTCTCTCGATTTGATCTTGATCAAACAACTCTAGCCGCCCTCTTTTTCTGCTAGCACAGGAAATTTTGGTGCTTGAGTGTATCCTCTGTGTGGATTATTGTTAGAGATAATCACACATTGTGATTATAGTGGTTAGACGTTTAACTCACGTGGAGGTTGATCATGAGGATTGCTGGATCGTGCTTTAACTTGAAGAAGAAATTTTTGTTTTTCAAATGATCGCACAAAGGTAAAAAGCTATTACCTTTATTATCTTTATATCTTGTTTTCCACACATAGACCGTTTTGGGATGGTATCTCATTTTATTTTCTACTGCGCCGTATACGATATGAGCCTGAGATAATCAACAATGATAAAGAAAAAGAATCCTCATAGAAACTACCTACATATAGCAGCAAGCATAAATCCATTAATGTCTAATCATTTAACTATGCTCATCTCATATTCATCAATCAAGGGTAGGGGATACTTGTTCTTGATCATGAGATTGTTCAGCTCTCTATAGTCTTTGCACAATCTCAGTGTCCGATCCTTCTTCTCGACAAATAACATCGGTGCTCCCCATGGTGATGTACTGGGTCTTATGTACCCTTGCTTAACCAATTATTCTAGCTGCTCCTTTAATTCTTTCAATTCCACAGGCGCCATCCGAGAAGGAGTCTTCGATACCAACTCTCCACTCCAGGAACTAGATCGATGGGGAACTCAACTTCTTGGGAAGGTGAAAGAGAAATAAGTTTGGCCGAAAATACATCTGCGAAGTCCTTCACCACCTCAGTGCTTTCTAAAGTACACTGATCCTTGAGCTTATTGATTAGATAGGCTAGATAACATACACAACCCTTCTTCAGTATTTTTCATGCCTTTGCTCCTGCTATCAAGAATGTCAACTTTCTCACCCTCTTCCTGCTAAACTCTAATACATCGCATCCAGGTCTAATAAACTGCATTGTCTTGGCCTTGCAATCCACTATTGCTCTGTGCTTCACCAACTAATCCATACCTAGAATCAAATCATACTCGTCGATGGGTAGGATTATGAGATCCGCCTTCAAAATCTCTTTTCCAACCACCATATCATACCCTTGAACTACCTTACTCGCATCTCACTACATCGCTAAAGGTGTACTCTACCCCGTCCCAACCCAAATGGCATGCACAATTATTGTTCACATATAAATGAGTCGATTCGGGGTCTATTAAAACAGAAATAGAGTGACCTTGCACAGAAAGTGTACTTTCAACTACCGCTGAATCAACTTGTACCTCTTCCCGATTTAGAGCGAAGACATTGGCTTTTACTTGAGGCTTTTGGCCTTCTCCTCTAGTCATTCCAGCAGGTGCTCTTCTAGCTGCCCCAGCTGGTTGAGTCGCAGCTTCTTACCCCATTCTAAGGAGTCTTGGGCAGTTGTTCCTCAGGCGGTTCGGATCTCCACAGTTGAAATATCACTTCGTCACTTTCCTTGACCAGTAATCCTTTTCAGCATGACCTCGCCTCCTGCAATTCCGACACATCAGTGCGCTCGACATAGGGCCTGGTAGTACTATCCTGGGCAGCTTTCCCTTATTCCCCATTGCATTGGACTAGCGGGTCGCTTGTGAGTTGGGGGTCTCATCAGTGGTCAGTTTTGCTGGAATGGTCGGTTTATCAGTCGGTTCCTAACCTCATTTTTCGTTCAAGTTGCTGCATCTATTGCGGCCGTATATGTCACTGATGAAGATGGTGACAATTCCCTTCTCAAATCCTGCCTGAGACCCTTCATAAATTGATGTGTCCGCTTTTGCTCGGTATCCACTAGGTACTTGCAATACTTGGACAGTTGGGGAAACCGTGTAGCATACTGAGCCACGGTCATTCCTTCTTACTTGAGAGTCTGGAATTCATCCTCACTCTTCTCCATTATCTATTGCGGTATATACTCTGCATGGAATGCCTACACGAAGTTCTCCCACATCCAGTCACTATCCTCTCTCTCCCAGTCCTCCTAGACTTGCTGCCACCAAGCTTGGGCAGGTCCCCTCAGCCTGAATACAACAAACTTTACCCTCCTCTTCTTAGTGTACTAAAGAGTCGCGAAGATATCCTCCATTTGTTTATTCCATTGCTCTGCCTTTTTGTCTTGCTCCACTTCTCCTTGAAACATTGGAGGTTGGAACTTCAAGAATCATTCCAGAGCCTCATCCTCACCCCTAGGCACTTTCTTATCCACATTATCCATTTTTTTAACCAAGGTCTAGAGAATGGCAGCCATCTTGTCGAAGGCTTTCCCCATGGTCACCTCTCAAGATCCTCCTGATGTCAGTTCCCACTCTTGCTCGAGTTCTTCTTCCACTTTTGGGGTGGACCGATGCGTCTGCTCGAACTCAGGAATTGATGACTCACTCTCTCAAACGGTTCTTTCTCACACAGTAGTTCTATGCCTTGGTGCCATCTACTTGCACCCAATACAAACCTTAGTAAGGGAGAGTTCATGGCATGCAATTGATCAACTTATAGATTTGAAATAACTTGTAATACATCGAAAAATGAATTTTGCAAATAATGCTCCAAGTAGAATAATGAAATCAAATAAATCACATTTTTATTAATCAATTCCAAATTGGCACAAAATAAGGGAGTTCCCTCTAGGTACCCCTTTTTATTCTAGCTAAACAAAGTTGAAAATAAAGAATAAATTCTGAATCAAATGAATAAACAAACGTCTCAAAATAAAAAACTAGCACTAATGGTCCTAAAACTCTAAGCATCATTAGAGTCGCTGGAATCCTCGGAAGTCTCTGAAGGAGGTTCCACTAGCTATCCCGTACTATTGCTATCATTATCTATGTTGCAATCTACATCACAATCTCTTGCAAAACTAAAGGATCTATGCTTCTTCCTAGGCCGCCCCAGTATGAACTCTCTAGAGTCTCTACCCATTAACTTGGCTTTTAACTCCGCATCCCTCAGTTTCTCCATAGCCAGCATCAATGCATTCTTAGGTCTCCCAGACTCCAACTCATAAGACTCACTTCCCAGCAACATCGGGGTTCCTTCTTCTATAGATGGGGTCGCAGGTATGCCTACTCTATCCTCATTCTCAATCATTTTTGCCCCAAGATCTCATATTTCTCCATCAACCCTAAGTCCTCCCAGCTCATCCTTGCTCTCATCCTTAAGTGCTCCTCCACTTTCGATCTCCCCCTCATTATTACCCTTATACTTTGCCAAGCACTTATTCCACTCAAGTGCAAGTATCTCCGATGCTGGATCTTCGGGTCCTTTCTTTATCCCTAAGTCTTCCATCATAGGTAGCTTATGGTCGATCTTATCCTCACTGGGGATCCATCCACCCTCAGGTTCCATCTTTGACTTAGACGATGAGGAATTCGGTATGGTATATGGCTAGATGCTGTACCACTTGCAGGACCGCACATAAATAGCTAGTCTTGGGTCACAACTACTATCTTCTAGTTATCCTATAAAAGAAACAAAAAGAAATCAGAACTAAATCTCACTCCTTAGAGTTTAAACACTATTCAATAAACCTCGATCCCTAACGTTTAGGTACTACTCAATAATACCATTTGCCTAAACCTAGGTTCTGATACAACTTATAACACCCCACTACCTACGTACCTAATAGGGCAGGATGTCGTCCTGTCCAGAGAACCAGGGGTCTTTATAACGAGGTGCAAATAACAAATAATAATTAAAAAAAATAACTAAATAAAATAATAAAATACTCTTGTTACATCCGAGGGAAATACTTACACAAATTCGAGAGATCAAAACTAACAAACATCTCTTGAAGGAAATATAAAATAAATGGTAGATCATCTCTATTGCTTTAACCTGCTCAATATAAGTACTCCTCTGAAATCATGATATAAAAGATGTGAGATTGACATCTCAGTACGTCCTATGTGTGCAAGTGTCAAATATAACTGTTTCGTGCATGCAGGTTTATCAAAATCACAAAATCGTGTTTGCAAGTTAATTTCATCAATAACAATTATACAAAGGAGCCTTGCTCAATGAATCGAAAACAATTCACAATAAATCATCATTTCATCATATTCATAATTCATTAAGTAGGGATTAACAATGATTGCAACAATAGTATCATAATCCATGTTATAGCTACCACAATGATAGCGTCCCAATGTATTCTTTCAACAATAAGAAATGAGAGATCCTCCCACTAGGGTGAGATATTCCTTTATCTCTACACCCAACACTCCTCGATTTTCCAACCTAGATCTATAATGTCCACATGGACCAATATGCTAGCTCAGACGGCCTGACTATGTAGTACTATCGCCTATCCAAGTTGAGTTCATCTTCTAGAGGTGGCCTTCTGCCAGAAGACTCACTCTTGCTCTTCAAGACTAGTACCACTAGCCTACCCCACTGAGTACTCAACGCTCCCTATTGAGGGCAGAATCATTTTTCCTTTTTTGAAAGTCTTTGATTAGCTTGACGGCAAAATGTGGTTTTTTTATAATAGCATTTCCAAATCGTTTAGTGATAGAGTAAGAAATCATTTTTGAGTTTGAATAGTTGAGATTTGGTAAACTCATTTAGAAAGTAAAACATCCACGTTTCCAGCCAAAGTATCAAAACAACACAGTATAACTTATGATGTTTAGCCAACGTTTCAATCCTCTTGTCAAAACATCATATTGACATCAATTTCAAATAACATTGTAAAAACTGATTGCAAACATGTAATATTTATCAAAACGGTTATGTAGGAATTTACTTGGATAAGTTAACAGCTAGACCCAACTCAATTGATTGCCCTTACTTCTACTCTTTCCTTATCTAGAATAAATGATTCTATAATTAGAATCCAAATATTATATCCACTATTTCATGCAATATGACTTTTCATGATCTCATTAATCACCTAATTCATCCATGGTAGCTTGGTAATTTAATTCATTAGATCACATACACAACTTCCTTTGCCATGCTGTTGATCATAACCATGCATTCATTCAAATGAAATCACTATATGAAAATTCTTACATTCAACTAGCATAAAATCATCATAATCAGCCCCATAAATATTAAAAGATCTCATCTTTGCCTACTTAGCATAGATCTAGATTCATTATGACAAGATGTATCAAGGTCCTATCTCGTACATGCTTTGTCTATGGCTCACATCAATATATTTATCATTCTAGTCCATTCATGCTTTCATACTAGCCTCCGTAAACATTCATAAGATATTACTTAAAAGATCAAAGTCATTTAAATTAGTTAAGATAGGATCTTGATTACCTTTTAGTGAACTAGACTTAAACATGGCAACTCCTTGATGACTAGCTTGAGTTTGATGGATAGTTGAAGAGATTGGTCCGCCTAGATGTCCTTGATCGAGACTCACCAAGAAAGGGATAAAATCACGTCCATATAAAATCAATCCCTTATGGACGTGATTTAAGGGAGAAAAGAGAGAGAGAATGGAGTAAGAGATGAATAGAAGGGTTGAAGATCGATTACCTTGTAGAGAGTATCAATTTTGGCTTTGTTCTTGGAGTAGGCTGGCCGAATTTTTGAGCAGGCAAAATGCTGTTTATTTCATGAGTTTGAGAGGCTGAGAGTGTGAAACCCCAGTCAAGACCAACTGTAGAGTGAGGGGGTTGGGATGCATGTCATGCTTTATTTCATGATTAAATATGTTTTCATATGATTTCTATGTGCTTTGAATTTGATTTTTATTATCTTGAAGTCTTGTTGGTGAGTGATGTGTGAGAGGGGCAAAATGATAATTTTTGCCCGAGGTGAAAATAAGGAGATAGCTTGTGGATTGAATAGGAAATAATTTTTCTAGTAGAAATAGCAACAAGAGTTGTTGTGGTTTAGTGGTTAGAGCCTTGGAATTAATTCTTGAGGTCTAAGGTTCAAAGTCCATCATAGAAGCTTTAGCTTGAGTAAATTTTATTTTGCTTGGAAAGGATTGGTTTCGGCCTTAAGGGTCTAGATTAATGTGGTGATGATGTTCTAGGAGAGACATGATAGAAGTAATCTCATTCCATTCCTTTTACTCTTCTCGAAATTCTTATAGGGAAAATCATTCTTCCTTGATCTTTAATTTTCCTCAATTCTCAACTCATTAGGTTGATCAAGATGTTCTAGCCTTTCTCTTTCCAGAAAATCCAGTGGAGTGCTGAGGTCTTTTAGGATCAAAATGTCTTGGCAAAAGACTTCTTTTGATTTGGAAAATATGGTAGATTTGTGGGAAAATTCAAGAGGAAAATCCCTCTTGAAAGCTTGCTGAAATTTTTCCTCTATCGTAGTTCATCTATCTTCATGGAACGAGCTGAAATTTTCCAGCTTGTTGTACCTTCAAAAGGGCAAAAATTCTAGCTCACATTCTCTCCCAAATGCTACCAGAAAAATGGTCCTTAGGATCAGTTTGAAACCTGAAAGTTTTTGTCCAAATTCGGACTGCTCAAGCTGAAGCAAAACAGGAAAAATTCCTGTACGAAAATCAGCTTTAGGAGCTCAAAACCAAGCTGTTTTCTCCCAGATTTTGTGCAGCACCTTAGCTATGTTTTTCCTCCATAAAGAAGGCTGGAAACCAGCCTTGAATACCCCTGAAATCCCCTTCAAAACTCGCTGCAAATCTGCTGGAAATGGCAGACGAAAATTCTGCCAGAAAATTCCTGTACAGCGAAATTTCTATGCAGAATTTTTGTCCAGCTTGTTTCCTATTTTGTTCCAACCGAAAACCCCAACCTACTTCTGTCAAAACCTCCCTTAAACCTCCTTTAACAGAGCTCCATTGTTCCCTGAAGCTTCTGCACGAAATTCCCTCCATGGCTGACCGAAAATCTCTCAACCAAATCCCTGCAATTTAGCTTGATTACTTTCCAAAATTTCAGCCATCTTGTTTAACAACTTTCCATAAAATTTTGCTCAATTGATCAGACATCTTCTCCACCATTGTGCACCTTAATTTCAGCCACCATAAGCCACCTTGAATCAGCTTTAATCCCTCAGAAAAATCACTCCAGCAGTCGGCCATAGGAGACTTCAAAGTTGTCCAGAAAAATCAAGATATTCTTAGAATATCTAGTTTCCAAATTCTCTTCCTAAAAATATTCTTCAAGGATTGTAACAACTAACCTTGCCTTTCCCTTCCAAATAAGAGAAATCACTCCCTAAACCCTACAGAATTTCGGCAGCCCCAATTCCTCAGAAAATGGCAGCTTCTTCTTCTTCTCTCTCTCGATTTTCTCTAGCTACCAAGAACACTCACACTACACCAAGAACACCTACTACCTTCTTACACCTAATACACCTCCAAACCACTTCAAACCCTCACGAAAATCTCCAGATTTGATCTACTCCTTGCTGTGCATCCATCAACACCCTTATTAACATCAAACTCCACAAATCATCTTGCTACTTTAGATCAAAAAGCAGAGATTTCTATGAAGAACAAGATCATCTTCAAGGTAAACTTATTCTAACAACTTCATCCTCTTCAAACTTGATCTCTAATGAAAACCTATATGAATAAGCATGCTAATGATCTCTTCTTCTTTCTCTCTCTCTCTCTCATGGACCGAAATTCTCTCTCTTGGCCGAATGGTCTCTTCCTCCATGGCCATGCTTTCGCCACCTTTCTTGAACAAGATTAGCCATCTAGGAGTTGAGATCTTCTCTAAACTCCTTCAAGTCATTCATCAATCAAGTAAGTACCTTCAATCCTCTTTTTAAAATTTAGAATCATGTCTCTAGGTTGATGAATGGTGATGGGTTTGTGTATGTGATGTTGTTGATTGAAGCATGAGTATATGTATGATTGTGAAGGAGATGGGATTTATGCATAGAAGGATTATATTGGTGGATTTAATGATGAGTTGAGATTTGATGCATGTCATAGGTAGTATTTGTGATGAAGCATGCTAGAGATTATGTCACCATGGGTGAATAGGATTTATATGCATGATTAGATTTTGAAGCCATGATCATGTTTATGCTAGTAGAGGTTAAATCATGTAATAATAAATTTAGATCTATGCCTATGTGCAAGACTTGGATGATTTGATGAATTGAAGGATTGAGTATGTTATTGATTATGGTTGACCATGGAATCTTGATCATGATCTAGTTGTCCCTAAGCAAATTTTATTTCATGAATAAAATATTTACTAATAATTTTTGCTAAAGAATTTCGAAAACCCTAGGAAGGGTAGATTTGGAATTATGATATATGTAAAGGATATTTTAGTCAAATAAATAATGATTTTTCTAGAAAATAAAATAAATAAATATTATTTAAAATAAAGAAAATTAATTAAAGCCCTTATGAAAAAGATTTATACTTAATGAAATATTTACTAGATCAAGACCCTTAAGGATTTACTTATTATTTTCCAAGAAAGACTTATTAAATTTAATCTTAACTAGTTTTAGCTATCAATTATTTTCTAACAACTAAGCTATCATTAAATCACTATTTTTCCGAGTACCACCTATGGCTTTTGATAAAGTAAACTCTAAATTTTCCTTAATAACTTTCAACTTATTAGAATTTATTTCCTAATCCATTAATTATTTTAAATAACAAATTAAACTGAGCTTATAAACCAATTCAATTATTGTTTTGCCTTAAAGCTTGGGACACTAGGATCATGGTAGTAGTGAATTGAGTTGATTTAAAATTGAGGAAGTGGATTGTGGCTTGAATCTGATTAAGATTTGTATTTGCCCATGTGGGGTTAGGTCATCTGTCCGAGACCTTGTTGTTGTGAGCAAGAATCAGGTAAGCTCCTGCATAAAACCTATCAATGTGAAATGTTTTCTTATAGCAAGCTAAATATGGAGTGTATGGACACTCATTTATTTGAAGGCAATTGAGGGTTGAATTCATCTTTATTTCCAACGCTGGAATTATTCAAAAGTTAATGAGCAGATTTTCCAAACTCGAAACTCTTTCTAAAATTGATTTCGCTCAAAACCTTGGAAACCCTCAAATTGCTATTTTCATGCAGAGCAATGCTCTATTCATTTTATCCCAAGTGGGAAACGTCGTTGAGTACTTAATAAGGGTGGACTACTAGGACTAGTCTTTGAAGGGTTAGGGTGAGTCTCTCAGTAGGTGGCCACCTCTGAGGGGTGAGTCCTTCCTGGATAAGATGCCAGTTCCAGTGAGTCGTGCCGTTCCGAGCTAGCAGTTTATTCTGTTTCAGTCAAGTGACTGTGTTTTTGCCGGAATGGACACTCGGCGGTTGTTTGGGTATAGAGAAGGAGGAGTATCTTGCCCAGTAGGCCGATCACCTACTTTTGTTAGTCTGCACAATGTGATAGGCATTCTGACCGGTTATGGGGCCCAAAGTGTGGTAACCCATATCCGTTTCTTTCGAGTGGTTGATTTCATTACTTATGTATGGCTAGAAGAGCCAAAACGCCACTCTTGCTTTTGACTAATGTTTATTGCTTGCCAATGTTTCTCTTATAAAGATTTCTCACTTTGCATCCATGAACTGTTTCCACTAAACACCCAAAGCACACACGGACTTACTGAGATTTCTGTCTCACCACCTTTTATTATCATGATTTCAGGTTGATCCTGTTGTGGGTGAGTAGCTACCTGGGGAAGAGAATGTGATATTTTGATTTTATGTACTGCTTTGGGGAGACGAGTGTGGATGATTTTAATTATGGTTTTTGTTTTGGGATTTCATGGATGTACTTTTGAAGTATTTTGGGTTGTAATAAATTCTTTTTAGTCTGAGTATTATTTATTTTAGCAATTTTATTTGTGACCTAGTTATAAAGACCCCTTGTCCTTTGGACGGGGTGACATCCCCGGCCCTGGCGGGCCTAGGTCATCCGGGGTGTTACAGAGAGGGTAGGAATTTCATGGTTTGCTGGATAGAAAAGACTATGTTTTGGTGTTGGGTATTTGGTGGAGTTCTATCTTGTTAGGGATTCTTGATCACAAGAGAAAAGTTGGACAGCTTTGGTCCTTCTTTGAGTATTGAAATTGGGTAGTGGTTTGGGGGTTGTTGCTGCTGTGTTTTTGGAGCTTATGATGGAAAAAAATATGGACAAAAAGAAGGGAGAAATCAGGCTAGTTTTCAATCTCCAAGATGGCGAGAATGAGAGAAGAAAAAGCAGTCTTTGTGTAGCTGTTTTTGCTCGATAACTAGAGAGGTTTTTGTGTAGGTTTTTTGGCTGGAATTTTCATGTAAAATGGTGCTAATTGTGGCTGAAAATCTAAAGGAATGGGAGGGGAAATTCTTGTATTTTTTTTTGGCTAAAACAAAGTCCTAGTTGGTTAAGATTTTCTTGGATAACCCTAACTAGGTTTTGAAGAGTTTAAGTTGATCTCCAAGAGCTCTTAAGGTTGGTGGCAGCTTTGGGGAATTTTCCAGAAAAATATATGAAGGAATTAGGTTATTATTTAAGGAATAATTTAATTAATTTCCTATAGTATTTTGAGTATTTAAATGCTATTAAATAATTACTTTTCAATTTAAAAATTCTGGTTTTCTTTTTCTTGAAGCTAACCGAAATTCCACTTCCTTTTTCCCCAAAATGTTGAAACACATATCCTAGAAGATAAGTGCTTCATTTAAAAATCCAACATTTATCCCTTTATTTCCTTTTTAAAATTATTTGAAGAAACTTAAAATATGGAGACTTATCTTCTTAAAAAGTGGCGGCTACTTTTTAATTTACTAAGATATAGGTTTCAAAAATCTAGATTAGTAATATTTAAAATTCTCTAAAAGATTATGATAAGATATTAGAAATAAGAATTTAATTTATTTTCAAAGGCTTTATAAAATAATTCCCAAGATAAATCACGCTCCTAAATTTTAGGAATTTGCTCCAAGGTGGCAGCTACCCTAGGAGAATTTTGGCGAAGCTTAGGGTAGGTTAGGGAAAAGAAAAAAAAAAGGAAAGGGTTTGAATTAGCTAGGGTTCGAACTCAAGCTCATCAAGATTTAAACATCAAGCTTTATCCACTATTCCACATTAATTCTTGTATAAATTTTTCCCTAATTAAATTCCCTTAATTCCTACTCACTTACTTCATCTTATTCCTAATGAATTCTCCTCAATAAAACAAAAGCTCAACTAACTCAAGTAACACAACCACTTCAAGAGAAAATTAATTCATGAAACAATAACTCACGAAACACATATTTTCATGAAAATAATTTAATTTACCAAATGCAATGTAAAAAAAATGCTATGACATGCATGATTTTCCCCACATACTAAAAGTAGCTTAATACGGGTTATTGCACCTATGCATCAAGAGTATCTAAGCTTCTTCTCTATCTTCCGAAGTATTACTCTACCTTGATATTGGGTTTGCTTGGTGAAAGCTCCTTTGGATAACCAAGAGACTTTCTAAGAGAGAGAGAAGAAAAGGAAGAGAAAACACAAGAGAAAGAGTGGCTGTACACAAGAGAGAGAGCTTGAGCTAAAAACCCTACCTCTCTCCCTTAAATTTCGGCCACCCTAGGGCTTAATGAAGCCCTAGTGGGCCGAAACACACTAAGCCCTAATGGGCCTGGTGTTGAGCTCAAAAAATAGTCTAAGACTGGCCCAGTCCTTTTCATTAATTAATTATCTTTTTTGGACTTTAATAAATACCTAAGACTAATTAATTAATTCTAATTGGACTCTTAATATATGTCAACATATATTAGCCCAATTAATTTATTTACTCCAGCTAAATTCTCTTAATTAATTAATTATCTTTTGTGGGCCTTATAAAAAACCCAAGACTAATTAATTAATTCTAATTGGACCCTTAGAATAAATTTTATTTCTCTTCTAGATAATTATCCATCAAGTCCAGATTGAGTCTAAACAACACTAAGGTAACTTCAACTACTCCGAGGACCAAGAGACATATTATTATTGGCTACTAAAATAACCAAAAGGCCCTTACCATTAAATAGATGCATTTTACCATTTTAAATATTCCTATTTATCACCATATGAAAACCCCAAGAATAATAGGTGAAATGACGAAAATATTCCTCTATGTAACATCTATCAATGAGACAAGATAAATGTACTAACACCCATCTCAAAGACATCTACCATCCTTAGATCTCTAGTCTAATAATCCATGACTCACTTGAATTTACTTGCTTATCATTGGAAGCCACCCAAAAGCATACATTCTAGAGACACATTCCCATTGCCAATTAGATTATCCTGGACAATCACAAGGTGGGTGATTTAATCTTCACAAAGTAAAGTATAAAAACTCTGTTTCATGAGTCCGTTTTGACTAATTAGAGTAATACATCAAATGTATAAGGTTATTGATCTCACAAAAGAAATCTCACCCAACATACATCAAGGTACAAGACCCTAACTTTGCCAGACCACCAACTTATACTTAACTATGAAGGTATCCATCTACGCTGTAGCAGTAATAGTCTGGGTCTCTATAATTATAGTACTTTAAGAGAGACCACTACTATAGCTCTAGTTGTACATATTCAAAATACGTTTATGCTAATGATGTGAGTGAATTACTAACTGATTCAAGGTAAACCATTCCTCATTGGAACTTATGGCATAATAGTCTTATCTTGATGAAATGTCCAATTTCATCAAATGACTAAAAACTCAATTTTACTTGTATGACAAGTACCTATGGTCTATACCTTATTGTGAAGAACAACCCAACGCATAGATCATTAATAGACACACTTAGACGTTAAATGTTCAATAATTTAAGAAATAAACCAAATTGAATGAATAAACATTTTATTGCAATATTTACACAGAATTCATAGTCTTTAAGGGTGTACTTTCCAACAACGAGTTGCTATCTATTAGCCAACTTAAAGTGACTTATGTTCGGTAGCTGAAGACTTGTGGAGATTGATGTGTATAAATTTGGGTATAAAAAATTATATAAAAATAAATACATTCCCAATCAAGTGTAAATTAAAATGTTAAATCCAAATTACACATATGAGCAAGCGTACGCATCATTAAGCATAGCATAGGGATTAAAACGAGTATTGATCCTCAAGGAACAAGTATGCAGTAATCACTTTTTTTTCATTGTTTAACCAACTCATTAAAGTGAAAAAGAATAAAAAGGAAAAATAAAATAAAATAAAAGAATATATACACAAGTTAAGGATGGAGAATTATGTAACTCAAACCATTATTTTGACAAACACGACCTTAAAGTACCCCAATAATTATCATAACTAATCATTCTCTTGACATTATAAAAGATTAAGATAGATTCACTTCTTTTCCAATCAATGAAATCACTATCTTCTAGACAAATTAGCATCACATATCCTGTCTCAACTAATTCACCCAAAAGATGCATTAAACACAATCCTTGATTAAATCCCCATATCCTGGCAATTTAAAATATGAAATTAACCTATGAATCCATATCCTGGCAGGCATCAATTAACCTTTAATTACCCAATTCTTAGCACCTTTTCCAAGCAAGGTAATAGACAACAAATATGAAATTAATGAATTGAGACCACCATCAAGCCCTTTTCCAAGCAAGTTAATAGAAAGAAATAACAAATTAATCTCGTAATTAACATAAGTAATTAAATACCAAGAATAATAATCAATTAATCAAAAGATCAAAGTAACTCTAAAAATTATAAATACTAAAAATAATGTCAAATTACAATAAAACAATTAATACATCATTGTTGAAGAAAAGAAAGCAAAGTTAAAAGAAAGCACTCATAGACAAGCCTCCTTCTTCTTCCTTCATAGATTCTCTTGTACAATCCTCATTTATTTGATGAATTCCTCCTTGAACTTGAGTGATTTTGTGTTTTGCTCCTTGAATTCATCCTTTGACTTATGTTTCTCCTCTTTTTATAGGCGTTAGAAGTGCCTAAATTCGTCCTTCTAGGGTTTCTGGTAAAAAATGGGCACGAAAATTGCCAAAAATAGGCATAAAAATTGAGGCAACGCCTCTGTACTAGTGCACAACTGGCGTTACCTGTTCTACCTAGGGCCGGCGACGGTTGCAGTTTGTCTTTCTATCCGTTCACTGATTTTTGTTTCGATTTTTGTGCCAAGTCTTCTAGGTCGCTATCGGCGCCGCCTCTGGGCTTCCAACCAGTGTCGACTGTGTTCTGTTTAGCTCTTGTTTCACTAATTTTTTATTATCTTGAAGTGCGTGCTAGTAGCACGTGGCCGGCGCTGCCTCTAGTCTGTTTAGTGACGATTTTGCCTTATTTTACCCCTAAAATCTGAAATAATGTATAAAATACCATTCCAAGGGTAAAATTTCAAATATAAAGAAATATGACCAGTTATTGCACAAAATGTATCACAAAATGGCCTCAAATAACTATGAAATATATGACTAATTTAGGCCCTATTAGAGATTATTACAAAACTAAGCTGTATCTAGTAAATCCACCTTTTTTTTTTTTTTGCTAGTCGTCACATAATTTCTCCAGTACTCCTCTAATAAGCCATTAATTCTTTCTGTCTGGCCATCGTTTTATGGGTAAAAAGTAGGGAAGAACTTGCGTTTAAAACCAAGTAACTTGAATAATGTGTCTAGAAATGCCCAGTGAATCGTAGGTCCTGATAATTAACTATGTCTTCTAGAAGATTGAAGAATTTTGTTAAATTTTTAAAGAACAACTCTGCAATAATATTAGCTGAACATTGTTGTGGGGTAGGAATGAAGACTCCATACTTTGAAAACCTATCATCCACAACCAAAATGATAGACATTCCATTTACTTTAAAGAAACTAGTAATGAAATCCATGAACACAAACTACAACGATCTTTTTAGGATGGGTATAGCCTGCAACAAACTAGTTTCTTCCATTTCTCAATCATATCTTATTCACAAATTAGATACGATCTAATATTGACCTCGATGTCTTTTTCTATCTTTGGCCAAATGAATCTGTTAGACAAAAGAGCATGGGTCCATTCTATGCTTGAATGACCTATCCACTGTGCATAATGTGTTTCCTCTAATAGTTAATGTCTCAAACTACAACTACTTGGAATATACACTCTACAGTTCTTGGCAACTAATAGCCGATCTTTGACCCAATACCTGTGAATAAGGCCATCAAACAGTAGTTTTAACAACCATTAGTAACTAGTATCGTCTTTGGCATAGATCTTAATGGTCTCAACAAAATTGGAGTAGGACTATACATAGTAGTCTAATAGTTAATGTCTCAAACTACCACTACTTGGAATATACACTCTACAGTTCTTGGCTACTAATAGCCGATTTTTGACCCAATACCTACGAATAAGGCCATCAAATAGTAGTTTTAACAGCCATTAGTAACCAGTATCGTCATTAGCATAGATCTTAATGGTCTCAACAAAATCGGAGTGGGACTATATATAGTAGTAAAAGACTAGTATTCCTAACCCAAAAAATTTAAAATACAAAACCATTTGTTCACTCCTTAAATAGAAATTCAAACAATCAATAGTAATGAAGTGGATATTTTTTATTTCGATACAATAATTTAAGATATAAAGATAATTACCATTTTATTCTAACTGTATTGCTCACTTGTTAGCTAGACTAGTTGTTACACCAGGTCTTAGCTCCCTCAAGTATAGCCTAACTAAGCACGCTTGGCTAGTCAGCATTTGGTCAATTTTTAAGTCTTTAGAATTAAAGCGATCAGAAAATGTAAATGGGATGCAATGTTCTATAGACAATTTGTCCTACCTTGCTCTACTGTCATAAGAACGTTATAATGAATAAAATTGCAAAAGCTAAAGAATGGAGTCTCACCAATCTCTTTATCTATGACCAGTTTCCACTGAACACTCTCTCCCAACTACCATGACTAGAGCGTGTACATATTGCCAATCCGAACCAACAACCTATGGAGACTGAGCCAATCATCTTTCTAAGCTCCTATTGTAGTTTAGGAGAATTTGTAACTACCTAATAGAGCTACCTAATTTGCAACTGGGATAAGCCTAACATTCTCTACTTCTATCTTCAAGAAGCTTAATACCTAGAATGTAGCTATCTTTTCCCAAGTCTTTCATGCTAAATTAACTAGATAGACAAACCTTAATGGATGACAATATCCCTGTATCATTTCCAATAAGTAGAATGTCATCTACATAAAGTACCAAGAAAATCACTTTGCTACTGTCTGATTTCTTATACACACATGGTTCATCCACGTTTTGAATGAAACCATAAGCTTTCACAATTTCATCAAAATGTATGTTCTATGCTTGCGACCCTTGCTTAAGTCCATTGATGGACTTTTTAAGCTTAGAGACCATTTGTTCTTGACTTCTAGCAACAAAACTTTCTAGTTGAGACATATAGATGTCTTCACTAAGCTAGCCATTTAAGAAGGCCATCTTGACATCCATTAGCCATTTCTCGTAATCTTAATGATATGCGATGGCGAACAAAATTCGGATAGATTTAAACATGACTACTGGTGAAAAGGTTTTCTCATAATTGATCCTTTTTTTTTTAGTATAACCTTTAGCAACCAACCTTGCTTTATAGGTTTCAACCTTTCCAATCGCACTTCTCTTCCTCTTGTATACCCACTTACAACTAATGGATTTTATCCTATTAGATGTAGTGACAAGATCTCAGAACTGATTGACGTACATGGACTTAATCTCGGCATTCATGGCTAGCTACCATTTGTTTACATCAATATCAACAATGGCATCCTTGTATCTAATGAGATCTCATTCTTGATGATTAGAGATTAGATCATAGATCTCTCCAGTCCACATTTCTAGAACTCTTGTGATCCTCCCATTATGACGAAGTTTAGTTTGTATAGGAACATCTGATAGTATTTCTCTTGGTTCCTTGATCAGGTGTTAGAAGTACTTGAAGTTGTATCAGTGACCAACTTCTCTTCTAACTCTATTCTACTTGAACCCGTGGTGGATGTAACTTGTTCATCCTCTAAGTATCTAGAATTAGTACTAACAAGTACCTTATGCTCTTGAGGATGATAATAATATCCACCTCTCGTTTCTTTTAGATTCCCAAAAAGCAGCATAACTCTGATATAGGTTCTAGCTTACTTCCTTTTGTCAGCACATAAGATGGACAACCCTATATCTTGAGATAGTTCAAACTGGGCTTTTGTCCAGTCTAAATCTCATAAGATGTCCTAGCTATTAATTTGGAAGACACCAAGTTCAAAATATATGTCGCTGTTTCTAAAGCATATCCCCAAAAAAGAAATAGGAATAGATGCATGACTCATCATATTTCTGACCATTTCCATTAAAGTTCTATTTTTTCTCTCAGCTACTCTATTCTGCTGGGGAGTCCCAAGCGCAGTTAACTGAGATATTATGCCATGATGTACCAAGTAATCCTTAAACTTACTAAGGAGGTACTCTCCACTATGATCCAATCTCAAATTTTTAATTAATTTACCTGTTTAACGCTCCACTTCAGTCTTAAACTTCTTGAATTTATTAAAAGAGTCAGACTTGCACCTCATCAGATAAATATAACCAAAACGAGTGTGATCATTCGTGAAAGTGATAAAGAACTCGTAGCCTCCCCTAGTTAGTGTAGTCATCAGACCACAAACATGCGTATGGACTAGTGCTAGTATTTTCGTGGCTTTATCTGCCTTTTTGGTAAAGAACTTTTTGGTCATTTTACCTTTAAGGCAAGATTCACACTGAGGCCATTCTTCCAATCTTAATGAACCTAAAGGTCCATCATGGATTAGCCTCTGAATCGGATTTGGATTTTTATGTCCCAAACTTAGAAGCCACAAATACGAGTCATTTGACATGGTCTTTCTCTTTTTATTATCAGGTTCAGTTTGAATATTGTTTACTTGATTTCTAATAGGATGTATATAAAAGAGATTTCCATGCATGTTTCCTGTATAAATTAAATTACCATTTGTACTGATGGAAACACCAGAATGGAAAGAAACAGAATATCCCTGATTCATCAATTTAGAAATTGAAATCAAATTTAGTTTAAAAGAAGAAACATATAAAATATCTTTTAAAATTAACTTCCTATTACAATAAAAAATAAGCTCAAGATCTCCCACTGCTTCAGCCCATGTTTTTGCTCCATTGCCTACTTGAAGTCCATGCTTACCATTGTTGAGTCTCCTTATCCTTCTGAATCCCTATAAGGAGTTACAGACACGGTCAGTGGCTCCAGAATCAACTATCCAGAAAGATGTTGATCTAACCATCAAAAGAGACTCTAGGTATAGAGTAATACCTGAAGTAGACTTGGCTAAGAAGTTCGGACAATATTTCTTCCAGTGCCCTTTCTTGCCACACTTGAAGTATTTGCCTTTGGGTTGCCCATTGGACTTGGCATGACCCGATGCTTTGGGCTAGGCCTATATGTTGTTCTGGACCTTCCACTTGTTGAATTTCTTAGGTTTTACCTTAATTTTAGAAGAAGCAGAACGAGAGGCCAAAACCTTTGACATGGGCTTCATGAGCTTTTCTGTCACCAGTAGCTCTTTCATAAGCTCCATAAGATTCATATCCAACTTGTTTATTGTGTAGTTCAACTTAAATTGAGAGTATGAATCAGATAGAGTTTCAAGAACCATGTCAATTTGGCTCTCAGGATCTATTGTTGTGCCTAGGACCTCTGCCTCCTCGAAGTAGGAAATCATCTTGAGCAGATGCTCTTGAACCGATGCCTCCTCAGCTATCCTAGTGTTCATGATTTCCCTAAGAGCTTCCTGCCTTGTGGGCCAGCTCTTGTCAGTAAACATGGTACGCAATGAAAAATCCATGTCATACGCAGTGGCCATATGCTTATGTTTAGATTAGAGCACACTGGACATGAAAGCCAACATATAGCACTTAGCCATGTCGTCAACTTTCTTTCATGCCTTCTCGACCTCTCACTCCTGATCAATGGATTCTTCCCCTATCCCAAGATAGAGATCCGTAGGAACATACTTGTACTTTTCGGTAGTGAGTACTATATTAAAGTTCTTCTTCTAGTCCATATAATTTAGGCATGTCAACTTATTCTCCTTGAGAATGATTGACAATGGACTAAAACTAGACATTTTTGAAATATTGTGAAAAACATTCATTTAGTTTGTAAAAAATGCACATTTCTTTATATTATTTCTTTGATAATAGATAACTCTTAAAACCATTATCAATAATATGAATAATTTGGCTCTTAGAAAAACTAACAAAGCTTCCTAGGAAGATTAATAGCATTCTAAGTTAAGTGTATAACCATCACGAATTGAAACTTCCTTAATAGGTAATGGTGTAGAAAAAGTTTCACCGATAGGGTGGCCACTAATTCATACCGCCTACGGGCAATCTAGTGCTAAAAACCTCCAACGTAACTTGGTCGATCCCAACAAATACCCTAATTTTTTAATTGTTCTCTATCATTAGTTTTAGATACTTATGGAAATCCATCTTATAGGGGGTCATGCTTAGAATGACATAAGAAAATCCACTATCTCTAATAAGATTTGTGATGGAAGCCATGGGGTCGTTAGAACCCCCTCCTACTTAATCTTTTATTGAAAATAGAGTTTAGGCCCAAAAACTTTTTCGACAATCTTATGGTTTCATTAACTTTAGTAAAAAACTAAACTTCAATATTTCTCTCTATGTCAAGGATTAAATCATTTGAGAGAATTAACTATGAATTTATTTTATTATTCTAAGTTAATAACCAAGTAAAACTTTATTAAATAACCTTAAGTTTAACATTATTCTCTATTGCAAGGATTGAACCCTTTAAGAGAATAAACTATGCACTCTTTTATTTTAATGTTTCTTAGATTAAAACGTTTTATCAAAAAACCGTTCCATCTAGTGAGACTTTGGTCTCACAAGAACTTACGCATTTAATCACAAAAATGAAATAAGTATGATAACAAAAGTAACTTTTTCATGCTCAAACTGTTCATTTATTCCTAAGTGACCAAACAATGGATTAAACATCATGAATTAAAAATTAATGATCTTGTTTAATCCTAAGGTGGTTTCATCATTTACTACTCATTTTCATGCAAATTATTCATCTATGGATAAATAAAAATATTGCAAAAAATTAACCTTATACAATGGTTTCAAAACATGATTATATTAAGGAAAAATTGAGGCACAGAATTTCAGCAGTGCTCTCCCATTTCTTGGACAAAATTGCATGCATCTACCTCTAGGTAGAATGGACCTGGTGCCTGGTCTGTTTGGCCCACCTGGCCTCGGGTCTGTTATGTTTCTCCAAGAACTTCCGGCTAGATAGAGTGGACCGGCGCTGGGTCTATTGGACACACTTGGCACCGGGTCTACTCTATTTATCCAAGAACTTCGGGCTGGACAGAGTGGACCTGGCGCCGGGTCCATTGGACCTACCTGGCACCGGGTCTGCTCTGTTTCTCTAATAACTTTTGGCTGGACAGAGTAGACCTAGCGCCGAGTCCATTGGACCTACCTAATGCCTGGTCTCCTCTGTTTCTCCATCTGGCAGAGCAGAATAGACCTGGTGTCAAATCTATTCTGGAGTTCACCGAATTCTGGAAAAATCTTGCTTTTCAGCTATTTTTCCACCACACAACAATTCCAGCAATCACGTTCGTTAGTCCTCAAAATTTACAGGTTAAAAAAAATGCAAAACCAAGCATAAAACCATAGTTTTACAAGTACCTATTCCTCTAAACACAAGGCGTACATCGCATCTACTTAAAACCGGAAAAATAATGGAAAAACCATTAGAATACATGATCCTATGCCTCTAACTGTGAGGCGTACATGAACTTTGGAAACCAATGTATGGGGGATCACATGAAATCATAAAAGATTCATTTTTAATAGTAAAGTAACTACCATTTTCCAGTTTTTAACTCCAGTATATGCTCCTAGATGAAAAACTATGGCTCTGATACTAGTTGAAGAATCAAAATGGAAAACATCAAAGAAAACGCAGCGGAAAATTTTCAGTTTTTCTGATCCACATCTAGGAGAAAGTACTTACTTTTCTTTATTCATTGTGGATTAACCAACAAGGTACGGAGTTGCACTGGATCTTGCGTTGGAAAGGGAGAAGGAGGCGCCTGCGGTTCGATTGGTATTCCTGCCAATCTTCTACTCTTATGCATCCAGAGTATCCAAACTTCTTCTTTTTGTCTTCCAGAGTATTACTCTACCTTGATCTCGGGTTAGGTTGGTGAAAGCTCCTTTAGATAACCAAAAAATGTCTCCAAGAGAGAGTGAAGAGAAGGAAGAGAAAACATAAGATGAAGGGTGGCTGCACATAAGAGAGAGAGCTGGAGACAAAAACCCTACATATCCCTCTTAAATTTCGGCCATCCTAGGGCTTAATAAAGCCCTAGTAGGCCGAAACACACTAAGCCCTAGTGCGCTTGGTGTTGAGCTCAAAAAATAGTCCAAGCTGGCTTAATCCTCTTTATTAATTAATTATCTTTTCTGAGCTTCATTAAATATTCAAGACTAGTTAATTAATTCTAATTGGACTCTTAATATATGTCAACATATATAGCCTAATTAATTAATTTATTCCAGCCCAATTCTCTTCATTAGTTAATTATCCTTTTTGAGCCTTATGAAAAATTCAAGACTAATTAATTAATTCTAATTGGACTTTTCGAATAAATTTTATTTTTCTTCCAGATAATTATCTATTAAGCCTGGATTGTATCGAAACAACACCAAAGTAACTTAAGCTACTCCGGGGATCAAGAGACATATTATTCATGTCTACTAAAATGACCAAAATGCCATTACTATTAAATAGCTACATTTTACCATTTTAAATATTCCCATTTATCACCATATGAAAATAGTGACTCCAAGAATAATATTGCTAAAACAATGTCTCCGACCTATAGGTGAAATGACGAAAATACCTCTCTATGTAACACCCGTCAATGAGACAAGATAAATGTACTAACACCTATCTTAAAGATATCTACCATCCTTAAATCTCTTGTCTAATAATTCATGACTCACTCAAATGTACTTGATTATCATTGGAAGCTATCTAAAAGGACACATTCTAGAGTCACGTTCTCAAGGCCTTAGATTATAAGATTATCCTGGATAATCATAAGGGGGTGACTTAATCTTCACAAAGTGAGGCATAAAAACTTTGTTGCATGAATCTATCTTGATTAACTAGAGTAATTCACCCAACGTACAAGGTTATTGATCTCACAAAAGAAATCTCATCCAATATCCATCAAAGTGCAAGACCCTAGCTTTGTCAGACCACCAACTTATACACAAGTATGAAGGTATCCATCCTCGTTGTAGCAGTAATAGTCTAGGTCTCTACAATTATAGTACTTTAAGAGAGACCACTATTATAAGTCCTGTTCTATGTATTCGAAATACGCTTATGCAATGATGTGAGTGAACTATACACTGATTTAAGGTAAACTATTTTTTATTAGAACTCATGGCATAGTAGTTTTACTTTGATGAAATGTCCAATTGCATCAAATGACTAAGAACTCAATTTTACTTGTATGATAAGTACCTATGGTCTATACCTTACTATAAAGAATAACCCAACAAATGGACCATTACTTGTCACACTTGGACCGTAAATGTGCAATAATATAAGAAACAAACCAAATTGAATGAATAAATATTTTATTAGAATATATTTACACAGAATTCATAGTCTTTGAGGGCATACTTTCTAATAACAAGTTGCTGTCTATTAGCCAACTCAAAGTGACTTATGTTCGGTAGCAAAAGACTTGTGGAGATTTCTACAAAACTAAGTTGTATCCAGCAAATCCACCCAGTTTTTTTGGCTAGTCATCATATAATTTCTCTAGTACTCCTCTAACAAGCCATTAATTCTTTCTGTCTGGCCTTCGGTTTATGGGTAAGCAGTAGTGAAGAACTTGTGTTTAAAGCTAAGTAACTTGAATAATATGGTCCAGAAATGCCCAGTAAATCCTAGGTCTTAATCATTGACTATGTCTTTTAGAAGACTGAAGTATTTTGTTAAATGTTTAAAGAACAACTCTGCAATAATATCAGCCGATCATGGTTGTGGGGTAGGGATGAAGACTTCATACTTTGAAAACCTATCATCCACAACTAAAATGATAGACATTCCATTTACTTTAAGGAATCTGGCAATGAAATCAACGAACATAGACTACCACGATCTTTTTAGGATGGGTATAGCCTGCAACAAACCAGTTTCTTTCATTCAATCATGTCTTATTGACAAATGAGATACGATCTAATATTAACCTCGATGTCTTTTTCTATCTTTAGCCAAATAAATCTATTAGACAAAAGAGCATGGGTCCATTCTATGCCTAAATGACCTACCCACTGTGCATCATATGTTTTCTCCAATAGTTAATGTCTCAAACTATCACTACTTAGAATATACACTCTATGGTTCTTGGCAACTAGTAGCCGGTCTTCAACCCAATACCTGCGAATAAGGCCATCAAATATAGTTTTAACAACCACTAATAACTAGTATCATCTTTGGCATGGTTCTTAATAGTCTCAACAAAATGTGAGTAGGACTATATATAGTAGTAAATGACTAGTATTCCTAACCCAAAAAAGTTAAAATACTAAACCATTTGTTCACTCCTTAAATAGAAATTCAAACAACCAATAGTAACGAAATGAATATTTTTTTTTTCGATACAACAATTTAAGATATAAAGATAATTACCATTTTATTCCAACTATACTACTCACTTGTTAGCTAGACTAGTTGTTACACAGGGTCTTAGCTCCCATAAGTATAGCCTAACCAAGCACGCTTGGCTTGTGAGCCTTTGGTATGTTTTTCGGTCTTTAGAATTAAAACAATCAGAAAATGTAAATGGGACACAATGTCTTGTAGACAATTTATCCTACCTTGCTTTACTACCATAAGAACGTTATAAGGAATAAAATTGCAAAAGCCAAAGACTAGAGTCTCACGAATCTTTCTATCTATGACCAGTTTACACTGAACACTCTCCCCCGACTACTATGACCAGAGGGTGTACATATAGCCAATCGGAACCAACTACCTATGGTGAAGATTAAATTGCAACCAAAACATAGCCAAAAATCTACCGAACAACAGAAAAAAAATTGCAGCTTTTCTTCCTGCGTGAAGAAAGGAAAAAAAATAATTGTTCTTTATTACCTCTTCTTGTTCTCAAAATTGGTTGGACTGGAATATGCGAAACTGGGGTAGGTACGCTAGTGGAAACCTTCGGTGCGATTCCTGCAAGCCTCCTATTCCGTCTGTGCATGTATATAAATGCCAACCTCTCGATCTTCCAGTATATGGCCTACCTAATCCCGTTTGGTGAACAACTCACAGGGCTAAGGAATTTTTCTTGGTGAGAGAAAGGAGGCATCTTGGTTTTTTTCCTACCGAAGAAAAAGCAGGGAAAAAACGACGTCCTTCTTTATTCTCCTGTTTAACCTAAATAAAACCCTAGGTTAAACTGGATTTTTAATTTGGCCAATTGGACTCTTAGTTTATCCTCTTGGACCAAATTAATTATTCTAAATAGAACCAAACAAATAGCCCAATAAATAATTAATTTTTCGTCCCAAATAAACTAGTCTAATTAATTAGCCTATATTAGTTTAGTCCCAAGTTAATCCCTAATTATTCAAATTGGGCCAAAGCCCTGAATAATTAATTAACCCACCAAACTAATTTAATTAATTCTTTCTCCCTATGGAACTTATTTTATTCTAGCCCAATAATTAAATTAGACTATTTAAATAAAATAAATTCCATTTAATTTAATTTAAGACCAATTCCTTAGCCTGTTTTTAACTAGGACTCATGGTTTATACTGGGGACAAAAAAAAAACACTGTCTTGGCTACTAAAATGACCAAAATACCATTGCTATATAAATAAATGTATTTTACAGTTTAAATATTTCCTAATATCACCATACGAAAATATTAACCCCAAGGACAATGCTACGTTAGCAAAGTCTCCGACCTACAGGTGTAATGACTAAAATACCCCTCTATATATTATCGTACATTTAGAGAGGAAGAAGTGTACTAACACCTCTCTAAATGACATCTACCATCCTTAGGCTTCTAGTCCAATGATCCACGACTTCTTGGATTGTTTCCACTTTCTAAGGGAGCTACCCTAAAGCAAACATCCAAGTCATGTTTCGCAGAGCCCTAAATATTTAGATCATTCAGACAGCCACAAGAGGTGATATAGTATAGAAACTATCTTGTACAAGTCTGTTTTAACTAACTAGTCATACATACCCGACATGCAAGTATATTGGTCCTACAATAGAACCTCAACTATAGTATATCAAAGTATATGCTTCCAGCTTCGTTAGACCACCAACTCATACTCAAGGCGTAGAGTACTAGTCCACACTGTAGCGGTAGTAGTCTAGGTTTATACCATATAGTACTTTTAGAAACCACTACTACAAGTCCTGTTCTACATATTCAAAATACGCTTATGTTATGAAGTGAGTGGACTACTCACTAGTTAAAGGTAAGCCATTCCCTATTTGGAATTCCTAACATAAGAACCTAAACTTGATAAGATTCACATTCTCATCAATCAGTTAAGAACGAACGTTTATGTGTTAAGTAACCCATGATCCATACCTTACTGTGAAAGACCTCTATTCACATGGACCACTTACTTAAACATTATAGGTTTTTTCCAAACGTAATTGTGCATAAATAAAAATGTAAATTCACAAATAATTTCTGAAAATGAATTCTTTTATTAAAACATTAGATATTTACATCAGAAACCTAGTCTAAAAGGGCATATTTTCCAACAATCTCTCACTTGCACTTTAAGACTAAGTAAGTCCATAGGTGCTCACCTCTATGGCGTCTAAGTGTCTCTTGAAAAGTCTCTTTGCCAAAGGCTTGGTGAATGGATCTGATAGATTGTTCTCTGAGGTACTCTGTTCCACCACGATTTCCCATCTCTGGATGAAATCCCCGATCAGGTGGTACTTCCTCTCGATGTACTTCCCCTTCTTGTGGTTTCTGGGTTCTTTAGATTGCGATACTACTCCAGCGTTGTCACAATACATCACAATCGGCTTGTCCATGTGTGGCACGACTCCAAGTTCTGAAAGGAACTTCCGGAACCAGACTGCTTCCTTAGATACCTTTGAAGTTGCCACATACTCAGCTTCTATGGTCGAGTCAGCAATGCAAGATTGCTTGATACTCCTTTATTAAATAGCTCCTCTAGATAAGGTGAAGACATATCCACTAGTGAATTTTCTCTCATCCTTTTCTGCTTGGAAGTCTGAGTCTGTGTATCCTATAGGAACCAAGTCATCGGCCCTGTAAACCAGTATATAATCTCTCGTTCCCTTAAGGTACTTGAGAATATGCTTTACAGCTTGCCAATGAACCAGGGTTTGACTGATATCTGCTAACCAAGCCTATGTCAAAGCAGATATTTGGCCTAGCACACAGCATGGCGTAAATGAGACTTCCCACAGCCGAAGTATAGGGAATCCTACTCATTCGGTCCTTTTATTCTTGAGACTTAGAACAATTTCTTGAAGAAAATGACAACCCATTTCTGCAAGGGATTAGAGCACCCTTGCATGAGTCTATGCTATACTTGGCCAGCATCTTGTCAATGTATGTCGCTTGGGATAATCCTAACATTTTCTGCTTCTGATGAGACTTCATTTCATCATGGAGGTCAAGATCAATGAAGGGGAGGCATGACCATGCAAGGACAAGGACTGATGACAAGATCTAGGTCTAAGAAGCTTCAAGATGAGTTTTAATTGCTCATAAAACCATGCTTGAGGATGGAAGAGGATTAGAAGGTTGAGGAAGTTAGCCAAGAGTTCATTTTGATGACTATCCAAGAAGGACCCCAACAAAAACTCAAGCCGGTAACAAAGGCGGATGAAACTTGACCAAAGGAAGCCTTCCAACGGACAGCTGGTGCCGGCTTCAACCTACCCACAATGGCTTCATTCTGTCACACTATTAGCCGAAGGAAGAGCCTAACCAGTGCCGGCTTAAGGGCCCTAGCCCGCGCCGGGTCCATCTTGGGTAGCCGAGCGTTTTTTATATTTTCTCCAGTTTTCTCCAATTTTAAGTGTTTGTAAAGATTTATTAAAATCCTAAACTGTAATAGAACCTCACGGATTACTTAGCTAGGGTTAGGATAGTATAAATAGCACCTTTAGTGATTTGATAAGATAATTTACACACATTAATTCAAATTTAGGGGAGAATCTTGAGAGGCCCTAGCCTCATTGTTCATCTTATTCAAGACCATGCTTAAGGGTTAGTTCTCCTTATGAATGGGTTTATAAATCTTATGGATAATCTAATGTGGTTTCTTTGAATAGGTCTTAGTTGTTTTGTTCTTCTAAGGTTTATTTGAATTCCATTATTTAGGTGCCTATTTTTTCTATTATATTTGTTCTTGTTTGCCTTTATTGCTTCAAGGATATTGGGGTGAGATTATGGTAGAACTTTCTACTATTCTTGAGGGTCTTTGAAGCTTAGTTCTTCAATAGTTTGATAGAGGGTAGGTTGTTATTTCATTTTCTCCTTTTTATCCCAAGAAGAATCTCTATTTTTAGTCTCATTGATTGAGCTAAACACATAACCAACTAAACCACTCATAATACCAAGAAAAAGCCCACACAAGATCATATCAAAGAGTTTAGTATGAGAGCAAGGAATGTTTTGATTCCAATCAAAGCTTGAAAGCAAGAAAATGAGCTCTACAAGTTTAAGAAAAAGAAAATAGAGAAAATCCCGTAACTAAAAAACATGATCCAAAAAGGTCATGAAATCTTTGTTATGTCTTGAATTTTCTTTTGGAAAATTGCTCCTTGATGCTAATATAATCCTTGGGAACAAAATTTTCTTGTGTTTGTAGTAAAATTTGGCTTGAATATGGGTGAGAATGTTGGTTGTTCTTAAGTGACGGGATTACATCTAAGGTGTTTGATAAATGTTCCATGAGAATATTTTTTGCTATAGTTAGGAACTTTGATTCTTAATTTTCATTGCTTGGATATTGGGACTTAGTATATCACTCTATTTTTTAATTCCATGCTCATTAGACTCAACTTTATTAGTGGACACTTGTGATCATCTTGTTCTTCATAATCCTAGTTCTAGTTATTCTTATTTCTTTGTTATTGCTAATTCTTGTTCGTTTCCTACTCAGAAGGGTTTCTTATTGCATCTAGTGTTTATTCTTATGTTTATTGAGTCCATATTTCTTGAAATTCTTGATTAAAACTTATTTTCTTGAAGTGCCCAACAAGTGTTTGTTGAAATTCCCCTAAGGCCCCCTAATTGGAAAAATCCATTGATTTATGTGATTCACTAAGTTAGACTAAATATTTAGTTATTGGGGAGAATTGGAATTGAACAAGAAGTCTTGAGTATTGAGAAAAAGGAAAGAGGGTGAGCCTAAGAGAGCAAACATGAGCGTGGAGTGACCAATCCTTAAGAGCCAACACGCAAGGATGCGAAGTGAGGATCTATTTTTCTTTCTAATCTCTTTTGTTTTACAGGTATAAGTATGTGAATATTCCATCACCGTGGCCCATGATCAAGAGATCTCTAGGTCTAACACAAGTGGACCTAGTAGACCTCAAGAAGAACAAATTGATGCTAGGGGTTTGCGTGAAGACTTGCAAGCTATGATGAGGACTATGCAAAGTGAGTTCCAAAACATGACAAGGGAGTTGATAAATCATCTTGGACAATCTTCTACCGTTGCACAAAGGAAAGGCCAAGAGCAATTTGAAGTATCTGGTCCTAGGATGAGGGATGGTGATACCCATACCCTTCTGTTACATGCCCAATAAGGGGAAGAGTGTGATAAGAACTCAATTGGGGGATTCAACAAGCTCCTATGGGAGGAGGAAGACTTGGTGTAAGAGGAGGACTAGGTAGGGGCTAAGGAAGGAATGGTGGGAACAACCTAAGAGGGTTAGACAGAGAGTTTGAGGGAGTTGATGAATGGTATGAGGGGGAACAAGTTGAAGCCCTTGGGGAACACCATAGAGGAGGTAAGAGAGAAGGAAATGATGAGGAGAATGAGTTAAATCACATCAAATTGAAAGTGCTCACATTCTATGGCAAGAATGACCCTGAAGCATATTTTGAGTAGAAAAGCAAGATGGAGATCTTCCTAGAAAAGTCATACCTATAGTAAGAGGTCAAAGGTGAGGTTGGCTATTTTGGGATTTTTAGAGTATGCTTTGGTTTAGTGGGAGCAAGTTAGTGCATAAAGGAGACAAATGGGAGTGGAAACCGTAGCTAGTTGGAGTTTGTTAAACGATATGATGAGGGCAAGGTTTATACTATACTATTACTACAATGATCTGTATCAAAGGTTCCAATCACTGAAGCAAGGGAACAAGAGTGTGGAAGATTACCATAAAGAGATAGAAGTTATGTTGATGAGAGCTCAAATCAATGAGGATCCTAGAGCAACAAGGGCAAGGTTCTTGGGAGGATTAAATAGGGAGATTGCCAATTTAGTAGAATTGCACCCCTATGATTGATTAGAGGATATGGTACAAGCCATTATAAAGATTGAGAGGCAATTAAAAAGGAGGCCATTTACTAGACCACCACTTCCAAATCCCAACACTACTAGCAATATGCCAATTAAGAAGGATGAAGCCCCTAAGCCATTCCAAAGGGACTTCAACAAACCTAAGGAAGGTTGGAAACTTAGGGAGGATTGGAAACCTAGGGAATGATGGAACAAGGATAAGGGAAAAGCCATGGAAAGGCCACTAGGGAATAGGGATATCAAGTGTTTTAAGTGCCTTGAATATGGACATACTTCCTATGAATGCCCAAGCAAGAGAACGATGTATACTAATCCCTATGATGAGGTTTCTATCGACAAAGAAGAAGAGGGAGAAAGATACCAAGGAGACCAAGAGGGAAATGGAGGTGAGGAAAGTGATGAAGGGGAAGTTGTTGGTCAAGAATACTCTTTGGTGGGAGTCATAAGAAGGTCGTTGAATTCACAAGCTATTGAGGATCAAGATCACCAACAAAGAGAGAACATTTTCTACACTAGGTGTCTAATCAACAAGACCCCTTGTAGTGTCATTGTGGATACTGGGAGTTGCACTAACGTGATTAGTGCAAACCTGGTTGAAGAATTGGACTTGAGTTAGATTAAACACCCCAAGCCCTACAAATTACAATGGTTGAACGATAGTGGGGAAATGAGAGTAAACAAATACGTTTTGGTGTCTTTTAAGATAAGAAAGTACAAGGATGATGTGCTATGTGATATAGTACCTATGCAAGTGGGTTACTTGCTCCTAGGGAGGCCTTGGCAATATGACAGAATACTTATTCCCTATTCAAGGAGGGAACTAAGTTTACCCTCACCCCATGGCCCATAGTGAGGTGAAACAAAGATCAAAGAATCATGAAGGAGAAAGAAAAGAAGAAGGGAGTGTAAGATGTTAAGCAAAAACAAGAAATTGAGAGGAAAAAATAAGAGAGGAGAGAAAAAGAGTTGAGAGAGAGGATAGACAAACAAGTACCTTTGACAATCAAGGATAGAAGTATAGAAAGGACGAGAGAGGGGAGGTAAAAGAAGAGTGAATTTCTTTGCAAAAGAAAGTAAGGTCATAGAAGCTACAGAAGCTAAGAAACCGATTATTCTTTTTTTATGCAAAGGTTCTTATGTTTCTACTAATGATTCTACATTGTCTTTGTCTAATGAAATTGCAACTATTCTTCAAGAATTTGAACACGTTTTTCCAAAGGAGGTGCCTGGAGGAGTACTACCCATAAGAGGGATTGAGCATCAAATCGACATTGTGCCCGGATCTGTTATCCCCAACCGACCGGCATATAGAAGGAACTCGGAGAAGTCCAAGGTTGCAGAAACAAGTAGAGGTATTGCATGAGAAGGGATATGTGAGAGAGATGATGGTGAATGCAGTAACAGGGAAGCCTAGGACGGGAGAAAAAACAGAGGAAAAAAAAAATTAAATGTGAGCCATAAAGGCCATGCGGAAGCGTGAAGATCATACCTTTGCGTTCCGTAACCCTTCTAGATTGCGTAGGAACATATTGAACGGCTGGAATCGCCTCGCTTTGCACAGTTGAAGGAGCTTCCGGTTGAACACCCGCTAGCCTTCGACTTCGTCTTGTTTGCATTAACGCTTAGCTCTCCAGCTCTCGGGATATTCCTCAGCCTAACCTCTAGTCGGTGAACACTATGGTGAAGAGGAAGGGTCTCAATTCTCCTTGGTTCGTTCGCTATTGGTTAGCAAAGAACAAGGGAAAAACAAGAAGAAGGAGAGAGACCTTGAGAAAGAGAGACCCCCGTGAGTGTGGCTTTGGGAAAGGAAAAATTAGGGTTTTTTTCTTTTCTAAGAGTTGTTTATATTTAGCCAAAATTAGGTCTCTCAATCTCTGATAAACATCTCCCCGGGATTTCAAAACATCCGGATGTTATCCTGAGAAACAGTTTGGCCTAAACTTAAACTCCTTTTAACCATATCTGGAAAAAATCCTAAGGTCCAAGCTATTGGGCCAGATAAATATTTATTATTTTTCTTGGACCCAAAAAGGCCCAAAATAATAAATATTAATTATTTATTTTCTGGGCTTACATAAGTAACCCAATAAATAATTAATGAGCCCAAATGAACCATAATAATTAATCTTTAATTATTTATTTCTTGGGCCTATATAAATAACCCAATAAATAATTAAACATTAATTATTTCCCCTAGTTTAAGCCCAGGTTAATTTCTTAATTATTCATACTGGAACCTAGGCCCTGAATAATTAATTAACCAAATAAACTAGATAATTAATTTCTCTCAACTTCTATTTTGTTTATTTATTTATTTATTTTATTCCAGTCCAATAATAAATTAGACTTCCTGAATAAAATAAAATAAAACAAAATAAAATAAAATCCTCTTCAACTGAGACCAATTCCTCAACCCAAAAATAGTTAGGACTTACGGGCTATCCCGAGGACCAAAAAGACATATCGCCTTGGCTGCTAAAATGACCAAAATATCCCTGCTATATAAATAGCTGTATTTTGCATTTTAAATATTTCCTAATATCACCATAAGGAAATATTGACCCTAAGGACAATGTTGCGTTAGCAAAGTCTCCGACCTACAGGTGAAATGACTAAAATACCCATCTACACATCGCCGTACATTTATAGAGGAAGAAGTGTACTAACACCTCTCTAAATGAAATCTACCATCTTTAGGCTTCTAGTCCAATGATCCACGACTTCCTGGAGTGTTTCCGCTTTCCAAGGGAGCTACTCTAAAGCAAACATCCAAGTCATGTTTCCCAGGGCCCTGGATAATTTAGACCATTCGGACAACCACAAGGGGCGATATAGTGCGTAAACTATCTTGTATAAGTCCTGTCTTAACTAACTAGTCACACATACCCAACATGCAAGTATATTGGCCCTATGATAGAACCTCAACTACAGCAAATCAAAGTATATGCTTCCAGCTTCGCTAGACCACCAACTCATACTCAAGTCGTAGTGTACTAGTCCACGTTGTAGTGGTAGTAGTCTAGGTTTCTACCATATAGTACTTTGAGAAAAACCACTACTACAGGTCCCTGTTCTACGTATTCGAAATACGCTTATGTCATGAAGTGAGTGGACTACCCACTCGGCTAAAGGTAAGCCATTCCCCATTTGGAATTCATAACATAATAACCTAAATATGATGAGGTTCCCAGCCTCATCAATAGGTTAAGAACAAATGTTTATGTGTTAAATAACCCGTGATCCATACCTTATCGTGAAAGACCACCATTCACATGGATCACTTATTTAAACACAATGGGTCCTGTTCCAAACGAAAATCGTGCACAAACAAAAAGTAAATTCACAAACAATTTCTGAAAATAAATTCTTTTATTAAATAATTCGATTTTACATCGTAAACCTAGTCTAAGAGGGCATACAATCCAACAATCTCCCACTTGCACTCTAAGACTAGGTAAGTCCATAGGTGCCCACCCCTATGGCGTCTAAGTGTCTCTTGAAGACTCTCTCAGCCAAAGGCTTGGTGAATGGGTCTCGCTAGATTGTTTTCTCGAGGTAATATGCTCCACCACGACTTCCCGTCTCTCGGATGAAATCCCGGATCGGTGGTACTTCCTCTCGATGTGTTTCCCCTTCTTGTGGTTCCGAGGCTCCTTAGATTGCGACACTCGCTCCAGTTGTTGTCGCAATACATCACAACCGACCTATCCATATGTGGTACGACTCCAAGTTCCGAAAGAAACTTCCGGAGCCGACCGCTTCCTTGGACGCCTCCGAAGCCGCCACATACTCGCCTTCCATGGTTGAGTCGCAATACAAGATTGCTTGATACTCCTCCATGAAATTGCTCCTCCGCACAAGGTGAAGACATATCCACTAGTGGATTTTCTCTCATCCTTATCCGCCCGGAAGTCCGAGTCCGTGTATCCCGTAGGAACCAAATCATCACCTCAGTAAACCAAAGATATAATCTCTCGTTCCCTTGAGGTACTTGAGAATATGCTTTACAGCCTTGCCAATGAACCTCCCCCGGGTTTGACCGATATCTCGCTAACTAAGCCCACTGGCAAAGCGTATATCCGGCCTAGTACACAACATGGCGTACATGAGACTTCCCACCGCCGAAGCGTAGGGAATCCTACTCATTCTCGTCCTTTTCTTCTTGAGACTTAGGACAGCTCATTCGAAGAAAATGACAACCCATGTCCGCAAGGGATTAGAGCTCCCTTGCATGAGTCCATGCTCGTACTTGGCCAGCATCTTGTCAATGTATGTCGCTTGGGATAATCCTAACATTCTCTCGCTTCCTATTTCTAAGAAGCCTAATCCCGAGAATGTAGTCGGCTTCTCCCAAGTCCTTCATACCGAATTGACTAGACAGCCAAACCTTTGTAGATGACAATGTCCCTACATCATTTCCAATGAGTAGAATGTCATCCACATACAGGACAAGAAAAACCACATTGATGCCTTCAAGTTTCCCGTACACGCATGGTTCATCTTCGTTTTGAATAAAACCATAAGACTTTACAAGCCTCATCAAAACGAATGTTCCATGCTCTTGATGCTCGCTTAAGTCCATAAATGGACTTCTTAAGCTTGCAAACCATGTGTTCCTCGGCCTTCAAGAATGAAGCCTTCCTGGTTGGGACATATAGATGTCTTCGCTAAGATGGCCATTCAAGAATGCCGTCTTGACATCCATTTGCCATATCTCGTAGTCATAGTGACAAAGCGATGGCAAGGAGGATGCGAATGGATTTAAGCATGGCTACCGGGGAAAAGGTTTCCTCATAGTCGATACCCTCTTTCCGAGTATACCCTTTCGCCACAAGCCTAGCTTTGAAGGTTTCCACCTTCCCATCCGCTCCTCTCTTCCTCTTGTATACCCACTTGCACCCAATGGGTTTTATCCCTTCGTGTGAAGCTACAAGATCCCAAACCCGATTGAGGTACATAGACTCAATCTCGGCTTTCATTGCTTCATGCCACGTATTTGCATCGGCATCAGCAATAGCCTCCTCGTATCTAGCGGGGTCTTGTTCCCGATGGTCGGAAACCAGCTCAAAGGCTTCTCCAGTCCATCTATCCTGAACCCTAGACACTCTCCCACTACGACGAGGCTCCATTTGTACAGTGCTCTTGAGGCCGTGCCTCTTCTTGTTCCAAAATCGGGTCGCAGGAAGTTGATTCCATAGATAACTTCTCCTGCAGCTCCAACCTCGTTGAACCTTTAGTGGAAGTACTTTGATCATCTTCCAAGTATCTAGCATTGGTACCGACTAGTACCTTCGCTCCTTAGGATGATAAAAGTAGCCTCCTTTTGTCCCTTTTGGATACCCAACAAAATAGCATAATTCCGATCTTGGTTCCAACTTGTCTCCCTTGATCAAGCACATAAGTCGGACACCCCCAAATCCCGAGATGATTCGGACTTGGCTTACGCCCACCCACATCTCATAGGGAGTCCTAGGTACCGACTTGGAAGGCACCAAGTTCAGAATATATGCCGTTGTTTCCAGTGGCATATCCCCAAAAGGACACCGGAAGAGTAGCATGAGACATCATGCTTCGGACCATTTCCATCAACGTCCCGTTCCTTCTCTCGCCTACTCCGTTCGCCGGGGGTTCCCGTGCAGAGAGCTGGGATACTATCCCATGATGTACCATGTAGTCCTTGAATTCACCTAGGAGGTACTCTCCACCACGATCCGATCGTAAGGTTTTGATTAATTTACCTCGTCCGACGCTCCACTTCAGCCTTAAACTCTTTGAACTTGTCAAAAGAGTCGACTTGCGTCTCATCGTAAATGTAACCATACCTCGTACAATCATCCGTGAACGTGATGAAGTACTCAAAACCTCCCCTAGCCGGTGTAGACAATGGACCGCACACATCGCTGTGAACAAGACTCAACACCTCCTTGGCTCTATCCGCCTTTGGTGTAAAAGACCTTTTGGTCATTTTTCCCATCAGGCAGGATTCACACTGAGGCCAACTTTCCAATCTCAATGAGCCCAAAGACCCATCATGGATTAGCCTCCGAATCCCGGTTGAGTTAATATGACCCAACCTCGAATGCCAAAGGTATGAATCATTGATATTGGTCTTTCTCTTCTTAGTTAAAGGTTCAGTACAGAGCGTTATTTGATTGGTTGTTAATAGGGTTTAAAAAGAACAAATTTCCATACATGTGCCCAAGACATAAAATTTCTCCATCTCTACCGATAGAAATACCGTAATGGAAAGATACGTAATATCCTTGATTAATAAGTTTTGCAACCGAAATCAAATTCCGACGAAAACCAGGTACATATAAAATGTCTTTTAAAACCACTATCTTATTACAATAAAAAATAAGATCCAGCTCTCCCACCGCAAGGGCCCGCACTTGTGCTCCATTACCCACTCGAAGCCCATGTTCGCCCTTCTTGAGTCTTCTTATCTTCCTAAACCCCCGCAAGGAGTTACAGATATGATCGTGGCTCCCGAATCAACAATCCAAGTGGAAGTTGATCCTACCATTGATATGGACTCTAGATAGTAAACATTACCTCGTGGGGTTTTTCTTGGCCTCGAAGATCCGGACACTCTTTTTCCAGTTGTCCCTTCTTTCCACACTTGAAGCACTTGCCCTTTGGTTTGTCCTTGGGCTGGTTCTTGGTCGGGTCGCCGCATTCCCCTTCTTCCTCTTGAACTTTCCGGGCTTAGGCCCAGCTTCTTGAAGAAGAGGCCTTAGCAATCATGGCCTTAGACTCGCGGCTTCATGACCTTCTCCGCCATCCGGAGCTCCTTCATCGCCTCAGCCAAACTCATGTTCAACTTGTTCATGTTATAGTTTAACTTGAACCGAGTGAAAGAGCTCCGTAGAGATTCGAGAACCATGTCCACTTGGCTCTCTGGGTCAATGACAGCCCCTAAGATTTCTCGCCTCCTCGAAAGCAACAATCATCTTGAGCATATGCTCTCTGACCGATGCTCCCTCACCCATCTTAGTGTTTACAATTGTTCGAAGAGCCTCCCGCCTTGCGGGCCGGCTCTTGTCCGCGAACATAGTTGCCAACGATCGACTTATGTCATATGCGTAAGCCATGTGCTCGTGTTTTGACCGGAGCACATTAGACATGGAAGCTAACATATAGCAACGTGCCATTTCGTCGCCTTTCTTCCATGCCTTTTCAGCCTCTCGCTCTTCAACGGTGGAACCTTCCCCGATAACAAGGCAGTGTTTCGTAAAGGACATACTTATACTCCTCTACTGTGAGTATTATGTCCAGTGTTCCTTTTCCAATCCACATAGTTTGGACCCGTTAACTTATTCTCCCCGAGAATAACGGCCAATGGACTAAAAGAACCTCCCACCATTTCTGAAAATCGAAAATAAAAGAAAGAAATTAGTTTGTGAAAACAAAATGAAATTTGTGCACCGAAAATAATTTGGCTCTTAGGAAAACCGACATAGCTTCTTGGGAAGATTAACAGCTTCCTAAGCTAAGTGTATTAACCACCACAAATTAATTTCCCTTCTAGGTAATGGTCTAGAGAATAACTCCATCGTGGGATGGCCGTTTCCTCTCATTTCCTATGGACATACCTCGCACTATAACCTCCAACGTGGGCCGGCCGATCATAGTACGTGCCCCGGGTTATTAATTACATCCTTCCATTAGATCTAGATCCTTGTGGTATCCCCATCCTATACGGGTTCACTCCCAGTGGTGACGCGAGGGGATCCACGTTCTCTAATGAGGACCGTGATGGAAGCCGTGGGGCCGTTGGAACCCCTCTCCCACTTAGTCTTTTAAAATAAAGGTTTTCTGGAAAATATCCTTTTGAAATTTCCATTAAGTTTTTCTTAACTCAAAAATAAAATATCTAAGTCCAATAAAATCTCTATGTCAAGGCTTATATCCTTTGAGAGATTTCCCCCATGGACTAATTTTATATAAGTTAAAACTTAATGATTTCAAAAATTTCCAATTAAAACTTTCTAGAGACTTTGGTCTCAAGTTTATTTGACAAAATCATTTTTCTAGTCCAAAACAAAACAAAATGGCTCTCCATTTTAATTTACAAAAATATCTAAATCCAATATATTTTCTATGTCAAGGATTAAATCCTTTGAGAAAATATTTAAGGATTAATTTTTTGTACCAATTAAAATAACCATTTAGTTTTTAAAGAAAAATATTTTTCTTGCCAAAACAAAAGGTTCCCAAAGACTTTGGTCTTTGAGGAAAAGCACACATAGGTACATAAAAAAAAAATAGCATGCTAGAAAACAATAAACGTTTTCATGCTTTTCTATTCTTTTAAACCTAAGTGCCCAAATAATAGAATTAAACACATTAATTAATTAATTAATGATCTTGTTTAATCCTAAAATCCCTTACTAATATTTTTCATGCAAATATATTCCAAGAATATAAATATTGCAAAAATATTAACTTCGCCTGGTATGGGACCTAAAACGAAAAAGAAAAAAAAATTAAAAATTTTGACTGGCGGTCTACTGCACCGGCCGCACCGGATCCGGGCCCATTTGGCCTGTGGTCCACCGCGGCCGCTGTGCACCGTGCGCACCAGATCAGGCGCTACCTCAACCAGCAAAACCGCTCCGCTCCGTGACCTGCACCTAATCCGCCCGCCTTGCTCCGCCCGCGCAAATTGCATTTCAATTCTGCAATTTTCATCGGCTCAATTTGCTACAGTAGCGGCTCGGCTCACGCGGCTCAGAAGACGCGGCTCGTGAAATAGTGCATCTTCTTCGTTTTTCTTTCTTTCCGCGCGAAAATTTGCAGAGCCTCTGTTCTTCATATTTTGCTCAAAATTTTGGCTTCTTTGGACATTTTTACTTATAAAAACTCATCCAAAACATAACCACAACCGCCTATACCCATTAAAATTGGGTTTACACGATTAAAACACCAAAGCCAAAAAATTTACAGAGATCCTATGCTTCCACTGCGAAGCTTACAAAACCATCTATCCCATACCAAAACAGCGAAGGATCACAGGTATAATCATCTTCTCCATTTTATTAACTACCATGCTCCCTATATTGATCAAAACCAGTGTCTCTGATACCACTTTGATGGTGAATGCAGTAACAGGGAAGCCATGGACGGGAAAAAAAATAGAGGAAAAAAAAAATTAAACACGAGCTATAAAGGCCATGCGGAAGCGTGAAGATCATACCTTTGCGTTCCTTAACCCTCCTAGGTTGCGTAGGAACAGATTGAACGGCTGGAATCGCCTCGCTTTGCACAGTTGAAGGAGCTTCCGGTTGAACACCCGCTAGCCTTCGACTTCATCTTGTTTGCATTAACGCTTAGCTCTCCAGCTCTCGGGATATTCCTCAGCCTAACCTCTAGTCGGTGAACACTATGGTGAAGAGGAAGGGTCCTAATTCTCCTTGATTCGTTCGCTATTGGTTAGCAAAGAACAAGGGAAAAACAAGAAGAATGAGAGAGACCTTGAGAGAGAGAGACCCCCGTGAGTGTGGCTTTGGGAAAGGAAAAATTAGGGTTTTTTTCTTTTCAAAGAGTTGTTTATATTTAGCCAAAATTAGGTCTCTCAATCTCTGATAAACATCTCCCTGGGATTTCAAAACACCCGGATGTTATCATGAGAAACAGTTTGGCCTAATCTTAAACTCCTCTTAACCATATCTGGAAAAAACCCTAAGGTCCAAACTATTGGGCCAGATAAATATTTATTATTTTTCTTGGACCCAAAAAGGCCCAAAATAATAAATATTAATTATTTATTTTCTGGGCTTACATAAGTAACCCAATAAATAATTAATGAGCCCAAATGAACCATAATAATTAATCTTTAATTATTTATTTCTTGGGCCTATATAAATAACCCAATAAATAATTAAACATTAATTATTTCCCCTAGTTTAAGCCCAGTGTTAATTTCTTAATTATTCATACTCGGAACCTAGGCCCTGAATAATTAATTAACCAAATAAACTAGATAATTAATTTCTCTCAACTTCTATTTTGTTTATTTATTTATTTATTTTATTTCAGTCCAATAATAAATTAGACTTCCTGAATAAAATAAAATAAAACAAAATAAAATAAAAATGCTCTTCAACTGAGACCAATTCCTCAACCCAAAAATAGTTAGGACTTACGGGCTATCCCGAGGACCAAAAAGACATATCGCCTTGGCTGCTAAAATGACCAAAATACCCCTGCAATATAAATAGCTGTATTTTGCATTTTAAATATTTCCTAATATCACCATAAGGAAATATTGACCCCAAGGACAATGCTGTGTTAGCAAAGTCTCCGACCTATAGGTGAAATGACTAAAATACCCCTCTACACATCGCCGTACATTTAGAGAGGAAGAAGTGTACTAACACCCCTCTAAATGACATCTACCATCCTTAGGCTTCTAGTCCAATGATCCATGACTTCCTGGAGTGTTTCCGCTTTCCAAGGGAGCTACCCTAAAGCAAACATCCAAGTCATGTTTCCCAGGGCCCTGGATAGTTTAGACCATTCGGATAACCACAAGGGGCGATATAGTGCAGAAACTATCTTGTATAAGTCTGTCTTAACTAACTAGTCACACATACCCAACATGCAAGTATATTGGCTCTATGATAGAACCTCAACTACAGCAAATCAAAGTATATGCTTCCAGCTTCGCTAGACCACCAACTCATACTCAAGTCATAGAGTACTAGTCCATGCTGTAGTGGTAGTAGTCTAGGTTTCTACCATATAGTACTTTGAGAAACCACTACTACAAGTCCTGTTCTACGTATTCGAAATACGCTTATGTCATGAAGTGAGTGGACTACCCACTGGCTAAAGGTAAGTCATTCCCCATTTGGAATTCATAACATAATAACCTAAATATGATGAGGTTCCCAGTCTCATCAATAGGTTAAGAACAAATGTTTATGTGTTAAATAACCCGTGATCCATACCTTACTGTGAAAGACCACCATTCACATGGATCACTTATTTAAACACAATGGGTCTGTTCCAAACGAAAATCGTGCACAAACAAAAAGTAAATTCACAAACAATTTCTGAAAATAAATTCTTTTATTAAATAATTCGATTTTACATCAGAAACCTAGTCTAAGAGGGCATACAATCCAACAAGAGAGCCTAAGCCCATATGCGGTTTCGGTTCTCTTAGTGCCTAAAAAGGATGAGATGTGGCGTATATGCGTGGATTGTCACGCTATCAACAACATCAGAGTAAAATACTGCTATCCCATTCCTAGGCTAGATGACTTGCTTGATGAGCTATTTGGTGTATGCATTTTCTCTAAAATTGATTTGAAATTCGGTTATCACCAAATTAGAATAAGAGAAGGGGATGAATGGAAAACAACTTTTAAAACTAAACAATGGTTGTATGAATGGCTTGTCATGCCCTTTGGATTATCTAATGCTCCTAGTACTTTCATGCGATTAATGCACCATGTTTTGAAGGAATTCATTGGAAAATTTATTGTTGTGTACTTTGATAATATATTAATTTATAGAAAATCATATGTGGATCATTTGAATTTTGTTTAAAGTGTGCTTGTTGCCCTCCAAATGAAGAGATTGTATGCTAACCTTGAGAAATGCTCTTTTTATTTGGAGAGGATTACGTTCCTTGGGTATGTTGTAAGTGCCAAAGGAATTGAGGTTGAAGAGGGAAAAATGAAAGCCATCCAAGATTGGCCGACCCCTACCACCATTACCCAAGTCCATAATTTCTATAGGAGGTTCATCCAAAATTTTAGCACTATAGCAGTACCTCTAACCGAAGTGGTAAATAAAATGGTGAGATTTAGGTGGGAGGAAGCCCAATAACAAGCCTTTCAAGCCCTCAAAGATAAATTGAGCCAAGCTCCAATTCTTATTTTTCCTAATTTTGAGAAGGCCTTTGAGATAGAGTGTGATGCAAGTGGAGTGGGAATAGGTGCAGTCTTGTCTCAAGATAGAAAACCCATTGCATACTTTAGTGAGAAATTATCCGGGGCGGCCCTCAATTACTCTACCTATGACAAAGAGCTTTTTGCCTTAGTGAGGACCCTAGAATATTGGCAACATTACTTTTTGCCAAGAGAGTTTGTAATTCATACCAATCATGAGACTCTTAAATACTTCAAGAGCTAACAAAATTTGAACAAGAGGCATGCAAGGTGGATGGAGTTTATTGGGACATTTTCATATGTCATTCAATACAAGAAAGGTAAGGAAAATGTGGTAGCGGATGCACTTTCTCGAAGGTATGCACTACTAAACTTTTTGGATGCTAAACTTCTTGGTTTTGAACTTGTGAAAGATTTGTATGTTGATGATGAGGAGTTTAGGGATATTTTCCATACTTGTGAGAAAAGTGCATTTGCTAAATCTTATAGGCATGATGGTTTCTTGTTTAGGGAGGCAAGGCTTTGTGTGCTAAAGGGATCTATTAGGGTGTTGCTAGTTAGGGAGGCCCATAGTGGGGGACTAATGGGGCATTTTGGTGTTGCAAAGACCTTAGACATTCTTAAGGAGCATTTATTTTGGCTAAAAATGAGAAAGGATGTGGAGAGACATTGTTCTCAATGTATTATTTGTAGGCGAGCTAAGTCTAGATCCATTCCTCATGGTATTTATACTCATTTGCTTACACCTAATGTTTCTTGGGTTGATATTTCAATGGACTTCATCTTAGGATTGCTTAGGTGCAAGGGGGGAAAGGACTCCATATTTGTGATTGTTGATCAATTCTCTAAAATGGCTCATTTTGTGGCTTGTTCCAAGACTAATGATGTGTCATATATTGCAGATTTATTCTTTAAGAAAGTAGTAAGAATGCACGGGATTCCAAGGACTATTGTCTCGGATAGGGATACTAAATTCCTTAGCCACTTTTGGAGAGTTTTATGGAACAAATTTGGTACTAATCTCTTATTTTTCACAGCTTGTCATCCTCAAACAGACGGACAAATGGAGGTGGTCAACTGAACACTCACCTAACTCTTGCAGACCATAATCAAGAAGAACTTGAAAAATTTGGGAAGAGTGCTTGCCACACATTGAGTTTGCTTACAATAGGGCTATTCACTCTACTACTTCTTATTCTCCTTTTGAAATTGTATATGGTTTTAATCCTCTAACTCCTTTAGATTTGGTTCCTTTGCCTATAGGAATATTAAGTAAAATTCAGTCGTTTCCTAAGTCATGTATACACTTATATAGATTCTACTTTTTTTTTTCAATCTATAAAATCACTATCTCTTGATTAAATTAGCATATTTCTCAATCAAACCAACATAACCAAAAGATGCATTAAACTCAATTCCTCATAAATTATCCATATACTCTAGGTGGTAATAAACATAAAATTAGTCGATAACCCTATACTCTATGCGAAATTAACTAATCTTCAACTACTCTAGTTGATAGGGGTTAAAATCATCACTATTTTTCCAGTTATTTGAGGTTAAATTGAGATACCTTTGTTATAATAAGTAGGAATATTTCTTCCTAATTGACATTTTGCTTGTAAAAAGTATTTTTGATAGATTTGAGTAAATTTCGAGCAAAATTAGAGAATTTCTAGAACACACCTGGCACTAGTCCTGGAAAGTGAACCCAGTGCCAGGTCCACTCTGGTCTGGCTAGTGAAAACAGAGCAAAAAAACTCAAGAAAAAATAGAACACACCTAGTGCTAGGTGGGTTGATTGGATCCGGCACCAGGTCTGCTCTGGAGAGGCTAAATTATGTGCATGAGTTTAGTAATTTTTCAAAAATTTTAGTATTTTTTGATCCTACTCGGCCAAGACCTTTCAAGCAACAAATTTGTCATCAAAGAAGCTATAAAACCAAGAGAAAACACAAGAGAAAGAGAGTGAATCCAAGAGCAAAATTCCCAATCACTCAAAGAAGGAGAGATTCACCATTCAAGGAATGTTATTCAAGAGAGTCTTCAAGGAAGAAGAATGAGGCTTGTCTATGAGTGTTTTCTTTTACCTTTATTTTCTTTTTCTTAAGCAATGATGTATTCAATGTTTTTATTGTAAGTTAATATTATTTTAGAATTTTTTGTTCTGTGTTAATTTAGTTATTTCATCAATTGTTTATCATCTTTGGTGTTTGATTACTTGTTATCATTGATTATTGATACATGTTCTTCTAATTGACATGGGAAAACGATGTTAGGAGTTCATTACATTGATTTTGTATTTATCAAATCTTAATGGACTTAGGAAACAAAGTTAAGCTTAAAGGACTATAGTGATCAAAGATTAGTTGATTTCACCTAGAGCAAAGGGTCATTAGCTAATTTCATATTTATGAGAAATTGAGTTTAATGCACGTTTTGGTTATGTTGGTTTGATTGGGAAATCTACCAATTTAATCAAAATATAGTAATTCCATGGATTGGGAAAAAATGGAGTTTATATAAGTAGATTCATGACTTGGAAAATGATTGAATTTTAGTTTATATTTCTTCATGATGCCAATATGATGATTAATTGAGATAATTGCTAGATGATTCATTATCATTTACTCTAGGGTAATTGTCTGAATTGCATATTCCTACCTTTTTGAGTTGTACATATTTCTTTATATTTCTTTTTATTTTTTTTATCAATTTATTGGGTCAATTAAGCAATGAATGAAAAGTGATTAGTATGTACTCGTTTCTTTGAGGATTGATACTCATTAATTCCCTGTGCTATGCTTACGATGAGTATACTTGGCCGTATATGTATTTTGGGATTAATGTTTTAATTAAAACTTGACTAATGGGTGGATTTAAATTTATTAATTTTTATACACCCAAAATTTATGCATCACTAGTTCTTTAATCTTAAATTCATTTCCTAAGTCCATTAAGATTTAATAAACATGAAATCATTCCAATGAACTTCTAATATCATTTCCCAAGTCAATTAGAAGAAAACACATCAATAACCAATGATAACAAGTAATCAAATGCCAAGAAAAATAATTAATCAATCAAAGATTAAATAAATTCAAAATCTTAAATCTAAGAATAATATATAAATACAATTAAAGAATTAAACTCATCATTGTTCAAGAAAAAGAAAACAAATGAAAGAGATAAATACTCATAGACAAGTTTTTTAATTTTCAATGAAAACTCTTTCCAAAATTAATGCTCCTTGAGTAATTTCTCGAGAGAAAATATTAATGGTGCACTCTAAAGAATATTTCTAAGTCTCCACATTAAGCACACGCTTTTTCCTGTGTAATTAGCCTTATTTATAGGCTTACAAGTTTCCTAAAACTCCAAAACCCAAAAGGAGTAATTTCCTAATCAATTTCCAAACAAAAAATAAAGAAGTCCACCAATTTAATTTGAAGAAGAATTGTCATCTCGGTTTTGTCATTTTGCACTGGAGTCCTTATTCCTATTGAAGCCTAATTTTTCCTTGTCAAAGCCACTAAAAAATATAAGCCAGATTGCACTTCTATTGAATTTAGCTCACCCAAGCCAATTTGCTGAAGACTAAGCCATCGAAGCCATCTTTCTTTTATTGTCAACTCACCCGAGCCGATGGACTTTCTTTTCCACAAAGTAGCTAAAACTGCCCAAGCCATTCTCCTTTTGTTGTCGGCTTGCCCGAGCTGATTCTGCTTTTCATTGGTGAGCTGCAGCTTAGCCGAGCAGAGGCTTGTCTTCTTGTGTTGCATCCTCGCCAAGATGCCATACACCCTCCCAAGGATGTGTTTTTTACTACTTTTCTTCGTTTTAGCTTTTGTTTCTTCCACTGACTGTGTCTTTGTTTTTTCTCTCTTTCGTCTTCTTGTGGAGCCACCAAAATCGAGCCGCTGAGCCATGGCTTCCTTATTAATGCCTCTCACGGATTTAACTCATCCTCCAAGGATTTCAATTGCTATTTCCTTTTCTTTTTTTCTTCAAATTTCAGTTTCCCTTCGCTGGCTTGTTTCTTCTTTTTTTCTGCTTTGTGCTATCTTTCTCCAGACTAGGACCTGCACCAGGTTTGTCTTCCTAGCCTGGTACTAAGTCTTTATTGTAATTTTTTCAATTTTTCTTCAAATTCACCTATTTTTGTATAAAATCACATAAACATAATTTTATAAAAGAAATATCAAATAAGAAGGAATATGACTAGTTATTGTATTAAAAATATCACAAAATATACCTAAATAACTAGAATAATATATGATCATTTAGGCCCTATCATCTACACCAGTAAGAGGGGGGTTTGAATACTTCATCACCTTCATGGGTGATTGTACTAGGTATGGTTATGTTTACCTGATAAGATGCAAGTTTGACTCTTTTAATGAGTTCAAAGAGTTTAAAGCTAAAATGGAGTGTCGGATATGTAAATTAATCAAGACCTTACGATTGAATCGTGGTGGAGAGTACCTTCTTGGTGAATTCAAGGACTACATGGTACATCATGGGATAGTATCCCAACTCACTGTGTCGGGAACACCCCAACAGAACGAAGTAGCTGAGAAAATGAACAAGACATTGATGAAAATAGTCTGAAGTATGATGTCTCATTCTACTATTCAGTGCCTTTTTGGGGATATACCCTAGAAATAGCGGCATATGTTATGAACTTGGTACCTTCCAACATAGTACTGGAGATGCCCTATGAGATGTAGACTGGGCATAAGCCAAGTCTAAATCATCTTAAAATATAGGGTTGTCTAACTTATATACTGATCAAGGGAGATAAGATAGAACCAATATTTGAATTATGATATTTTGTTTAGTATCCAAAAGGAACAAAGAGTGGTTACTTTTATCAACCCTAGAAGCAAATAGTACTTGTGAGTACTAATACTAGATACTTAGAGGATGATCAAAACACACCCACTAAAGGTTTAACAAGGTTGAAACTCGATGAAAAGTTATCTTCTGAATCAACTTCTTCTAACTCGATTATAGAATAAGAAGAGGCACAACCTCTGGAACCTACACAAACAGAGCCTTATCATAGTGGGATGGTATCTAGGGTTCTAGAATGATAGATTGGAGAGGCTTTTGACTTAGTCTCCAACCATCAGGAATAAGATCACACTAGATACGGGGATTCAATTACTGACTAATGCGAGTTTTTTAGTGTCGAAAATATTACCAACAAAATACACAATAATCAAGTTTTAATTAAAATGCCAACCATTAAAACCACACATACGAGCAAGTATACCCATTGTATAGTATAGGAATATCAAGTATTGAATCCCCGAGAACTTAGACTCCTACCTTACTTTATCTAAATCTTTATTATTTAGCCAATAAAATAAGAAGAGAATAAAAAAATAAATGAAGAGAAAAATAGATATAACTTAAGGATGAAAATTCATGCAACTAGACAATTATCTTGAAAACACAATATTGAATCAATTAGCATTCATCATAATTAATTGTCATCTTGGCACCCTATAGGAACTTAAGTAAAATCTAATTGTTTCCCAAGTCATGAACTTACTTATGTAGATTCTACTTCTTTCCAAATCCATGGAATCATCCCTTGATTAATTTAACAGATTTCCCAATCAAACTAAAGCAATCAAAAGATGCATTAAAATCATTCCTCATAAACATGAAATTAACCAATGACCCTATACTTTAGGTGAAATCAACTAATCTTTGATCACTTTAGTTCATTTTCCAAGTCCATTAAGAACTAACAAATATGAAATAAACGCAATGAACTTCTAACATTGTTTCCTTAGTCAATTAGAAGGACACGCATGAATAACCAATGATAACAAATAATCAAATACCAAGAACAACAATAGGTTGGTCAAAATCTCAACTAACTCAAAATCATAATCTTCAAAATAATATACAATTACAATCAAAATATTAAGCACATCATTATTCTAGAAAAGTAAACAAAGGATAAAAGATAGAACTCATAGACAAGCCATTATTCTTCTCTTGAAAACCTCCCTTGAATAATGCCCTTTTGAGTGGTGATTTTGTCTCTGAATAATATGTAGCTAGCTTGGATCCTTCAAATCACACCTTTGCCTTATGTTTTCTCTTGTTTAAATAGGCTTCTAAGAGGGTAAAATTCATTTCATAAGAGTCCCAGGCCGAGTAGAGGTTGAAAAATACTAAAACTATTGGGAAATTACCATATCTGCGCATAATTGGAAAGCTAGTCAACATTGCGTAGATAGGGCTGGCACTGGCTCTATTTGGGAAAGCTGGTGCTGGCTGTGTTCTAGTCGGCCCGATCATACTTTGTTTTTTGAATGATGAAACTCCTATTTTTTTAGATCGGGGGGGCGACGGTTTGTTCATTTTTTCGTTGTTTTCTACAATAAAAATCTAAAATACCATTCCAAGGATAAAATATCAAATATGAAGGAATATGCCTAGTTAGTAAAATAAGTGTATCACAAAACACCCTCAAATAACTAGAAAAATATAGATGAATTTTGTTCCTATCATATACCCCCACACTTGAATCATTACTTGTCCTCAAGAAAAGCTCTTAAAGAAAGAAAAACAAGGCATCCTTTCAAAAAGTTCACTTAGAACAAAATCACAATTACCTTTCAAACTTTAAATATGTCATTGTCATTCTTTCAACCCTTTGAAATCATTCACAAAACATAGTACTAAAGAAGACATATCAAAGCCCTCAAAATCGAATTAAACAAGTTTATACATTAGGATAGGAACATTATTTCACCCTTCAAATAAAAACATGGACAACATGAATCACACAAGTCAAGCTATCTACTAACTCAAGAATTATAAGTCCAAAAATTGTATAACTTAAGTCATGTTTTGAGTAAAACACTCCAATTTTTTCTCTCAATTTTTTTTCAATGACTTAGGGAGTAGACAGCCGCCAGTGCATAGATTTTTCTTCACATACCGTATTGGCCCCCTTATAGTCATCACTCATCATATTTTTCAACAATCTTTCTTTTCTTTTGTATTTGGGAATTATAGCCACAATAAAGTAGATTTTTCTTTAGTGTTCGTATTGGACCCTATAAGTAAGCAAAAACAATACTTTCTCATTGACAATAATCAACTCATTGTACTCAATTTTCAACTCAATTATCAACTCACAAAAATTTTCACAATTTTTTTCCACACACTTTTTTCATTCCTCATCATAACTTAAAGTCAAGCAAAGTTCAACCCCATAATATAAGAGTTAGCCAACAACTTTTCTCAAATTCTCATATTATCCATATTTCAACTAGATGAGTCAAATAATACTCAACTACTAATGCATAAACAAGATTAACCTAAATTCTCACGTCTTAACACATCATAACCAATAAACCATTTTAGTGATAAAAATTCCCCAAATGAAAGACACATCTCATATCTAAAGAAGAAAGATAATCACAACCTTGCTAAGGCCATGAAACCACAAAAATTCTTGAAAAAAACTTTCAAAAAATATATGGAAAATACTTTCAAAACAATAAATCATCCCATTTGTCTTGTATTTTTCTTATTTAAATAAGCTTCTAAAACTTAAAAAATGCGCATCATGTTTTTTAAGAGAAGATTAGGGTCGACTTGGAGTGTTTTACTACCAAGGAGAGTTTAGTTTATAAGTTTTTGAACTAGGTTTGCATACAACTCTTTTATCTGAACAGGGTAATAAAGTCTTTTTAGTTGAACGATTGGTCCCCACCCCAAGTGTCTAAACATGATGTCTAACTTGAGGGCACAGTCTAGTGAGGGTGCAAAAATGCATTCTACTATAATCTTATTGGTAGCCCTCTTAGTGTACCACACTTGGCAGGATGGATTAATGAAATCGGTAGGGTATAGGAATAATGGATCTATGGAAGTAGGAGTATAGGAAGATGAAGCTCTAGCCCATTTAGATGATTGATCCCTCTCTTTAGGCATTGTGAAAGGATATGAAGATCGCTAATCAGGAAGATGAATAAGTTACCACCACAATGTCACAACAATACTCAATAGAATCTAACCACCACAACACAACTTCACACATAATCCCATACTCCACAATATTTAATCAATCCAACATAAACAATCTAAAATAATAATTAACCCAACCTCCTTTCAAAACCTACAAGAACAACAATAGAATGCCACAATGTAAACCATAACATGGTTCCCAACGATTTCACAACCTGATTATAGCATGAAGAAAAAAAAAAACATATCCATATCCCAAGGTAAAAGGAATGTCTATGCATATCATGTGAATCAACAATTACCATAACTAAGAATACATCACCTATGATCATACTTATGGATATGTGGTTGTACAAATAATCCATGAATCCTACTGGTATGCTATTCGAAATAGAATAATGCCATTAAGAGAATCTAATTCAATCATCAATTTCAATACATGCAATTTTCGGCAAAAAATATGCCCAAAAATAGGAAATTTTCAATTACAAGAATTTAACCGAAGTAACGCAAGAAAAATCATACGTTTATGTTCTATAATGCATGGGCAAGCAAATGATGCAATCTTTTTTTATGAAAGCCTTGCTTGACAGGAGGGATTTGAAAGTGGATTTTCGAAGAAAAAGTTGAGATTTTTCAAATTTTGATCCGTTGATTCAACAAAAAGAAGAGGATTTTGTGTTGGATTGATGTTTCTGAAGGTAAAAATAGAACCAGTGGTGTTTGGGGATGTAGAAATCGTGCCAAGTTAAAAGAAAAAAATTGAGCAAAGTTGATTGATTTGAAAACAAAATGGCCAAATCAGCCACTTAAAGTCTGCTTCCTGATAGGGGCCGGTGCCGACCCTGCTCTAGGCCAGAATTTTTTTTCTTTTATAAATAAAAAGATATGAAAATTTGGAAAATGGAAACTATGAAATTGTGAAAAAAAAATATCATAAAAATAATGAATCAAAAACACATGAGGATAAATGACAGCACACAAGAAGTAAATGGATGTCCCGGAAGTTAAAAATAATAAATTAATTTGAATCATTTCTTTCTACGGTTGAGATCACGTAGATTGGTTTCAGTATTGCCTGTGAGGGATCCCTCTTGTCAATCTCTAAGGAGTTTGGTCAGTTGACTCATTTAATTTTCGAGGTTTCACATGGATGCCTCCAAGATTCTTGTGGTTGCATCTACTCCTTGAAATCGAGTTTCCGTATCACTTATCAGTTGATTAACCAACTCTTCCAATGATGGCTTAAGTGATGGTGCATTGTAAGCAAAGAAGGTTGAGTCCTTTCGTTCCCAAAATTAGAAGAAGAATGCCTAGGTTTGTGTTTGGTGGTTCTATGCAAAGTTAGGGTGATTCCTCCAACCAGGATTATAAGTGGTGCTATAGGGATTATTACCTTGTTGACTATTGCCTACAAACGCAGCTTGTTCTTACGATTCTTATGATGATCCCATATTTTGGCACTCATGGTTTGAATGCCCTTCCCCATAAAAGTCACAACTTGCACTCATTACCTGCCATTGGGAAGGAGACATTACCAATTGATCCATCTTTTGCGTGAGTGCTTCCACATTTGCCTCTAAAGCTACCATTGCATCCACCTTGTATGTCCATGGACACGAGCTCGTGACCGTAAACTACCCTAAGCATAATTATTTAGGGACAAATTTTCAATCAAGTTAAATACCTTTTCTGAGATCTTAGAATTAATGGAGCCTCCTGCAGATGCGTCAACTAATTGCCTAGTAGCAAAACTCAAACCACTGTGAAAGATTTGCATTTGCATACCCAAATCAAATCCATGATGAGGACACTTTCTAAGCATCTCCTTAAACCTCTCCGAACACTCATAAAGGTTTTCAAACTCTAATTGTTAGAAAGCATAAATATCAGTCCTAAGTTTGGATGTTCTAGCTGGGGAAAAATATTTTGCCAAAACTTTTTCAGCTAAAACATACTGAGTAGTAATGGATCCGGTTCGCAAAGATTTTAACCAAGATTTTGCTCTATCTCTCAAAGAAAAAAGGAAAAGCCTTAGTTTGATGGCATCCTCAAAAACACCATTCATTTTGAACATGTCACAGATTTCTAAAAAACTTGCAAGGTGGGCATTAGGATCCTCCTCAGCTAACCCATCAAATTGGACCTTGTTTTGGATCATTTGAATTATGTTGGGCTTTATGTCAAAATTGTTAGACTCTATCCTATGTCTCAAATTACCAGTATATAAGAAAACAAATTATGGAGCCTATTCATACAAGGAATATATATACATATTTACATATTAAATATAGACATATATATATATATATATATATATATATATATATAAACATAGTTCAATCAACAAAATTTAAGCTTTCATGATATTTTCCCCTGGCAACGACGCCAAAAACTTGATGTATAAATTTTGGATGTATAAAAATAATTAAATTTAAATACATCTCGTAGTCAAGTTTTAATTTAAACATTAATCCTAAAATACACATACGAGCAAGTATATCCATCACAAGCATAGTAAAAGGAATTAACGAGTATCGATCCTTAAAAGAACAAGTACACACTAGTCACTTTTCATTCATTGTTTAACCGACCCAATAAAGTAATAAAAGAAAAAAAGAAAAAAATATATGTACAATTCAAGGATGTAGAAATCTGTAATCTTGACAACTATCCTAGAAAATATGACAATAAATCATTTAGCAACAATCTCAATGAATTATTGTTTTGGCATCATGATGGAATATAAAGTAAAATTCAATCATTTCCCGAGTCATGAATTCACTTAGATAGACTCCACTTCTTTCCTAATCCATAGAATTACTATCTCTTAATTAAATTAGCAAATTTTCCAATCAAATCAACATAACCAAAAAGATGCATTTAAACTCAATTCCTCATAAATATGAAATTAGTTAACAACCCTACACTCTGGGTGAAATTAACTAAACTTTGATTACTTAGGTTCTTTGGCCTTAACTTCGTTTTCCAAGTCCATTAAGAAGTAGCGAATAAGAAATTAATAAATTTAAATCAACTCTTAATATCATTTTCCAAGTCAATTAGAAGTAAATCTAACTTCATCAATTCTTCTATAACACAAGTAATCAAACACCAGGAACGATAGAAAATTGATTAAATAGCTAAATTAATACAAAAATCATGAATCTCAAAATATTGTCAAATTACAATGAAAATATTAAGTACATCATTATTCTTGAAAAAGAAAACAAATTTAAAAAAAAAAAAAAACATAGACAAGCCTCGTTTTTCTCCCTTAAAGACTCTCTTGAACAATGCTCATTGATTAATGAATTCCTCATTCAATAACTGATTTTCTAATTTGATCCTTCAATTCATCCTTTTATCTTATGTTTTTCTTATTTAAATAGGCTTATAAGAGGATAAAATTCATTCTCCAAGAGTCTTGGGCCAAGTGGAGATTGAAAAATACTAAAACTCTTGGGCAATTACCAAATCCGTGCATAATTGGAAAACTTGCCGACATTGGGCAGATCAGGGCCTACACTAGCTCAGTTTTGCCCAACCGGTGCCGGCCGTGATCTAGCCGGCCCGGTCGTGCTCTGTTTTTTTGAACGACGAAACCCTTGTTTTTCTAGATTGGGGCTAGCGCCAGCTTTGTACGTCACACCTAGCATCGGTCGTGATTTGATAGCAACAATTTTTTTGTTTTTTCACTATTTTCTGCAATAAAAATCCAAAACACATTTTCAAGGGTAAAATATCAAATATGAAGGAATATGTCTAGTTATTACAACAAATGTATCACAAAACACCCTCAAATAACTAGGAAAATATAGATGAATTTTGCCCATATCACATACCCCTACACTTGAACCATTGCTTGTCCTCAAGCAAAGCCGTTAAACAAAGAAAAATAAGACATCATTTCAAAAAGTTCACTTAGAACAAAATTATAATTGCCTTTCAAACTTTATATATGTCCTTGTCATTCTTTCAATTATTTGAAATCATTCACAAAACATAGTACTAAACAAGCCATATCAAGGCCTTTAAAGTTGAATTAAACAAGTTGATACACTAGGATAGGAACATTATTTCGCCCTTCAAGTAAAAATATGGACAATATAAATCATACAAGTCAAGCTATCTACCAACTCAAGAATTACAAGTCCAAAAATTGTATAACTTAAGTTATGTTTTTAGGAAAACGCTCCAATTTTTTCTCTCAAATTTTTTTCAATGACTTAGGGAATCGATAGCCTTCAGTGCATGGATTTCTCTTCACACACCATATTGGCCCCCTTATAGTCATCACTCATCATGTTTTTCGACAATCTTTCTTTTGTTTCTTTTGCTTTTGGGAATTAATAGCCTCAAGAAAGTGGATTTCTCTTTACTATCTGTATTAGCCCCCATAATTTAGCAAAAAAAAAAAAAAAACTTTCTCATCAACAATAATCAACTCATTTTGCTTAATTTTCAACTCAATTATCAACTCACAAAAAATTTCACAATTTTTTTTCCACACTCTTTTCTCATTCCTCATTATAACTTATAGTCAAGCAAAGTTCAATCCCATAATATAAGAGTTAGTCAACAACTTTTCTCATATTCCTCACATTATCCATAATTAAATTAGATGAGTTAAATAAAACTCAGCTACTAATGCATAAATAAGATTAACCTAAATTGTCACATTCTAACACATCCTATCTAATAAACTATTTTAGTGATAAAAATCCACCAAATGAATGACACATCTCATATCTAAAGAAGAAGGATAATCACAACCTTGCTAAGGCCATAAAACCACAAAAATTCTTGAAAAACATTTTCAAAAAATATATGGAAAATACTTTCAAAACTAAACATGATGCCAAATGGAGCTGGAGTCGGCACCGGCTCAGCCATGACCTGCCCAATGTCGGCGAGCATTCCAATTTTGCACAGATTTAATAATTTCGTAAGAATGTTGGTATTTTTCGATCTCTACTCGGCCCAGAACTCCTAGTGAATAAATTTTAGCATCTTAGAAGGCTATTCAAATAAGAAAAACACAAGGCAAATGTGATTTATTGCTAAGGAATAAGGGAACCAACCCGGGACGAGTCGAATGTTCTAAGTGCTTACGCACCTCAGCCTCAAAATCACCGCTAGATTGGGTTTGGGAACTACCAACACAAGTTTAATGTGGTGGTGCAGGATGCTCTTCTTCTTCGAGTGGAAGTTCGACTCGTCCCGAGTGTTGCACATCAAAAGGTCGAAACCGCCACCTTACCTCCGTACTATACTGATAACTACAGCTAGTAAGTGTTTGCTGAGTAACCATATCACGCTCCATTGTGGTTTCAGTAAGTTCCCTCTCCAAGCTAATACTAAAGGTTTCAAGAATTTTCATCATTACAAGGAGGAAGACAAAAGTTTTCGTGGAAAGGTGAGATTAAACCACGTCCTGCATGGATTGAATAATTAAATGAGTATGCGGGATAGGTTGAGTATGCGTAATCCTATGAAAAATATACAAGTCAATATACGGGACTTACTGAACCCACTGGCTTTTGGAACAATATTGTAAGCAAAGATATAGACTACGATGCATAGGTTGGCTTCAAGATCATTGTTAGAGTAAAAACCTGCTTGTCCTTTGGGACCTCTCCTATACAGTCTCAAGGCAGCTCTAGTATCACTTACTTTTCACTCAGGATCAGACAATATCTTTTGGTTGTTGTGATCTACAGCTAACCAATGACCTTCATTATTTACACAGAGGATGCAGCTAGTATCTCTATCTAAAAAGGTGGGGTGCCTTTTACTCTAGTCTTAATGCTCTCAAGATAGTTAGTGCGTTTTAGGACCACATTTGCATAAAACTCTTTTATCAGAATAGGGCAATAAGTCCTTTTTACTTGAACAATTGGTCCCCATCCCAAGCGTCTAAACATTATGCCTTGAGGGCGCGGTCTAGTGAGGGTGCGAAAGTGCACTCTGCTATAATCTTATTGGCAGCCCTCTTAGTGTACCACTCTTGGCAGGATGGATCAATAAAATCAACAAGGTGTAGGAACAATAGATTTATAGAAGTGGGAGTAGAGGAAGATGAAGCTCTAGCTCCTTTAGATGATTAACTCATCTCTCTAGGCATGGTGAAAGGATATGAAGATGACTAAGTTACCACTACAATGTCACAACAATACTCAATAGAATCAAACCACCACAACATAACTTCATTTCAACATCTACAACAGTGATTAAGCTAACCTCCTTTCAAAATCAGCAAGAACAACAATAGAATGCGACAATATAAACCATAACAAGGTTCCCAATGATTTCACAACTTGATTAGAACATGAAAAACATATCCATATCCCAAGTCAAGAATAAGGGCTATGCGCATTATCGAATCATCATGAATGCCTTAACAAAACAATTGCCATAACCAAGAATATACTACCTATGATCATACCACGAACATGTAGTTGTAAAAATAATCCATGATTATACTCTCATGCTATTCTAGTTATAATAATGCCATGAAGAGAATTTAATTCAACCATCAAGTCTAATATATGCAATTTTTGGCAAAAAATATGCCTAAAAATAGAAAAATTCTAATTGCAATAATTTAACCATAAGAATGCAAGAAAAATCATAGATTTGTGTTCTACAATATATGGGTAAGCAAAAGATACAATCTTTTCTATGACATCCATGCTTGACAGGAGGAATTTGAAAGTAGATTTTTTGAAGAAAAAATTGAGATTTTTCGAATTTTGATTCGTAGATTCAACAAAAACAAGAGGATTTTATGTTGGATTGATGTTTTTGAAGGTAAAATGGAACCAGTGGTGTTTAGGGGTATAGAAACGGCATCGAGGGAAGTTGATTGATTTGCAAGCAAAGTGGCTAAATCGGCCATTTAAAGTCTACTTCTTGACAAGATCCGGCGCCCTGCTCTGGGCTGGAATTTTTTATTTTTTATAAATAAATAGATATGGAAATTTTGAAAATGGAGACAATGAAATTATGAAGAAAATATGATAAAAAAATAATAAATAAAAAAACACGAGGATAAATGAAAGCACACACAAAGTAAATAGATGTCCCCAAAGTAAAAAAATAATAAATCAATTTGAATCATTTCTTTCCATGGTCGAGATCACAAGGAATGGTTTTAATATTACCTGGGAGGGATCCCACTTGTTGACTAATTTGATTTTTGAGGTTCTGCATGGATGCCTCCAAGTTTCTTGTGGTTGCATCTACTCCTCAAAATCGAGTTTCCGTATCACTTACCAATTGATTAACCAACTCTTCCAATGATGGCCTAGGTGGTGGTGCATTGTAAGACAAAGAAGGTTGAGTCCTTAGTTCCCAAAATTAGAAAAAGCTTGCCTAGGTTAGTTTTGGTTTTTTCATGCAAAGTTAGAGTGATTCCTCCAACTAGGATTATAAGTGGTGCTATAGGGATTATTACATTGTCGACCAATATCTACAAACGCAGATTGTTCTAATGATTCTTGTGGTGACTCCATATTTTAGCACTCATGGTTTAGATGCCCTTCCCCACAAAAGTTACAACTTACACTCACTAACTGTCATTGGGAAAAAGACATTAGCAATTGATCCAACTTTTGCATGAGTGCTTCCATATTTGCCTCTAAAGCTACCATTGCATCCACCTAGTGGTGTACTATATGGACATGAGCTCTTGACTATGAACTACCCCAAGCATAATTGTTTGTGGTAAAATTTTTAATCAAGTTAAATACCTCTTCTCGGGTCTTAGAATTAATGGAGCCTCCTGTAGATGCATCAACTAATTGCCTAGTAGCAAAACTCAAACCACTATAAAAATTTACATTTGCATATCCAAATCAAACCTATGATGAGGACACTTTCTAAGCATCTCCTTAAACTTCTCCTAACACTTGGAAGGTAAAAATACCAATCCTAAGGTTTGATGTTCTAGTTGGGGGAAAATATTTTGCCAAAAACTTTTCAGCTAAAACATGCCAAGTAGTAATGGATCCGGTTGGCAAAGATTTTAACCAAAAATTTGCTCTATCTCTCAAAGAAAAAGGGAAAAGCCTTAGTTTTATGACATCCTCAGAAACAACATTCATTTTGAACGTGTCACAGATTTCTAAAAAACTTGAAAGGTTGGCATTAGGATCCTCCCCAAGTAACCAATCAAATTGGGCTATGTTTCTGATCATTTGAATTATGTTAGACTTTATTTCAAAATTTCTAGCCTTAATCCTAGGTCTCGTAATACTTGAGCGTGTACTTGAGATTGCGGGATTCACAAAGTCATCCATAGTTTGCCTACCATTACCACTATGATCTCTATTGTTGGGTTGGTTAACCTCCATGTCTTTAATTACCCTTTCCCTTACAACTATTTGGACTTTTGTGAGGATTCTCTTGATCTCAGGATTACGATTTACTATGTTGATTTTAGATCTTCGGGCTATATACTAAGGGTAATATTTACAGAAAATAGAAGATAGTAAGATTATGGAATTTACAAGTTAGTTAGTAAGTACATATTCACAAATTAAGTTAGAAAAATTACAACATGTAGGGACATGAAAATACAAGTATATAAGAAAACAAATTATGGCACTTATTCATACAAAGAACATATATACATATTTACATATAGACATATAAATATATAAATATGGTTAAATCAATAAAATTCAAGATTTCACGATATTGGTCCCGAACAACAATGCCAAAATCATGATGCGTATTTTTTAGTGTCGAAAATATTACCAACAAATTACACAATAATAAAGTTTTAATTAAAATACCAACCACTAAAACCATGCATAGTGGTTGGTATTTTAATTAAAACTTGATTATTGTGTAATTTGTGAGTAATATTTTTTACACTAAAAAACATGCATTAAGTTTTTGGCACCGTTGTCGAGGATGGGCACTATCGGAAACACTCGAGTCTTGTTCATTTAGCCTTTGTTGTGTTTTTATAGATCGCTAACTTTTGTGTTTAGGTAGTTTGTGAATATTGTTAATTTGTATATTTTTCTTTTCGTTATTTTTTTCTTTTTCTTTTTTTATTTTTATTTTCGATTTCAATAAAGGATTTGCCACTCCTAATAGTAGGAGAGTATATCTAAGGGCCACTTGTAGAAATCACTACTCATGAAGTCATTGGCCAAGGTGACTATGTGCTGGAAATAGTTCCAAATTTGATACACATATTGAGTCATGGATTTCTTGAACAAGTACCAAAAAGAAGAAAGAAAATCTAGGCTTTTATAAGCTCAAGGATCATCATACACAAGGTAAAAATCTTATCTTCTTGAATAATAGTTGTTAAGTTAATTATGAGGATTATTTTGGTGTATATTTTTATAGGAAATTGATGTGAATTTTGAAATATGCATGAAGAATAATCATGTTTGGGGGCTCATTTTGTATGCTATATGTGGCAGTGAACATGGGAGTATATGTGCTATATTTTGTATGGTATTTAAAGGTGTCATAAAGGTGTTTTGAAGGGTTGTTCTTAGCTATAAAAGTAGTAGAAGAAGATAAAATAGAACATGGTTTAGTTGTTGAGAAAATAGGGGATTTATTTTATGTTCTTAAGGCTGCTATTTTTATTATCATGTTACTGTTTTGTTTATCAATTAGACTAAAGAGTATTGTGAGATGTTTGAATGATAAATAAGATGTTAGAAGGATTAAATGGTATATATGTTATACAGAGAAGTGAAGAGAATGGATTATGCAAAGAAACGGAATAAAAGCATAAATTCTGTTGGCATAGATTTCAACCAGATCCGAATAACCAATAAACTTAATGAAATGGCTTCTTATTCTAGAACTCCATGACTCGGGATTTTTAGCTAAATGTCTTAGAATAATTTTAAGACCGATTTGACATGATTTGGATTTGTAGATAGGAACTTACGACATAAATATAAAGGCTGCTACTTCAGTGACGGGATTAAAGTGTTGAGATATCACGAGTAGAAATGAATGAAATGGAAGGAAAGATTGGTATTCTATGAATTGGAATTCATAAAGGAATGTTTTGGGGACATTTTGGAACCAGTTTAACATTAATTAGACTTGTGAATCAAAAGTTATGATATACATAAACTAGAGTGCCAAGGATGAGGAAATGCAGAATTGGTTTAGAAAAATAAATTCATGTGTTAATCTCATGCGTGTTGTTCGATGTATGAATGATCAAGAAAGCATGTGAAAGCTTTGTGTACATAATTGAGGAATAAGATAATGTAATGGACTCGAATGATCTCAAAGGAGTATATTTCATTTATAGCATGAGATAGAGAAATAAGAAATTAAGTAATTTCCTTAATAACGCATCTTTGGTAAAATGCATTGGTTGTGAATTACTAGAATACTAAGAGAAATGTGGAATGATGTTCGGTACATGTTATTCATCCTAAAGGCTTTGTGAAAGGCTAGAAGCGATATATATTACCATATCGAGCTTGGACACTAGGTGAGTCCCTCGATTTTCAAAATCGTAATAGCTAAGTGTTATTTTTAGAAAAAGATAATGTTTTCCAGATATTGAAATATTTTCCTGATATATCATGACATGAACCTTATACTTGAGCTGATAGTATTATTAAGCACTTGTTTTCTTGAACATGATGATACAAAACATCTCGTGTGACACTCTCGATTTCCAATAATGGCTTTAGCTAAGTGTGTTTCGTGATATGAAAAATATTTTCCTACTCAAGTATGAATTTTCTACATGAATCTAGGAATGAAATATTATGAACCTTGAATTCCTGAGAACATCATGAATCTTGATTTCCTGCACACGAAATTCCTATTTACAGTATCCGACTAACTTAAATACTTGGTGTATGCACTAACTTGAATACTTAGTGTAAGCACTGACAATACTAGACATATACACTAACTTAAAAACTTGGCCTATGCACTAACTTGAATACTTAGCGTAAGTACTAACAATACTTGGCATATGCACTAACTTGAATACCCGACGTATGCACTAACTTACATACGTGGTTCAAGCCCTAATAGTACTTGATCACTTGAATACTCGTATACTTGAATATCTAAATATTTGGTATAATTACTCACTACTTCTTGAATACTTGAATTAACTTATTTTCACTTTGAATTCTCAAATACTTGATTTAAACTATTTTCACATGTGAATTTTTGGACAAGCTTGTCTATATTACAAATTACTCCTCATGAGTTATTTACTGTGGAAAAACACTAGTATACACAAGATTCACTGAGCCATATGCTTGCACGTGTGTTATTTTTTCTTTGAAAATTTTTAGGAACTAGAGACGCAGGGGAAGAATAGTGGAATCCTAGATGCTTGTACTATGTCTTTGTGAAACCCCAGTCAAAACCAACCTTAGAGTGAGAGGGTTGGGATGCATATCATAATTTATTGCATGTTTAAATATATTTTTAAATGATTTTCTATGCTTTGGATTTGAGTTTTATTGTCTCGAAGGCTTGGTTGTGAGTATTGCTTGAGAAGGGTAAAATAGTAATTTTTGCTTGAGGTGGAAAAAGGGAGACAACTTGAGGATTGAATAAGAAAATATTTTTTTTTTGAGAGAAAATAAGAACAAGAGTTGTTGTGGTTTAGTGGTTAGAGCCTTAAAATTAATTCTTGAGGTCTTGGGTTCAAATTCCATCATAGGAGCTTTAGCTTGATTAAATTTTCTTTTTGCTTGGGAAGTATCATTTTCGGCCTTAGTGGTGTCTGGAGTATGGTAGAGATGTTGTCCTATGAGAGGCATGATAGGAGTCTTCAAATCCTACTCATTTGTTCTACACAAAATTCCTAAGAGGAATTCATTTCCTCTTGATCCTTAATTTTCCTATTTCTCAATTCATTACTTTGTTCTAGCCAATTTCTTTCCAGAAATTCCAGTGAAGTGCTGTGGCTTTGTAGAATCAAAATGTCTTAGTGGAAGACATTTTATGGTCTGAAAATGTGGAGGAGATGTGAAAGATTCCAAGGGGATAAATTCCTTTAGTGAACTTTCTAAAAATTCATTCTAGTTAGGTTCATCTTCCTTCTTAGAATGAACTGAAATTTTCTAGCTTCTTGTACCTTCAAGTTGTCGAAACTCTTAGCTAATATTCCCTCCTAAATGCTGCCAGAAAAATGGCCTTTTGGATCAACTTGCAACTTGAATTTCTCTAACCATTTTCGGACTGTACAAGTTGGTGCAAAACCAAAAAAATCCCTGGGCAAATCGCAGCTTTGGAGGTCCAAAACCAAGCTGTTTTCTTCCAGTTTTTGTTCAGTACCTTAGCCATGTTTTTCTTCCATGAAGAAGGCTGGAAACCAGCCTTGAAAACCCCTGAAACTCCCCTTCAAAACCTCTGCAAATCAGCTGGAAAGATGGCAGCTAAAACTGCCCATAAAAAAAATTCCAGCCTTGCGAAAAATACTGTGCAGTAGTTTTTCCAGCTTTGTTTCCTAATTCTCTCCTAGCCAAAGCTCCATCCTTTTTCTGCACAAACCACCCTTAAACCACCATTAACTGAACTCCATTATCCTCCCTAAGTACTGCATGAAAAATCCAGTCATGGCTGCCAGAAAATCTCTCCAACAAATCTCTGCAATCATGCTTCATTAGTTACCAAAATTCCAGCCACCATAATTTAGCAACCTTCCATAAAATGTTCCTCAAACAACCAGACTTATTCCTCACCATTTCACTCCATCTTTTCAGCCACCATTACCCCTCTTGAATCAGCTTTCATCCAGCAGAAACACTGCACAAAAATTCAGCCATGGTAGACTTCCAAATGCTCTCCAAGAATCAAAGATATTCTTGAATATTTAGTTTTCAAATATGCTTCTCAAAAATATTCTTCAAGGATTCTAACAACTAGCCTTTCATTTTCTCTTCCAAATCAAAGAATCACCTTCCTAAACCCTACAGAAATTTTGGCCAGCCCTAACCTCTTCAGAATTTCGGCAGCCTCCATCCAAAAACTCTCTATTCCCTTCAACCTTCAAGAACACACAATACACCAAGAACACCTACTTCTTCCTTTCACCTAGTACCTATCCAAATCACTTCAAACTACTTCTAAAACTCTAGAATTCATCTACTTACTGCTGTAAGTCCATCAATACCATTCTTAACATCAAACTCCAAAATCCAACTTGCTAGTTTGGATAAAAAACCAAAAATTTTGTGAAGGCTCAAGGACACCATCAAGGTAGGTTTGTTCTAACAACTCCATCTTCTCTAATCGTGATCTCTAATGAATATATATATATGAATAAACCTACTAATGGTCTCTCTCTCTCTCTCTCTCTCTCTCTCTCTCTCTCTCTCTCTCTCTCTCTCTCTGGTCGAACCTCTCTCCTCCTTAGCCGGATGATTTCTTCTCCAATGGTCATGCTTCCTTCACCTTCTTTGGTCAGATTTAGACATCTAGGAGTTGAGACTTATTCAAAACTCCTTCAAGGAAATTCATCAAGCAAGTAAGCTTTCTTTTAACCCTTCTTTTAATTCTATATTCATGTCTCTAGGATGTATTGGTAGAAGGTGGATTGTGGATAGGATTTGAGTATGTATTGTTGAGATTGAAGCATGAATATATGTATGAATATGAAGGAGATGGGATTTATGAATGGATGGATTATCTTGGTTGATTGTATGATGATTTGAGGTTTAATGCATGCCTCTATGATTAAGTATGCTAGAGATTATGTCACATTTGGTGAATATGATTTACATTCATGTTGGATTGTTGAAGCTATGATCATATTTATGCTAGTATGGGTTAGATCATGTCTTCATAAATTGAGATCTATGCTTGTATGCATGATTTGGATGATTTGATGAATTGAAGGATTGTATATAATCATGATTGTGAATAGCCATGGAAATATGATCGTGATCTAGTTGTCCCTAAGCTAATTTTTATTTCATGAATAAAATATTTAATAATATGATTTTGCTAGTAATTTTGAAAAAACCCTAGGAAGGGTGGATTTGGATTATTATATATATAAAGGATATTTTAGTCAAATAAATAATAGTTTTGATGGAAAAATAAAATATATCGATATTATATAAAAATAATAAAATCAACTAAAGCCTTTTTTTCTTTTTTGAAATAATCATAATTAGTAAAATACTTATTATTAAAATTTAATTATTATCTTTTAATCAAAACCTATTGAAACTTATTTATTATTTTCCAAGCAAGGCTCATTAAAATTCATTTTCAACTAACTTTAGTTATCAATTATTTTCTAACAGCTAAATTATTAATAAATCATTATTTTTCCTAAAAACCACCTAAGACTCTTCATCAAATAAACTCTAATTTTTCTTATCAATATTTAAACATTTAACTTATTAGTACTTATTTCCCAAAACATTAATTATTTTAAATATCAAATTATCGTTAGCTTATAAACCTATTTACTTATTGTTTGGCCTTATAGCTTGGTACACTAGGATCATGATAGTAGTAAGTTGAGTTGTTTAAATTGAGAAAGTGAATTTTGGCTTAAGTTTGATTATGGTTTGTATTTGCTCATGCGGGGTTAGGTCAGCAGTTGGAGACCTTTTTATTGTGAGCAAGAATCAGGTAAGCTCCTGCATAAAACCTGATTGATGAAAATTGTTTAATTATGGCAAGCCAAATGTAGAGGGCATTGACACTCATCTTTGTAAAGGCAATTGAGGATTGTCTCCTATCTTATTTCCGTCAAACAAATTATTTGAAAACTAATAAACAGATTTATTCAAACTCAAAACTCTTTCTAAAACTGATTTTGACAAAGACTTTGGAAACCCCTAATTGCCATGTTCAAGTGGAACTATGTTTTGTTCATTTTTCCCCCCAAGTGGGATATGTTACGTTGAGTACTCAATAAGGGTGGACTACTGGGCTAGTCTTTGAGGGGTTAGGGTAAGTCCCTCAATAGGTGGTCACCTCTGAGGGGTGAGTCCTTCCTGGATAAGACGACAGTCCAGTAAGTCATGCCAGTCAAAGCTAGCAGTGTTCTTTTTCAGTCAAGTGATTGTGTTTTCCCGGAATGGACACCCGGTTGTTGCTTGGGTATAGAGAAGGAGGAGTATCTTGCTCAGTAGGCCGATCACCTACTTTTGTCATTCTACACAAAGTGTGGCATTCTGACTGGCAGTATGCACAAAGTGTGGCATGCTGACCATCCGGTTATGGGGCCTAACGTATGGTAACCCGTAATCCTTTCTTTCGAGTGGTTGATTTTATAAATTATGTATGGCTGGAAATTCCAAAACACCACTCTTGTTTTTTACTGATATTTATTGCTTGCCAGTAATCTCTTATAAAGAATTTTATACTTTGCATTCACGAACTGTTTTCACTGAACACCCAAAGCACACATGGACTTACTGAGATTTTTGTCTTACCACCATTTTACCATGATTTCAGGTTGATCCTGCTGTGGGGATGAGTAGCTAGATTATACCTGCTTTGGAAGATTTTCTGATGATTTATTTTTGTGTAATGTTTTGGGGAAATGAGAGTGGATAAATTTTATTTCGGATTTGTTTTTGGTATTTTGGGATGTAATAAATTTTAAGTTCATGTATCATTTATATTTCGCTATTTCATTTGTGTGACCTAGTTATAAAGACCCCTTGTCCTTTGGATGGGGCGACATCCCCGGCCCTGGTAGGCCTAGGTAGCGGGATGTTATAGTCTTGGACCTATTGTGATTTGAATATTTGTATCCGAGATCAAACGCTATATATTTTTCTACGATTAATAAAAGTATTTTAAGAAACTTTTCACTGTGTATTTAGTTAAGTTCATTATAAAATTATTTTATTTGGGAAACCAAATAGGGTGACATCCCACAAAAGTAAGCCCACTATGTTGTTGAAAAGTAGAGTGTTACAATTGGTATCAGAGCGTAGCGGACTTTATGATGTACTCCATTATATCTCGTTAGAGGTTGTGCTATACTTCATCAGACATCCCACAAAAGTAAGCCCACTATGTTGTTGAAAAGTAGAGTGTTACAATTGGTATCAGAGCGTAGCGGACTTTATAGTAGGATGTCTGATGAAGTATAGCACAACCTCTAATGAGATATAATGGAGTCCATCATAGTATATTGAATGTAGATATATACAGATAAAGAATTGATAGAGTTGGATATTGGACTAAATAGGATATATGAACTTGAGGTATCCCAAGTTGGATAAGATCTTTTTTGATGAGTTAGAAGTAGACAAAGTTGAGATAAGTTTGATATCTTTGGAAAGAGGTCTATACTCCCAACTTGGACAACAGTAAAGAGATTAAGGTTAAGGGAATACTCAAAATTGATCACTCAAGGAATAAATACTGACTTTGAACTTTCTATTTTGGGATCAGTAGTGGTAAAGAGATGAGTAGAGAATTTTATACTCACGGACCTTATATATACAGTACAATATAAATGGTATAGATGGGGATATATGCACCATGGAATAATATTTTGAACATTAGAAACTCTATTTTATTGCAATATTTAGAAGGGTGCGATCATACCAGCACTAATGCATTGGATCCCTTCAGAAACTCCGATGTTAAGTGTGCTTGGACGAGAGGAGTACTAAGATAGGTGACCCTAGGGAAATAACTATAGAAGTTGGCAGGTAAAGACCTGGAGCAATTTGAGGAAATGAAAGAAGACTATAAATGTATAAAAGTGTAAGCACAAAAGAACTAGATAGCGCTCATATAACACCCCAATATCTACGTACCCCAAAAGGGGTAGCGATGTCACCCCGTCCATATGACAAATGGTCTTTATAATAGGGTAATAGAAAATGGAAAACACAAACTAAGTTAAAAAATTTTACAATGCAAAGCAATACTTAAACAAGTCTTAGAATAAATAAATAAATTTGAAAAAAGTAATTACAATCAAATCAAGAAAATAAGTTCTTCAAGTCTCTAGGCAACTCAATCTTCAAGGCATGATTTCCTGAAAACATGGCATAAAATGTGGTGAGAAATATTTCTCAATAAGTCCTGTGTGTGCTCATGATAAGTAAAGAAACATTTCATGTATGTAGCTTTTGAACAAATCATAATAAAAATCTGCAAGTTTAAATGATTAATTTTGAACAATAAGTGGTAATTTTATTTGCATTTCAAATAAAAGACCTCATCATTGTAAAGAAATAAACCACTGAGATATAGGTAACCATGAAACCCTGCATTATAGCCTTGGCCATGAAACCCTATATCATGTTCGTGTATTGTGAAACCCTGCATCATAATACAAGTGGGTGATTAGCCCACTGGGTAAGATAATCTTATATCTCTACACCCTCCTTACTGATTGTCCATTCCGAAGAAAAACAGTCCACATGGATTGAATTGCTAGCACGGACTGGCTTGACTAACTAGAACTGACGGCTTGTCCAGATAGAGCTCGTCCCTCAGAGGTGGCTACCTACTGAGGTCTCACCCCGACCCTTCAAAGATTAGTCATAGTAGCCTACTCTTATTAAGTCCTCAACGTTACATTTATCTCTCTTAGGGAAAATTCAACAAAGTGTGTCATCTTGAAATTGCAATTATGGTTCTAGGTAGTCTAAGTTTAAATCTAGTTTAAATAAAATTTAACATTTTTCTTTGGAAAACCTTTGCCTGCTAAAAACTATTTTGTTTTAATAAGAGGTGCAAAATATCCATAATTGGAACCTAAAGAGTAACTTTATAGCAAACATCATATTTGACTTGAAAGAGCACTTTAGTTCAAGAAGTAGTTTTATACAAGGACTTATCTTATTCTTTTATCTGATCGATAAAACTCCTAGTGTCTTGATCAAAGAAACCTAGCCCCGTCTGGAATACAAAGTACATATCACTTTTGGCCAACAATTGTTGTAGCATATATGCGTAAACAAATATATAACTTCAAACTCCAAGTTTCACCTAACTCAGACAAATTCCCATTCAATACTTACATTGTCAAAGCATCAATAGAGTTCGATTTTGCAAAACCAAGTCAACGATCAATTTGGTCCAACTAATATCCTCTATTCTTATCATATCTTGTCAAAGCTGAAAGCATAACCCCAAACACCAAATATTCATAATAACATATTCAATCTAATATTCACTAATAATGTCAATAACTCCTATTGATAGCAACATCCAATAATATACTACAAGTACCGTCCATTAAGGCTAAACAATATGCTCTTTAATAACTAGTAAATGAAAATAATTGTTTGTAATATAAAATAATAATTTTATAGGTAATAAACTTCATATTACATATAAAATTGGTAAACTGTATGTATATGTTCTTTTAGAGAACAATGACTACTTAATAGTTACAAGATATTAAAAAAATAGTAGTTCATTAATACTAGATAATGGTTCTAATATTAATTGATATTTGAACATACTAGAATTTTGGTATCGATATTAGAAATGAAGATAATTTTTTACGATGATATTAAAGTAACATAAGTAACAACAACAACAACAACAACAACAACAACAATAATGCTCAAAGTAGTAGTAGCAGTAAAAATATATATATATATATATATATATTATTATTATTATTATTATTATTATTATTATTATTAATGGTTATAATAGCAATGGAAGTAGTAGTAGTAGTAGTAGTAGTAGTAGTAGTAGTAGTAGTAATAACAACAACAAAAATAATCATCATAATCATAATATCAGTTATTAAATATTTTCCAATAGCAACAATATCTTAAACAAAAAGCTTTATCAATTATCAAAATTTTGTATATATATATATATATATATATATATATATATATATATATCACATCAATAAAATTAAAGTGCTTGTTATAAATGATAGCAAACTAAAATTAATGTTTTGAGCAATAATAATAACCCTATAGTAGCATCTAGATCATTCATAACATAAATGGCATATGTTTAATTTCTATTCAGAGAGTTGCATGCTCCATATATCATCTCATCTCGTATCTCTCATCCAACATAACAAAGATATCATAATACATCCACAACGATTATTATATCTTAGGATATAAACAACATAAATAGCAACATAATATCTTCCATCCTCTATCCATTGAAATCACATATTCCAATATTTTCTCCCCAAATATCATCACAACAAATCATCATAGATCATCTCAACACTTCATCTTAATATTATTGTACATAACTTGAGTTCATGAAAGCGAAAGGTTAAGCAAGAGTTATTTGTTTGAAAATCAATCTGTTTGAAGGGAATGCTTTTGGTGTCCAAGAAATCTTTATCGCTTCAACGTTCAAGCCTCACACATTTGAGTAGGTTCTTCTTGATTCTTCTCTAACCCATCTCAATTAAATCTTGACTGATTTGATGTTAAAATCTAAAATTTAGGGAAGAGTTGAAGGTGCTCTACTCGTTTGGATAGTTTGGAGTGATTTGTGATACCTGAAAATGAATAAGATGTAGAATAGTGCAAATGTGTTTTCTTGGTGTTCTTGCTAGAGCAATGAAGTGAATGAGAGAAATTTAGGAGTGTTCTAGATTGAGAGTGGCCGAATGGGTGCTACTCTATTGGTATGTTTCGTTTAGCTAGCTCTCGTAATATTTCTGGGAGCTAAATGAGGTGTTTTGAATTTGAAAATCCTCAAAGAAGTGCTGGAAAATAGATGTGATATATTGTTAATGGAACTTGTTGGAGAGAGATGAATAAATGAAGAAGAATGGAGATAGGAAATTATGATGTTCTTGTGCTTAAGCTGGCCGAAATTTATGAGGATTGGCGGCTAAAATTCTAGTTGCTCCAAATGAGGTTTGCAGCTACATTAATTGAGAGTTTGAAGGAGAATTTCATGGTTTTTAATTTTAAATTCAAGCCAATTTGAATAGAGAAAAACTAGGAGAGTTTAAAGGTATTTTAATGGTGTTCTTCAGTTAAGGAAAAAGAAGAAAAGAAATCTATTTTTTTAAAATTCTGGTGACATAAAGTTCAAAAAACATGGAGAGATTGTACGAAGTGGTTTAGTATTTCATTTTAATTCAAAGAAGTTTGAATTGAAGATTTGCAGCTTGTTTTTTGTAGCATTTATAGGCAAGTTTGGGGTTATTGGCCAGCTGAGATGCAAGTAGAAGATGATGAAGTTGTCATGTTGAATACCATTTGTGCAAAAATAAGAAGAAAATAATCTTAAGAGAAAATTATGGTGGCTTTTGAAATAAAAAAAGGGTGCAAAAATTATGCTATTCTTGTCCTTTTTCCTTCCTATGTTTTGGCCACTACACTCCAACGAAAACTGTTATTTTTTGGAGTTAAACTAACCTCAAGAGTTCAAAATATAAACTAGTAAGTTGGGATGTTTTCAAAAACAAGAGAATTTTAATTTAAACTATTTAGGACTTAACCACTAAAATAGGAAAGCTAGATTCGCCTTAAGACAAGAATAAATAAATAAGGAAAATCTAATCTTTAAAACCTCTTAGAACATCATTCCAATATCCAAGGAATGCAAGAAAATATTTAAATAATGATTGGATGATAATATTTGGTCCAAGAAGTAGGAGAGATGAAAACTAAAATAATCTTGTCACCAATGGGATTTGAGTTCAAGCACTTAGGAATTAAACACTAAGCTCTAACCATTAACCATATTAATTATTATTTCTTATTTCACAAAATAATTCTCTTCCCTCCTAACTCCAAGCTTCTCCTAATGATACGAATCTTGCGTGGCTTTTCTTGGTGTTGTAGGTGTTCTAGTTGGCTATGTGTTCAGCTCAACTCAAAGGGACCAAAAACAGAGATTCTTGTGACAAAAAGGAGAAACCAAAAATAACAACCTACCCTCTATCAAACCCTTGAAGAACTAAGCTTGAAAGACCCTCAAGTAAAGCAGAAAGTTTTGCTATAATCTCACCCCAATATCCTTGAAGCAACAAAGGCAAGTAAGAACAAATACAATAGAGAAAATAGGTACCCAAATATTGAAATTCAAACAAATCTTAGAAGAACAAAGCAACTAAGACCCATTCAAAAAAAAAAAAAACAAAATTGGATTATCCAAAAAATTTATAGACTCATACATAAGGAGGACTAACCCTTAAGCTTAGTCTTGAACAAGATGAACAACGAGGCTAGGGCCTCTCAAGATTCTCTCTCAAATTTAAATTGAAGTAAAGTGTATTGTGTTATCAAATTACTAAATGTGTTATTTATACTATCCTAACCCCAGCTAAGTAATCCCCGAGATTTAATTACAGTTTAAGGTCATAATAAGTCTTTACATGCAATTAAAATTGAAAAAAATCGGAGAAAACATTAAAAAATGAGGCAGTCATTGACTACCCAAGGGGAAGCCGGTGCCAGTTTGGACATCACAACTGGTGCCGGCTAGGTTCTGTCTTCGGGCCGGTCTTATTGTGATTTGAGGCGGCTGCTGGGGCATATTTGAGCCAGCACCAGTTTGGCTGCTAGGAGTCGGCACCGGCTGTCCTCTGGAAAATTTCCTTTGGTCAAGTTTCATCTACCTTTGCTGCTGGCTTGACTTCTTGTTGGGGTCCTTTGTGGATGGTCATCAACATGAACTCTTGGCTAGCTTCCTCAACCTTCCAATCCTCTTTTATCCTCAAGCATGGTTTGATGATCAATTGAAAATCATCTTGAAGCTTCTTAGACCTAACTCTTGTCATTGGACCTTGTCCTCCATGATGAAGTGGAGTCTCATCACCTAACATTACGTTTCCCAAAACGTCTTAATTCTAAATAAAATTCCTAATCACCATAAACACTCATTGAGCACATATATAATCCATATAAATCACATTCAATTATAATATAATAAATAGTCATATTATATGCTATGAAATGCGAACCCATCCTTTATTCTAAGGGTAGTCATTGGTAGGTTGTACAACTCATATGAGAGTAATTGTATGTGAAAATGTTCTATCAAAATGAAAGGATATGTGAACTCCCCAGAGATGCATGTTTACATGTGTAAAGTAGGATTACTCTTTTATCTGATATTATATGCATATCCAAGGTATTAGGATAAACTTATTCGGTGTCTCATAGAATAGGTTTAAAGAAAAGGAGATATGCCGCAAAGAGTCATTCATAGTACTACTGGAAACTAAGCTAAAAAGAATACTATTGATATTACTAGAAATACTACATCCAGAATGGAAACACAACCTCAGGGAAATGCAATAACGCAAGTATTACAGAACATCACAACAGTACTTCAACATGTAACTGGAGCTCCAACCCGAATAGAGCAACATCTTGAAGAGGAAATGGACCAAGCTTTAAAATGATTTCTAAAGTTCCATCCTCCTCAATTTTATGGACAAGTAGATCAGGAGCAAGAAGCTGAGTCCTTGATGGAACAAATGGATGATATATTTTTGCAGTTTTAGATTATTTTGAGCAGAGAAAAGTCTAATTTGCTGCTTTCAAACTTCAAGGACCTGCGCGAGATTGGTGGTTAAGGAAGAATAAGTTGTGAGAAAAAGGAAAAAAGGACTAGACTTGGAAAGAATTCTTAGAAGAATTTAGAAATGAATTTATACCCTAATGGGTAGTTGAAAGCAAGGAAGAAGAATTTAAAAAATTTTCACAAGCAGAGAGGACTATTGGGAAATATGCCATTGAATTTGTTTGATTGTCAAAGTAATGCCCTTTATTGGTACAAATAGACTTCGAACGAACTCGGTGATTTATAAAAGAATTGCAACCTGAATTAAAGAGAACATTGATTGCTATAGCCTCGACCGTATATAGTATAGTTGTAGAAATAGCTTCTTGGCTAGGAATAGAAGATTTGAGCCAAGCTAGATAGGACCATAGGAAGGAAGCTAAAATAAGTCAACAATATAAAGAAAAGCACTTAAGAAAGAATGTGCCGATTTCAAGAGGAATGGAATATATTCGATATACTTATTGTAACTAGGGTGGACACATTTATGAATATTGCCGGAAAAAAATACTTAGAGCGTGTTATCAATGTGAAAAAATAAGACAAACTTAATTACTAGTTGCCCATATGTTGGGAATCGAGGGATTGAACTTCTTGCTCGTGGAAAATATAAATCTAGAGAATTGTAGGAAAACAAAGAACCCATCAGGACTTATGTTATAACGATGAATAAAGAGAGGACAGATGACATAGAAGGACCAGGAGTAATTATTGGATAAAAAACAATGCAATGCCCAAATTTTGCGGATGAAATTTCTTAAAGGAAGGGAGATTGTAAGACTCCTCATTTTTTTTTTTTTTTTTGTAGTTTGATTTGCTACCACTACGTATAGAATAAGAATTTGCATGAATGACCAAAACAAAAGTCGATCAGTGTAATGAGTTGAATGTTTTGGTATAATTTAAGTTTTTAGAGGTACCATCGTAATTTTGACTACGAATAGAGAAAAATTGATAAATAGTTTGGAAATTTTGAGAGACATCATAATGATTAGTTTAATGCATAGATTGCATTAGTGGAATAAAATTTTACACGATAAAGATGAATAGTAACCCGAGAATTATGATTTTTGAAAAATAAAGGAATAATGGATAAAAAGGAATTATGTGCCATTTTGTGATTGGTGGTGTAAGTAATGTGTTGCTATGTGATTATTTGCATGAAAAGATTATGCAAGACAAAAGAAATTTTTGTAAAGTTGCAAAAATTCCACAAGCTTCCATAAGATTCCAAAAAGTCCACCTAAGGTGCTACTTGGACAAATATGAAAGCTCCACAAGATAAAGGCCATTAAATAAGTCTTTGACCAACTAACAAAACAATTGACCATGTGATCAAAATGCCATAAGAATGGTGAGATGGCTGAAAACTGGCCTCCATGTCGGCAGCAACAAGAAGAAATGGAGAAAGAAAGAAAAAGGAAGAGAAAAAGAACGAAAACAAGAGAAAAGAGAGGAGTGAGAGAGAGAGAATTTTGAGAGAGAGAAAGGAGAAGAAGAGAAGAAAGAAAATCTAGCCTTTTTCAAGCTCGAGGATCATCATACAGAAGGTAAAAAGCTTAACTTCTTGAATTAAAGTTGTTAAGTAAATTATGAGGTTTATTTTGGTGTTGATTTTTATGCGAACTTCATGTTTTGAAATATGCTTGAAGAATAATCATGCTTGGGGGCTGATTGTGTATGCCCTTTGTGGCAGTGAACTTCAGAGGATATGTGTTGTGCTTTGTGTGTTGTTTGAAGGTATGTTGAAGGTGTTTTGAAGGGTTGTTCATGGCTGCAAAAGTAGAAGAAAAAGATAAAATAGAACATGGTTTAATTGTTGAGAAAATAGGGGATTTACTTTATGTTCTTATGGCTGCTGTTTCTGTTGTGATGTTTCTGCTTTGTTTATGAATGAGACTAAAGTGATTTATGAGATGTTCAAATTATAAATAAGACGTTAGAAGGATTAAATAGTGTATATGTTATATACAGAAGTGAAGAGAATGGGAAAAGGAATAAAAACAGAAATTCTGTTAGCATGAATTTCGACCAGCTCTGAAGAACCAATAAACTGAATAGATTAGCTTGTTATTCTGGAACTCCATGACATGGAATTTGTAGCTAAATGTCTTAGGATCAGTTTAAGACCAATTTGACGTGATTTGGATTTGTAGATAGGAAGTTATGGCACAAATACAAAATGCTGCTAATTCAGTGACGGGATTAAAGTGCTGAAATATCATGAGCAGAACTGAATGAAATGGATGGGAAATTTGGTATTCTATGGATTGCAATTCATAAAGGAATGTCTTGGGGACATTTTGGAACCAGTTTGACATTAATTAGACTTGTGAATCAAAAGTTATGATATAAAGAAGCAAGTGTGCCAAGAATGAGGAAATGCAGAATTTGTTGTGAAGGCTAAATTCATATGTTAATCTCATGTGTGATATTTGATGTATGAAGGATTGATGTGCTCACATTTGGATTATAAAAATAATGTAATTTAAAATCCTTTCCCAATCAAGTTTTAATTTAAATATCAATCCCCAAATCATACATATGAGCAAGTATGCTCATCATTAAACATAGTATAGGGAATTAATGAGTATCGATCCTCAAAGAACAAGTATACACTATCATATATTCTTTATCCTAATAACAAAATTGATTAAAAATAAAATAAAATAAGTTGACACAGGATATATGAGAGGAGTCATGTATATAAATAGAAATTACTAAAGACACAACATTGATTGATTAGTAAATATCTAAATTAATTATTATTCTAGCATCATAAAAGAATAACTTAGAATAGCTTTTTCTTTTCTTTTTTTCCCAATCCATGATTCCTTATCTTCTAAGTAACTTAATGGATATAATTTATTTCACCAGTCTAACTCAAAAGATGCGTTAACCTTTATCTTCACATATACCCGCATATTCTGGGTGATTTATATGGGAAATTAGCTAATAACTGATAGGGCCTAATTATGTCTATATTTTCCTAGTAATTTGAGAATATTTTGTGGTACTTTTGATTTAATAAGTAGTTATTTCCCTTCCTATTTGATATTTTACTTGTGGAAAGTGTTCTTAGTGAATTTGTATAGGAATTGGACAATTTAGAGTGAAATTGTAGATTTCCAGACTCGGCTTGGCGTTTGCTCAAAGTGGTTGAACCGGCCATTGCTCAGTTCTAGAAAAACAAAGGAAACAGAGCTCAAACCGAGAGATTTCCAGAACTGGACCAGTGTAGGTCCAGGCGAAGTGATTTGGCACCGGCCTTGCTCTGTTGTCATCGTTTAGAGTCCTTTTTCAAGTCAAATTAGAAATTGTCAAAAAGGTTAACTTGCTTCCAACTTGTACTCGGCCCAAGGCTTTTGAAGGATGAGTTTTAGCAACCAAAAGGCCTGTTTAGCAAAAAACAAGTGAAAGATTAATGTATGAATCTAAGAAGCAAAAGCTCACTTCACTCATTGAAGGAGAAATTCTTCACTCAAATGAGCATTGTTCCATGGAGGTTCTCAAAGGAGGAAGAAGAGGACTTGTCTATAAGTTCTTGTTAAAACCTTTTTTTTCTTTTTCTTTGAACAATGATGAGATTAATGTTTTAATTGTAGTTGAATATTATTTTTGGATTTGTGATAATGAATTAATTTAGTATTTTGTTTAATTAATTATTCTTCTTGATATTTGATTACTTGTTTTTAATTGTGAATTGATGAGATTGGACTATTTTCCTAATTAAGTTGAGAAGAGTTAGGTGATAGTTTTTATTTCTAAATTCTTGATTTATTTTCTTAACTAACTCGAGAGAGAGGTTAAATCGAGATTAAGTAATCAAAAGTTGTTGATTTCACCTAGAGATAGTAGAATTAATGATTTCATGCCATTGTCACCTAGAGATAGGGATAATAATCAAGGATTTTTGTTCTATGCATCTTTGTATTGTTTTAGTGAGATAGAGATGTCCATTAAAGTTGACTCAGAAATAGTGAAACCATAACTTAAGAGAGAGTGGATTCTATATTAAACTCCTTCATGATGTCAAGAAAAACAATTAATTGTAACAATTATGAATATAATCAAAAGAGACCTTAAAATAAGTCAAATTGGCCATTAAAAATATTACAAATCAAAGTTAAGTGTACAAGAACCAAAACAAAGTCAAAATAAACATTACACATGTAACATCACACTACCAACGTACCCCAAAAGGGGTGGGAATGTCGCTCCATCCTTAAGACAAGGGGTTTTTATAACTATGTAAAATAAAAATGAAATGAAATAAATTAAATTCAAAACTTATTTCAACCCAAATCAATACTTATACAAGTCTCAAAACAATAAAATAAATTCTTATAAGCTAATATAACTAAAATGGAAATTAGTTCTTCAAGCTTCCAGGCAAACTTAACCTTCAAAGTAGGCTCTTCCTAAAAATGAAATATAAAACATGGTAAGAAATATTTCTAGAGTCCTCTGTGTGCTCATGTCAATTAAAAAAATGTTTCATGTATGCAGCTGGAAACAATTCACAGTAACAGACTACAAGTCATAACAATTCGTTTTGAGCATTAAGTGGTGTTTTATATCTGTTTATCATACAAAAATGTATATTTAGAAAAGAAATAAACCACTCAAGACAAATGTGACTATAAAACCCTGCATCTTAGTCATAGCCATGAAACTCTGTATTTTCACGATGTATTGAGAAACCCTGCATCACAACATACGTAGGCGATCGGTCCACTGGTGAGATACTTCTCTATCTCTATACACTAACTTATCGATTATCCATCTCGCCCCCGGGAGGGCTTTCAGGGACTGGGGAAGACGGGTGGATTATAAGCTAGGGGCAATTTGAAGATTTGTCCATCGGGATTGGGCATGGATGAGCCTCGACTGGGCCAGCATTGATGAAAAAATGACAAAATCAAAACTTCTCCTCGCATCATTAACCGGTGTAGGATTAAAGATCGAGTCCAGGATTTGAGTAAGAATCATACTCTTTTTTCATCTCCTGGAGGTGGCCTCCTGCCAGAAGACTTTCCCTACCTTTCAAAGACAAATCTTAATAGCCTACCCTTTTGAGTACTCAATGTTTAGTTATTCTGTTTAGGAACAATTCTCAAACAACACTTTGTTCTGTTGAAAATGCAATCGCGGTTTGTGATGCATCAGATTTTTATATATAAAATCATACAATTTCAAGTCTATTCCCAATCAAGTTTTAATTAAAATATTAATCCCCAAATCACACATATGAGTAAGTGCACTCATAAAAAAACATAGTATAGGGAATTATATAGCATCGATCTGTAAGGAACAACTACTATTAGTTACTTTTTATACATTATTTAACCTATTAATTAAAGTGATGAAAGAAAAAAAAAAGAATAAAGACAAAAATATACACAACTCTATAAGAGAAGAACATGTACTTAGATAGAAACTTTTGAAGACATGACAATGAATTACTAGTACTTATCACAACTATTAATTATCTTGGCAACATGAAGAAATAAAATAGCATCCAATTCTTTCCCAAATTATGGACTCGCCATCTCTCTAAACAATTTAATAGATTTTCCAATCTCACTAAAACAACTAAAAAGGTGCAAGAAATTTCTTCCTTAATCAATATCCCTATATTCGAGGTGACATAAAACATAAAGTTAGCTAATGACACTATACTCTAGGCAACATCAGCTAATCATTGTTTGCTTAAGTCCTTTTATACCTAACTTTCTTTCCAAGTCCGTTAAGAAATAACACGTATAAAATCAATAAATTGAAACTAACTCCTAACCTCTTTCCCAAGTTAATTAGAAGAAACATCCAATTTCATCAATTCTTCAATGAATACAAGTAATCAATTACCAAGAATAATAATCAAATGATTAAAGAACTGTATTAATTCAACATCATGAATCCAAAAAAAAAAAAAAACATCTAACTACAACAAAAACATTAATCTCATCATGTTACAAGAAAAGGAAAACAAAGGTTTAAGAAAGATATCATAGACAAGCCCCCTTCTTTCTCTCTCGGAAACATTCTTGAAAATAATGCTCATTTTGTAATTAATTCCTCATTGAAAGAATGATTTCTAATTTTGATCCTTGGAATACCCCTTTCTTCCATGTATTTTCTTTGTATTTATAGCTTCCTAGTCTGCCAAAGTCGTTCCTTAGAAGTTCTAGACCATGGACAAGTCAGTTACCAAAAGACTTCTTGAGAAATTTTTATTTTTGCTCAAATTTTGAATTCAAAACTGCCTATAACCCGAAGGGGTCGGCACTGGGTCAAACTCTTTGGGTCGGTGCTTGGTCAGCTTTGGATTTCCTTGATTTACTCTTCTTTTTCCTCTGTTTTGCCTTGTTTTTCTAGAACTGAGCTAGGGTCGATTCAGACTTTTTGAACAAGCTCCAATTCAAGTATGGAATTGTATAATTAAGCTCCAAATTCTTCAATTTCTATATAAAATCAAAGAAAAACCTTTCTACAGGTAGAATATCAAATTGTAAGGGAATTGACTAGTTATTGCATCAAAAACATCACAAAATCACTTCAAATAGCTAAGAAAATATAGATATATTTAGGCCATATCACATTCTCCCACATTTACACCTTTACTTATCCTCAAGAAACATTTAAAATAGGTCAAAATAGAACAAACCATTAGCAATCTTTTCACAAAACATTCACCGATTCATCTATTAAAGTATGGCTACCATAGCAAAACTTTATCACCCTTTTCACTAAGAAAAACATGACGTTACTTATTCAACCCAATCAATCCACAAGAGCACTTCTGGAGTTACATAAGATATGCATAAAACCATTGAAGTAGACTTACACAAGTCCATATTCATAAAACACCATCCACTCCTTCCTCAAGTCAAGAATGAAGTAAACATGACTTGTATAAATTAAGATAAACATGGCTAAAACAAGTTCTATTTGGCTCCAAACTACTACACTTCAAAGTAGTAAACCAGGGACATTCTCACCAAATTTGGAATTCATAGACTCAAGTGAGTGTATTTCTTTTCACTCATCATACTGGCCCCCTTCTAATATGTAAACCAACTTAAAACAAAAAGTGTTCAACAACAACATTTCCTTTTAGCATTAAAAATTTTTCAACATTCACTCATTGTTCTTCTCCAAAGGACATGCGCTTTGCATTCCTAGACTTTTTCTTCTCACTTTTTCCAGAATAGGCACATATATCCCATTTGAGCCTCTTCTTATTTTTTCACTCTTATTAAACTCTCACCTTATTTAATTAAACTTAGAACAAGGACTAGTTAAGAAATTACCATCAAAACAAGCATTAGCTATATATCTCAACTTATATTTCGTCATATAAACCACATCAAAACCTCAAGAATAAAGCTTCAAATAACTCTTAAATATAAACAAGAATAACTTTAATTCTCAAGTTTTAAACATATCCTAATCTAATACAAGAGTTAAACCAAAGATTAATTCAATCAAATAAGGAATATAACACATTTCAAAGAAAAAGTAATCATAATAGTTTCACTATAGCAACACCTTAAACCATAATGTCCATAACTTAACAAGCAAAAAAAAAAAAAAAAAAAACCCCATAAATGCCAATAATTTAGAAAAATATCTAACTCCTAATCCTTCCCTCACACTTAAACTAGATACTGTTCTCAATGGCACTAAAACATAGCAATAAAGCCTATCTAAAAGATGTAAAAATAAAAGAATATAACGTATTTCAAAGCAAAAGCAATCGTAATAGTTTAATTATAGCAACACCTTAAACTATAATGTCCACATCTCAACAAGCAAAAAAAAAAAAAAAAAACCCCATAAATGCTAACAATTTAGAAAAATATCTAGCTCTGAATCCCTCCCCCACACTTAAATAAGATATTGTTCTTAAAGCCCCAAAACATAGCAACAAAGCTTAACCAAAGTACGTAAAAATAAAAGGGAAAGAAAAACAGAAAGAAATATTTTCCATATACATGATTTTGCATAAAAGAGGTTGAATTCCATCACAAGAACATTGTTCCTTGATAATAGTGAGTAACCTAAAAACAGTCAAAAGAAACAAAATATAGTATAAAACTAGAAAAAGAAACATAAAATATATAAAAGATAGTGATAATCTATGAAAATTCAAAAAGAAAAATAAGCACTTGTAAAAGAAAAGTAAAGAATATAGAAGCTTAATTATCAGCATCCTTGTCATTCTCCTCCTCCTCATCATCTGGCTTAGCTATATCATCTCCCATAGTCTAACTAGTGGAAGTACCTCCGAACTGTCCAGGGAACTGCTACATCTATATGGTTAGTCTCTACTCCTGCGTGTCCTGCCTCCTATGCATATCAGCTATAGAATCCTAAAAATGGAGAAGAATAGTTGTCTGGGTCTACATCCTAAGTCTTAGCTGCTCGATCTATGTACGCAACATAGCATATAGCTAGCACTAAGCTGTGAACTATCCGCACATGCTCGAGGCTATAGTGGGGGCTGTGAAGGAATGAGAATCACACAAGTGCAACCTAATTAAAAAAAATTAGAGATTTCGATTGCATGCTTACTATTTCTTCTAGAATTAGAAGAAATCATTGCAAGAACTAAAATTTGTTATGTATTAGGCTGTCTAGAATTCGTCTGAAATGCAACCTCTATAGTAGTACTGATTGGAAGACCTACCACACACCTGTTCCTTTGCATTAAACGCTTCAAAGGCTTGAGCTTTATATCTTCCAAGGTATTCTCTCAACCTCACAAATCGAACTACCGATGAAAGTAGGCTTGGATTATTTTTTTGAGAAAGAATTGAGAGAAAGCAAAGAGTGGTGGTTAGGGTTCTCCTTAATTAAAAGATTCTTTGATTAATTAAGCTAGCCAGCCTGTAACACCCCACTACCTAGGCCTGCCAAGGCTAGGGATGTTGCCCCGTCCAAAGGACAAGGGGTCTTTATAACTAGGTCACACAAATAAAATAGCGGAATAAAAATGATATTTTAACTTAAAATTTATTACAACTCAAGAATAAATCCAAGAATAAATCCGTAAATTCCCAAAAGAAACACAAATCCATAAATAAAATCATCCACTCTCAACTCCCCAAAGTAATACATAAAAATAAATGACAAAATTCTCTTCCTGGGCAGATAACACTAGCTACTCATCCCCACAGTAGGATCGACCTGAAATCATGGTAAAAATGGTGATGAGATAGAAATCTTCGTAAGTCCGTGTGTGCTTTGAGTGTCCAGTGGAAATAGTTTGTGTATGCAAAGTATAAAATTCTTTATAAAAAATCACTGGCAAGCAATAAACATTAGTCAAAAGCAAGAATGGTGTTTTGGCTTTTCCAACTATACATAATCAATAAAATCAACCACTCAAAACAAATGATCATGGGTTACCACACGTTGGACCCCATAACCGGTCAGAATACCGACACTTTGTGCAGACTGACAAAAAAGGTAGGTGATCAGCCTGCCGGGCAAGATACTCCTCTTTCTCTATACTCAAACAACAACCAAGTGTCCATTCCAGCAAAACACAGTCACTTGACTGAAAAATAAATTGCTAGCTCGGACCGGCATGACCTACTAGACCGACATTTTATCCGGGTAGGACTCACCCCTCAAAGGTGGCCACCTACTGAGAGACTTACCCTAACCCCTCAAAGACTAGCCCCAACAGTCCACCCTTATTGAGTACTTAACGTAACATATCCCACTTGGGAGAAAATGAACATACACAATTTCACATGAAAATGGCAATTAAGAGTTTCCAAAGTCTTTGTCAAAATCTGTTTTAGAAAGAGTTTTAAATTTGAGTAAATCTGCTTGTTCATTTTCAAATAATTCAATTGACTGAATTAAGAAAGAAGTTAATCCTCAATTGCCTTTACAGAACTGAGTGTCCATACACTCTACATTTGGCTTGTCATAATAAACATTTTACATCAATCAGGTTTTATGCAGGAGCTTACCTGATTCTTGCTCACAATAAAAGGTCTCCAACAGCTGACCTAACCGCGCATGGGCAAATACAAACCACAATCAAATTCAAGCCAAAATTCACTTTCTCAATTTAAAACAACTCAACTCACTACTACCATGATCCTAGTGTTCCAAGCTTTAAGGCCAAACAATAAATAAATAGGTTTATAAGCTAAGCCTAATTTGATATTTCAAATAATTAATGTTTTGGGAAATACATACTAATAAGTTGAAGGTTTAAATCTTGCTAAGCTAAATTCAGAGTTTTATTTGTGAAGAGTCTTAGGTATTAGGTAAAATAATGATTTATTAATAATTAATTGTTTGAAAATAATTGCTAGCTAAAATTAGTTGAAAATAAATTTTAATGGCTCTTGATTGGAAGATAATAAATAGACTTTAATAGGTTTTGATTAAAAGGTAATAATTAAAAGTTTAATAATAAATACTTTACTTGTTATGATTATTTTCATAAAAGGCTTTAGTTGATTTTATCATTTTATATAATATCTATATATTTTATTTCTTGAATAAAAGCTGCCATTTATTTGGCTAAAATATCTTAAATCCACTTCCTAGGGTTTTTTGAATTTTCTAGAAAAATCATAATATTAAATATTTTATTAATGAAATAAAAATTAGCTTAGGGACAACTAGATCATGATCATATTTCTATGGCTAACCACAATCATGAACATATACATCCCTTCAATTCATCAAATCATCTAAATCATGCATATAAGCATAGATCTAAATTTATCAAGACATGATCCAACCTCTACTAGGATAAATATAATCACGGCTTCAATAATCCAACATGAATATAAATCCTATTCACCAAAGATGACATAATCTCTAGCATACTTGATCACAAATACTACCTATGATATGGAGACATACATTAAACCCTAAAACACCATACAATCAACCAAGATAATTCATTGATGCATAAATCCCATCTCCAACATATTCATACATATATTCATGCTTCACTCTCAACTCATCACAACAATATATACTCAACCCTATTCATGATTCATCTTCTATCAACATCATCCTAGAGACATGAATCTAGAATTTAAAAGAGGGGTTAAAAGGCTTACTTGATTAATGAATACCTTGAAGGAGTTTCAACTGGATCCCAACTCCTAGATGTCTAAATTCATCCAAAGAAGATGAAGGAAACATGGCCATGGTTGATGAAATCATTCGGCCAAGAGAGAGGGAGTGTTCGGTCAAGAGGAGAGAGAGAGAGAGAGAGAGAGAGAAGAAGAAGAAGAAGAAGAAGAAGAAGAAGAAGAAGAAGAAGAAGAAGAAGAAGAAGAAGAAGAAGAAGAAGAAGAAGAAGAAGAAGAAGAAGAAGAAGAAGAAGAAGAAGAAGAAGAAGAAGAAGAAGAAGAAGAAGAAGAAGAAGAAGAAGAAGAAGAAGAAGAAGAAGAAGAAGAAGAAGAAGAAGAAGAAGAAGAAGAAGAAGAAGAAGAAGAAGAAGAAGAAGAAGAAGAAGAAGAAGAAGAAGAAGAAGAAGAAGAAGAAGAAGAAGAAGAAGAAGAAGAAGAAAGTCCATTAGCATGCTTAAACACATATATGTTCATTAGAGATTGAAGATTAGTGAAGATGAAGTTGATTGAATAAACCTACATTGAAGGTGTTCTTGAGCCTTCACAAAATTTCTGGTTTTTTTTTATCTAAAAGAGCAAGTTTGATTTTGGAGTTTGATGTTAAAAATGGTGTGGATGGACTCACAGTAGTGAATAGATGAAATTTGGAATTTTTAGAGGAAGTTTGAAGTGATTTGGAGAGGTATTAGGCGAAAGGAAGGATTAGGTGTTCTTAGTGTGCTATGTGTTCTTGAAGGTGGAAGAGAATAGAGAGTTTTTGGGATTGGAGGCTGCCAAATTTCTGTAGGGATTAGGACTGCCGAATTGCTTGTAGGGTTTTGGAAGATGATTTTCTGGTTTGGAAGGGAAAATGAAACGTTAGTTGTTGAAATCCTTAAAGAATATTTTTGGGTAGCAAATTTGGAAAGTAAATATAACAAGAATATCTTTGATTATTAGAGAGCTTTTGGGAAGCTGCCATGGCCGACTGCTTGTGCAGTATTTCAGCTGGATGAGAGCTGGTTGAAGGAGGCTAAGGGTGGCTAAAAATAAGGAGTATAATGGTGGAGGAAAGGTCTGGTTGTTTGAGGAATATTTTATGGAAGGTTGCTAAATTATGGTGGGTGGAATTTTGGTAACTAATCAAGCATGATTGTAGAGATTTGTTGGAGAGAATAGTGGCTGAAATTCGGGTAGCCATGTCTGAATTTCGTGCAGAAGCTTGGGGAGGACAATGGTGTTCAGCTCATTGCTATTTAAGGAGGGTTTGTGCAGAAGAAAGATGAGGTTTCGGCTAGGGGTAAATTAGGAAACAAAGCTAGAAAGTTTTCTTGCACAGAATTTTTGCAAGGCTGGAATTTTCTGGGCAGTTTTCGACTGCCATTTTCCAGTCAGCTTGCAGAGAGTTTGAAGAGGATTTTAGGGGTCTTTCAAGGCTGGTTTCCAGCTTTCTTTATGGAGGAAAAATGTGGCTAAGATGCTGAACAAAAACTGAAAGAAAATAGCTTGGTTTCGGACCTCCAAAGCTGCAATTTTGCCAAGAGATTTTTCTGGTTTTGCACAACCTTTGTGCAGTCCGAAAATGGCCAAAAAAATTCAGGTTTCAAACTGATCAAAAGGGCCATTTTGTGGTAGCATTTGGGATGGAATAATGGCTAAGAATTTCGACACCTTGAAGGCATAAGAAACTAGAAAAATTTCAGTTCTATGCATGAAGGAAAATGAACCTAGCTAAAGTGAAGTTTTAGAGAGTTCACTAGGGAAATTAATTCACTTGAAATCCTTCTCCCTCTTCCATGGTTTCGGTCCATAAGATGTCTTTCTCTAAGACATTTTGAACCTTCAAAGCCACAGCACATTGCTGGAATTTTTCTAGAATAAAATTAGCCTGAACAAATTGAACATCTTAATGGATTGAGAAATATGAAAAATTAAGGATCAAGAGGAAATGAATTCCCCTTAAGAATTTTGTGTAGGGTAAAAGAGTAGGATTAGGATACTCCTATCATGTCTCTCTTAGGACAATATCTCTACCCTACTTTAAAGCGTATAAGGCCGAAAATAACACTTCCCAAGCAAAAATAAAATTTAATCAAGCTAAAGTTCCTATGATGGAATTTGAACCCAAGACCTCAAGAATTAATTTCAAGGCTTTAACCACTAAACCACAATAATTCTTGTTCTTATTTTCTCTCTAAAAATATTTTTCCTATTCAATCCTCAAGCTATCACCCTTTTTCCACCTCAAGCAAAAATTACCATTTTGCCCTTCTCACTCAATAATCATAATCAAGCCCTTTATTGAAACACAAATTCAATGCACATAAAATCATATAAAAATATATTTAAACATATAATAAAGTATGATATGCATCCCAACCCCCTTACTCTAAGGTTGGTTTCGACTGGGGTTTCACATCCTCCCCTCCTTAGAAGAATTTAGTCCTGAAATTCAAGCATACCTCTATTTCAACTGGGGATACTTCTGTTTAACCCACTCTTTTGATTCCCACGTGGCATCTCGCGTTCCATGATACTCCCACTGAACCTTGACCATCGGTATCTGTTTGTTCTGGAGAGTCTTGACACTGAGGGCCAATATTCGTACAGGCTTCTCCACATAGCTCAGGTATGGCTGCAACACTAACGGTTCATCATTCAATACATGACCAGGATCAGCATTTTACTTCTTCAATTGTGACACATGGAACACATCATGAATTCCCATCAACCTATCTGGCAGGTCCAATCTGTAAGCTACCGGTCCAATCATTTCCTTAGTCGGAAACGGCCCCACATATCTTGGATTCAACTTTCCACCTTTCAGATGCTTCAAAATTCCCCTATTTGGCGTCAATTTCAAAAATACGCTGTCCCTGACTTGAAATTCCAATTCTCTCCACCGGTTGCCGCATAGCTCTTCCGCCTACTCTGTGTCGCTTTTAACCTTTCCCTGATCAATTTCACTTTATCCAGCATTTCTTGGACACATACTTCTCCAATTTTGCTCACACGACCGTCTTCGGACCAACTCCAATACAACGGTACCTGACACTTACGCCCATACAAAACCTCATACGGTGCTATCCCAATTGAGGCTTGGTAGCTATTATTATATGATAGCTCAGCATACGGTACACACTCTATCCACTTGTCCCAGAAGTCCAGGACTCAGGCTCTCAGCATATCTTCCAATATTTGAATAACCCTTTCTGACTACCCATCGGTCTACGGATGCACCATCGTACTAAATTTCAGATTCGACCCCATTGTTTCTTGAAACTTTCCCCAAAAATAAGACGTAAACCTCGAGTCTCGGTCTGACACTATGCTCGAAGGCACTCCATGTAGTCGGACTATTTTTCGAACATAAGTTTGAGCCAGCTTCTCCATCGAGTCCCTCATATTCACTGGTATGAAATGGGCCGACTTGGTCAGTCGATCCACCACTACCCATATGGCGTCATTTTGAGTCTTTAACATGGGAAGCTCGGTAACAAAATCTATAGTCACCTCTTCCCACTTCCATTTCGGTACTGGCAATGGCTGCAATAGTCCCGCTGACTTCTTGTGCTCCGCTTTGACTTTCTGGTAGGTGAGACAGGTCAAAACATACTTTATCACATCCTGCTTCAGTCCGGGCCACCAATAGGCTCCCTTCAAGTCCTGATACATCTTGACTTCCCCTGAATGAATGGCGTACTTACTCTTGTGCACCTCTTCCAAAATTCGGTCCTTTAATTGCTACTCTCCGGGTACACACAATCGATCTCTGAAATGTAGAACTCCCATCTCGTCTTGACGGGATTCACTGCCCGGCTGCGTAAGCTCCCTGTCTTTGAAAAGTTGAAACTTGGCGTTACTTTACTAAGCTTCCACGATTTCCCTCTTCAAATCCGACACCAACTTCAAATTGCATATGACAATTCCTTTGTCTTGCACTTCCACCCTTCTGTCCAACATAACCTGAACCGCTTGCATTTCCTGCACCCTTAGTCTGGCCATTCCAACTTTCCTGCTCGGGGTGTCCGCCACAACATTGGCCTTCCCGGGATGGTAGTTGATCGGACAACGGTATTCTTCCAAGAATTCCATCCACCTTCACTGCCTCAAGTTCAGATCCTTTTGAGTGAAGATATACTTCAGACTCTTATGGTCGGTGAACGTCTCATATTCGGCTCCATATAGGTAGCGTCGCCATTTCTTTAGGGCGAACACTATAGTTGCCAGCTCCAGATCATGAGTGGGGTAATTGACTTCATGAGGTCTTAGTTTTCGAGAAGCCACCTTCTGGTCCTACATCAACACTGCTCCCAGTCCTTCTTTCGAAGCGTCGGTATACAGCGCGTATGGTTTCCCTTCCTCCAGTAGACTCAATACCGGTGCTATCATTAGTCTGCACTTTAGTTCTTGAAAACTTTTCTCACATTTGTCGTTCCATACAAATGGAACATCCTTTCGCAACAATCGGGTCATTGACGATGCGAGTGTAGAAAATCCTTTGATAAACCTTCGGTAGTAACGAGCCAGTCCCAAGAAACTCCGGATCTCGGTGATACTCTCCGGCTGCTTCCAGTCTGATACCGCTTCAACCCTTGCCGGGTCCACCTTGATTCCCTCCTTGGTCACCACATGGCCAAGGAATGCCACACTATCCAACCAAAATTCGCACTTGCTGAACTTGGCGTACAACTTATGCTCCCAAAACTTCTCCAGTACGAGCTTCAGATTCTTTGCATGCTCCTCCAGACTTTTGGAGTAGATCAAAATGTCGTCAATGTAGACCACCACGAACTTGTCCAAATAGGGTCGGAACACTCGGTGCATCAGGTCCATGAATACTGCTGGGGCATTAGTCACCCGAAATGGCATCACTATGAACTCGTAGTGTCCATATTAGGTGTTGAAGGCCGTCTTGGGGATATCTTCCTCTCTTATCTGCACTTGGTAGCACCCTTGCCTCAGGTCCAATTTGGAGTAGCAACTGGATCCTTGCAACTGGTCGAATAGCTCGTCAATCAACGGGAAGGGATACTTGTTCTTGATCGTTAAGTTGTTCAGCCCTCGGTAATCGATGCATAGCCTCAAAGTGCAGTCCTTCTTCTTCACAAATAGCACAGGCACTCCCCAAGGCGACGTGCTAAGTCTGATGTAAGCTTGGCTCACTAATTCCTCCAATTGTTCCTTCAACTCTTTCTTTGCCGTTGCCATCCGGTACGGAGTCCACGATACTGGTTCCGCTCCCGAAACTAAGTCGATGGTGAATTCCACCTCTCGGCTGGGAGGTAGAGAATCAAGCTCCGCCGGAAACACATCGGGAAAATCCTTCACTACTTTAGTGTCCTCCAAGGAGAATGATGGGAAGGAGAATGATGGGATTAATTGCTATCGGTTTCGGCATTGTATTTTGAAATAATATGCGAGGAGATAAGTTGTTTATTGAAGACAGCTTCGAGTAAGTATACCACCCATCAAGGAGCCGCAAAGACGTATTAGAACCTAAAACGGCATTATTGGTAGATTGGTAAGGAAAAGGATAATTCGAACTTTGTAACATAACATTTAATATGTCAGTAAAGAAAAAAACCAATTAACAACGACCTGAAGGGTTACAACTATTATCTACTATGTTGTGGAAATGGGATGAAATTACTATAGACCTCACTGCAGGATTATCTATGATAGTGAAGTGGCAAGATACTATTGGGTGATAATGGATTGACTAACTAAGTCTGCTAATTTCATTCCTATTAATTAACGGAATTCCTTAGAGCAGTTAAGTGAAATCTATATAGAGGAAGTAATCAGACTACATGAGTACGCTTTAGTACTGTGTCAGATGACGATCCTAGATTTACCTTAAAGTTTTGGACTAAGCTGCAGTAGAGGTATGGGACTACAATAAGGTTTAGCATAGTAGCGTACCTACATACGTATGGACAAGAACGAATGAATGGAATTTTGGAAGACATGTTCTAAGCATGCGTTTTGAATTTTGGAGTCAAGTAGATTGATAATTTAGCGCATGCAGAATTCATATACAATAATAGTTATTAATTAACAATTGAAATGGTCCCATTTGAAGCTCTTTATGGAAGGAGTGAAGTCCAAAAAGAAGAATGGGTGAACAAGATACTTTGGGACTTGAAAAAGTCCAACATGCTATAAAGATAATTAGCATCAAGTTGGAGACAGTTCAGAGTAGACAAAAGAAGAAAGAAATCGTACGGATCGACGTAAGAGAGATTTGGAAATTGTAGAATGAGATCATATATTCTTGAAGTTGGCTCCACAACGACAATAGGGTATAAAACCCCAGTCGAAACCAACCTTAAAGTAAAGGGATTAGGATGTATTTCACATTTTATTACATGTTTAAATATGTTTTTATATGATTTTATGTGCTTTAGATTTGTGTTTTATTGTCTCGAAGGCTTGATTGTGAGTATTGAGTGAGAATGGCAAAATGGTAATTTTTGCTTGAGGTGAAAATAGGGAGATAGCTTGAGGATTAAATAGGAAAAATATTTTTAAAGGCAAAATAAGAACAAGAGTTGTTGTAGTTTAGTGGTTAGAGCTTTGGAATTAATTCTTGAGGTCTTGGATTCAAATTCCATCATTAGAGCTATAGCATGATTAAATTTTATTTTTACTTGGGAAGTATCATTGTCGGCCTTAGTGGTGTTTGGAGTAGGGTAGAGATGTTGTCCTATGAGAGGCATGATAGGAGTCTTCAAATCCTATTCTTTTGCTCTACACAAAATTCCTAAGGGGAATTCATTTCCTCTTGATCCTTAATTTTTCCTATTTCTCAATTCATTAGTTTGTTCATTTTGTTCAAGCCAATTTTATTCTAGAAAAATTCCAGCAATGTGCTATGGCTTTGGAGGTTCAAAATGTCTTAATAAAAGACATCTTATGGACCGAAACAATGGAAGCATTTCAAGTGAATTAAATTCCTTTGTGAGCTTTATAAAAATTCACTCTATCTAGGTTCATTTCCCTTCATGTATTGAACTGAAATTTTCCAGCTTCTTGTGCCTTCAAGGTGTCAAAATTCTTAGCCATTATTCCCTCCCAAATGCTACCAGAAAATGGCCCTTTTGATCAGCTTGAAATCTGAATTTTCCTGGCCATTTTCGGACTGTACAAATACTGTGCAAAACCAAAAAAATTTCAGGGCAGATTCGTAGCTTTGGAGGTTCGAAACCAAGCTGTTTTCTTCCAATTTTTGCTTAGCATCTTAGCCACGTTTTTCCTCCATAAAGTAGGCTGGAAACCAGCCATGGAAGACCCCAGAAATCTCCTTCAAACTCCTTGCAAGCTAGCTGGAAGTGGCAGCCGAAACTGCCCAGGGAAAATTCCAGCAAGGGCGAAAATCCTGTGCAGGGTTTATTTCCAGCTTTGTTCCTAGTTCTATGCTAGCCGAAACTCCATCCTTTTCTGCACAAACAACCCTTAAACCTTCATTAACTGAGCTCCATTATCCTTCCTAAGTTCTGCACTAAAAATCCAGTCATGGCTGCCTAAAAGATTTCCAAAAAAATTCTGCAATCATGCCTTGATTTGGATACCAAAAATTCCAGCCACCATGATTTAGCAACCTTCCATAAAATATCCCTCAAACAACCAGACCTTCTCTTCACCATTACACTCCTTAATTTTGGCCACCCTTAGCCTCCTTCAACCAACTTTCATTCAGCCAAAATACTGCTCCAAAATTCACCCATGGCAGATTCCTAAAAGCCCTCCAATAATTAAAGATATTCTTTTTATATCTAGTTTCCAAATTTGATTCCCAAAAATATTCTTTAAGGATTTCAACAACTAGCCTTTTCTTTTTCCTTCCAAACTAGAAAATCATCTTCCTAAACCCTACAAACAATTTTGCAACCCTAATCTCTTTAGAATTTCGGTAGCCTCCTATCCAAAAGCTCTCTACTCTCTTCAACCTTCAGGAACACATAGTACACCAAGAACACCTACTGCTTCCTTTCACCTAATACCTCTCCAAATCACTTCAAACTACCTCTAAAAAAGTCCAGATTTCATCTATTCATTGCTGTGAGTCCATCCACACCATTTTTAACATCAAACTCCAAAATCCAACTTGCTCTTTTGGATCAAAAAACCAGAAATTTTGTGAAGGCTCAAGAACACCTTCAAGGTAGTTTTGTTCAATCAATTTCATCTTCGCTAATCTTTGATCTCTAAATATGTATGTGTTTAAACATGTTAATTGACTCTCTTCTTCTCTTTTCTCTCTCTCTCTCTTGACCGAACACTCCCTCTCTCTCTTGGCCGAATCTCACTCCTTCTTGGCCGGATGGCTTCTTCACCAATGGCCATCCTTTCTTCATCTTCCTTGAACAGATTTAGGCATCTAGGGGTTGATATTCATTCGAAACTCCTTCAAGGTATTCACCAATCAAGTAAGTCTTTTGAACCCTTCTTTTAAATTCTAGACGCATGTCTCTAGAATGATGTTGATAGAAGATGAATCATGAATAGGGTTGAGTATATATTGTTGTGATAAGTTGAGATTGAAGCATGAATATATATATGAATATGAAGGAGATGGGATTTTTGCATGAGTTGCTTATCTTGGTTGAATATATGGTGTTCTAGGATTTGATGTATGTCTCCATGATCAAGTATGCTAGAGATTATGTCATCTATGATGAATAGGAATTATATTCTTGTGTGATTATTGAAGTTATGATTATATTTATGCTAGTAATAGTTAGATCATGCTGTAGTAAGTCTAGATCTATGCTTATATGCATGATTTGGATGATTTGATGAATTGAAGGATTGTATAAGCTCATGATTGTGGTTAGCCATTGAAATATGATCATGACCTAGTTGTCCCTAAGCTAATTTTTATTTCATGAATAAAATATTTCCTAATATGATTTTGCTACTAATTTTGAAAAAAAAAAAAACCTAGGAGGGGTAGATTTGGATTATTATATATAATAAGGATATTTTAGTCAAATAAATAAAAGCTTTTGCTAGAAAAATAATATATATATATATATATATATATTATTTAAAATAATGAAATCAAATAAAGCCTTTTATGGAAATAATTATAATTAGTAAAATATTTATTACTAAAAATTTAATTATTATCTTTTGATCAAAACCCATTAAGAATTTATTTATTATTTTCCGAGCTAGACTCATTAAATTTATTTTCAACTAATTTTAGCTATCAATTATTTTTTAACAACATAATTATTAATACATCATTATTTTACCTAATATAACCTAGGACCCTTTATCAAATAAACTCTAAATTATTTTAGCGAGATTTAAATCTTCAATTTATTAGTACCGATTTTCCAAAACACTAATTATTTTAAATATCAAATTAGACTTAGTGTACAAACATTTTTATTTATTATTTGGCCTTAAAGCTTGGGACACTAGGATCATGGTAGTAGTGAGTTGAGCTAGTTTTATTTGTGGAAGTGAATCTTTGGCTTGAGTTTGATTGTGATTTATATTTACCCCAGGTGGGGATTAGGTCAACTATTGGAGACCTTTCTTTTGAGCAAGGATAAGGTAAGTTCCCCTGCATTCATAAAATTGATTTTATTTTATTATCTTGGTTTGAAAGTAATGTTGGTGAGTATCTTTTGCAAATACAAAATTTTAGCACGGTAGCTAATTTTGAAAACCTCTATATTTGGAACCTTCTTATTTTGGAAACTTTCTACATTTGGAAAACTTCTAATTTTAGAAACTTCTAGATTTATAAATTTTTAAAATGTGTCAAGGATGACTTAGGAGCCAAGCATCAAACATTTTGATTTGTTTTGAATATGCAAGAAATAAATTTTTAGGCATGCGTCTAATTTTTGAAAATCACAGCATGACTTATTTGAGCATGTGGCTCCTCCACTATGAATTTGTGGAATAAATTATTAACTTAAAACCATGCCTTCTAAAATTTTTGTACGAGTTGAAAAATGTTGTTTGGAACTATATTGAGCTAATTTTGTAGGTTCTACTTTGGAGCCTTATGAATTGTGAAGATTGAATAACGTTGAGTACTCAATGGGGGCTAGGCCTTTATACTAGCCTTTGGTTGGTCTGGGATATCTCTCGGCAGGTGGCCACCTCCGAGAGGTTGACTCTTTTCGATCAGGGTGTCAGTATAGAAGGTTGAGCCGTCCTCAGCTAGCGTCAGGGTTCTGGTAGAACCGACGGCCGGAAGTGGGACAATCGGTTTGGATTGAGTGAGAGAGGGAGGAGTATCTCACTCGGTAAGATGTACACCTACCAGGTGTTGGGGGTCAAGTGCTTCACGGGAGTGAGAGCTACCTCTGTGCCCTTTCACCACCTGTCGGGGGTCAAGTGCTTCACCTGGTGTGAGAGCCACCGTTGTGCCCTGTCAGATTAACTTGGTTGCTTTAATTGTTGAGCTATTTTCGGGGAACTGTTCTAAAGTGTCATTGGAATTTTATTCGAAGCTTAAAATCTTTTAATTATTCATATCTTTCCAAACAGAATATTTTAAGAGCATTTTGCTTCATGACTTCTCACTACTATCTTTCAAGAAGTGAGAGTTAAATTTGTAAAGAAGGCATGATAAAGCTTTTGCTGTACTGTTAGTGCATGCATCATGAAAAGTGTTTTGTCTCTTTAGCCCAACACACACACGGGGCTTACTAGATTTCTGTCTCAACACCATTTTACCATGATTTCAGGTTGATCCTGCTGTGGGGATGAGTAGCTAGATTATACCTGATTCGGAAGATTTTCTGATGATTTATTTTTGTGTAATGTTTTGGGAGATGAGAGTGGATAAATTTTATTACAGATTTGTTTTGGTATTTTGGGATTTATTCCTGGATTGATATTTATTTTGGAATGTAATGAATTTTAAGTTCAAGTATCATTTATATTCCGCTATTTCATTTGTGTGACCTAGTTATAAAGACCCCTTGTCCTTTGGACGGGGCAATATTCCCGGCCCTGGCGGGCCTAGGCAGCAGGGTGTTACATAGGGGACCCAAGAACATGAAAGGAAATTGGCATTTCGATACTTTGGATCATTCCCTTTTATTGAGAGGATTGAGAAGGTAGCCTATTAGTTGAAGTTACAAATAGAACATCAGGTTATTCACGATATGCTTATGTACCTAACATTCGAAAGTATGTGGCTAATCCTACACACATTTTGAATAAAGAACCCTTTGAGTTGATTCTAAGATTGAAAAATAAGAAAGAGCCTGTTAAGATCGTTAAGTATGCTGAAAAGAAATTGTGGAAGGAAAAAAAAATTCCACTTGTACAAGTACCATGGAATCATTATGTTGTGTAAGATGTAATTTGGGGAAAAACGAATGTGAGGATATTGAAAAAGTACCCAAATTTATTCCAAGTATAAGCCAAATTTCGAGGACGAAATTTCTATAAGTAAGGGAGAATGTAACACCCCACCTTTTTACTTTCTGTTGGCTACTACCTGTAATGGGATGAGAGTTTATATCAATGGTCAGAACAAAAGTTGATCGGTATAATGAGACAAATACTTTGGTGAAATAAAGTTTTGTCGGGACCTGGATGTAATTATTGGACTTGTTCTACCCGTACCCTAAATTTTTGGAAGTCTATTAAGATTAATAAAATAAGAATTTTAGGGTATTTTAGAAAGAGAAATTGATCAGTGCAATGAGACGGACATTTTGGCGCGAATTATGCTACCCGGGGTATCGGGGGCATTTTCGTCATTTTGACCGCGTTCGTGGCTTCGACCTCGAATTTGACCAAGTAGTGAGGGAATTGAAGAATTTGAGTGTTACCAATGGATTCAGTGAAATTTTTGGAGTGGAATAGTGAAATAACATATTTTTCCATTACGGACCCGATTTTGGCCATTTCCAAAGAAAATAGAAAATTGCGGTTGGAAATGGGACGTGTGGCATCTTATGATTGGTGGATGAAAATAGGTGTCGTTTAGTAATTGGTTAATGAGGCCAAGTGTTTCTATTTGATTGGTTGTGATAAAAAAAAATGAAATAAAGAAGAATGGCCCACAAGAAATAAATAAGAATGGTTCACAAGAAATACATAAGGATGGCCTACAAGCATGCAAAGTTTGACCGAGTTGGACCACCTTTTTGACTTCATTTGACCAAGCTTAATTAAGCTAATCTTTATTAGTAAGTTAATCAAGGTTGATTATGCATGGCCATGCAAGATTAGAAAATATCTATAATGTTCTAAGAGTTTCTACCTTTTTCTATAAATTTCTTTAAGGTTCTAGAGTACTCTAAAGTTTCCATAAGTTTCTACAAGTGATGAGTCATCCCCTAAAGCCTTCTAGAAATTGTGATTCATCATTCCAAGTGTACCAATTACATTTCAAAACTTCCTACTTAAGAGTTTTACATAAGCTATGACAAAAGCACGTGATGTAAGGCATTACCTAAGCAAAGCTTCCTATGTAAGCTTCTTGGACATCTATATATAGGCCATGAAGGCCAACTAAAATGGCTTTAGATAGCCAGAATTTCGGAAAAAACAAGAGAGAAAAGAGGGAAGAGAAAAGAAAAGGAAATAGAGAAGGAAGAGAGGGAGAAACCGGAAATAGAGAGGAGAGAAAGAGAGAGAGAAAAGCAAGAAGATGCTTGGACTGTTCAGCTTCCAAACGTAGCAAAGAAAAGGTAAAGATCTACCTTACTTGAAGTAAAGTTATTACATAAAGCATGTAGATCATTTTGGTATATATATTGTGAGAAGTTTATGTGTGATAGTTAGGTGAAGTTGTATGAAAGCTGTCCTTGTGTGCAGAAAATTATGGAAGGTTTTTTGTTCAGTAAATATGTAAAATTTCTGGATTTGAATGAAGCAGGCATATATCTTTGTAGCTAAGGATCATAGAGACATTTTAGAATAAGTTTTATGTTAATTGGATTTACGGATCAAAAGTTATGGTGAAAATAGTAAAAGGTGCCAAATCAGTGACGGGATTTTTACTACTAAAACTTTGTGTGCAAAACTGAACAGAATGGACAATAGAATTGGAACTAGTAAAGGAATGTCTTAAGGATATTTTACAATTGGTTTGACATCTTTTGGATTTGTGGATTAAAAGTTATGGGCAAAACAAGTTAGGGTGTCAAACTGGAAAATTGCAGAATGTTAAGGAAAGAATGAATAGTGAAACTAAGTCAAAACTACTAAGGCTGTTTTTGCCCAGTACCGTGATGCTGGAACCAGAAAACTAAAAATTCCTATACTGAATTAAATTTAAGAGTCTCACGGTCATTTTGGTATATCATGGAGCCAAATCGAAGCTGTAAATTAAAAGTTATGTGCAAAACAAAATGGTGTGTCAAACCAGTGAAATTCCAGAAAAGAAGTCCGAAAATGAATGGACTTAAGGGTGATTAATTATGTGATTTTGGACAAAACAATTAGGGAAACATGAAGTGAATCCATTGTTTATGAAGTGAGGAAGGATGTGGAAAAAGGAAAATGAAAGAATTGATCAAACGATGTGAACGAAAGTTGAACGTTTTTCTTTAGTATCGGCTAACTGTCGGCCTCAACGGCTAAACGACTGTTGAATTTCGGCTAACCGTCGGGCACGTCGGCCGGAATTCGGCTACCCAACGGCTATTTTTTGGCCAAACACCAATTGACCCGAAAACAATGTTTGGTGTAGGTTTAGCGAGAAACAGCTAACGAAATGTAAAAAACGGTAGGAACGGAGGTTAGACGGTCGTGAACAGAATGAGAGGCTTAGGACACGAGGCGAGTCCTATTGATTTCTAAACCTTTTTAAAGGCTAGTGTGCTTTGATTTTCTATGAAATGCTATGTTTTATGCCATTTTGAAAATCCTCGAATATGTTTAAGGTTTACATGAGAAACATTTGCTTTTATGCTCTTTCGGACTCGAATAAATTTCATATTCAGCTTGGAAACCTTCCAGGATGTTTAAAACACGAATTTTGTGAATTTAGTCCTTTTCGGATTAAATATTTGGGATTTCCAAAAAATGATAAATTTTAGAATCGGGCATTTGGAGAATAATCCAAGTATCTTTATTGGAATATTTTATGAAAACTCTTGGAACTCGGGTATTCGATAAATGACCAAAATATTCTTATCGGAACTTTTGTGAATATTTTTCAAATCAAGTACGGGTAAAATGACCCGAATACCCTCAAAAAGTATTTTGTGATCAAGTACGGCCTCAGGAAATAAGAAATGTTTTGATTTGGAAATCTTGCGAGATCAGATGACCCTCTAGCCTAATCAGTCAGATCGGGTTGGTGTTGTTGCGTTGAGTAATCAATAGGGACTTTGATCTTTGTACTAGCCCATGTTAGAGATAGACGATCCCAAGTAACCTGATCAGTTCTGGGGATTGTCTTACTCCAAACAGAGCAACAAGACATTGTGACGAGTCGTCCCTGGCTAGCCGTTGTGAGGCCAGCAATTACCTGTTGATTATGATTGGTGGGTTGTTCACATAAGACCAAGCGGGGACACTCAGTATGTTCAACCCCTTGCCACCTCGATGGTGATTGACGTCAAGATTAGGACCCCTGGCTTATGGTGGCAAGTAAAAGATCCCTAAGTGCACGGTAAGGTACATTGGTACACTGCTGACCCTTCCGGCCTGACACGGGTGACGTGCTGTAAGGTGCAGTCCCTGGCAGAAGAAACCATGTAGCCGAAGGCGAAGTTCATTGAATTTTGCTCACGGATCGCACTTCTAATAGAGAAGAACCTACAATTTATTAAAATGAGGGGCCATATGTTTGGAAATTACTGTTTTTCGAACGGATGTAATAAAATGACCTGAACTTATCAATCGCTGCTATTTTTCCCTGTTATAAAATTTATTTCAGCAAAGAAACTGAAAATTGTCTTTCTCTTCTAAGCAAAACACTAGCACACACACGGGACTCACTGGGTGATTTTTCACACACACGTGTCTTTTATCTTACTTTTTTGTCGTATCCGGAATTGGAAGAACTTACGGATAGAGGACGATACCCCAGTGACAGCAGAATAGGTCCGGATGTCTCCTCTTTGGACCTTATATACTCTGCTGATTATTCGTTATAAAGACCCATTGTCTGGGTATCTGGATGGGACAACACCTAATATTGGTATGCTTCCGCTGTTACCTTTAGTAGGGGTGTTACAGTGTCCACCAATCTCTTACAGTATTTAGAGAACTGGGTGAACCGGGCCGCGTACTGGGCCACCGACATGCTTCCCTACCTCAGATTCTGGAATTCGTCTTTTCGCTTCTCCACAATCTACTATAGGATGTACTTAGCCCTGAAGGCTTCAACGAAGTTGGACCACATCCATTGCTACTCGACCATCTCCCAGTCGTCTTGGACCCGCTGCCACCATACTCGAGCTAGTCCTCTCAATCGAAAAGCTACAAACTTAACTATCCGCTCCTCGGTGTACTGGAGCGTTGCAAATATATCCTCCATTTGCTCAACCCATTGCTATGCCTTCTGGTCTTGTTCCTCTTCGCCCATTAAGGTAAGCAGTTGAAACTTCAGGAACCGCTCTAAGGCCTAGTCTTCACCCCTTGGGTTTCGTTACTCGGTCATAGACTGCAAACTCTCGACCATCTTGCTGAATGTCTGGCCTATGGTCACATCAACTGGAACTTTAGACCCCGATCCTATATTCGGACTATTCCTTTCACCCCGGTTAGGTGCTTACATTTGGGCTGTTTCTACTTCCGGTGCCCCTTTATCGACTTCCGGAACCCTTCCACCTGCTGAAGCTACACGACGCTTGGATGCCATTCTAAACCACACCCCAAATGATAAGTGTATGCATTTAAGGTTCAAATCATTTTAGTTGCACATGCATTCATAGTCAAATATATGTAAACAGAAATCGGATGTAAATTTTGCCTAAGGAATAAATTCTCTTTCAAAAGTGGACTTGCATAAATTCAAATTTTGGATAGAAAGTAGAATTAAAATACTTGACATAAGAGTTCTCGAAAAACAATAAACAAATAAACATCCAAATCAAAATAACTCATAGTCTTCTAGTCCTTATCAGAATCCTCATCATCAGCCTCATATAACCATCCCCCAGAGTTCTTAGAAAAATCCACCCCAACCCCGCTAGCAAATCCCTCCATTGGCTCTTTCCCTGGGCACCTAAAACTCTCCCCAGGCTCAACTCGGCTAAAAGAATGAAGGAAAGAAGGCCTAGGTGGAGACTCATAGTCTATCTCCCTCGGGTCATCACTATCTGCTGCTAAGTCCACATCGGGATTAGGAGGGTGGGGTTCATGCTCCACTACCATCACCTCATCCTCACTGTCAGAACTTATGTCTATCACCATAATTGGGGGTATCTCAATGATCTGGACCTCATCATCACTGCTATCCTCCATAGGGATATCTGGCTGAGGGGCAGGCTAGGGAACTGGAAGGTCCTCCGGGTATATAGGGATAGGCGGGCGCTATTGCTGCCCTTTCCTTGTGGTCCTAAGCATTCTAAGCATCCTAACCATCCTACAGTATTAACAAGATAGGTTAGATAAAGATTTAAACTTAAGTAAATAGAACAAACACTATCAATATTTGCCTATAACTTAGGCTCTGATACCACTTGTAACACCCTACTACCTAGGCCCGCCAGGGCCAGGGATGTCGCCCCATCCAATGGACAATGGGTCATTATAATTAGGTCACACAAATAAAATAGTGGAATAAAAATAATACTTTAACTTAAAATTTATTACAACTCAAGAATAAATCCAAGAATAAATCTGCAAATTCCCAAAAGAAACATAAATCCATAAATAAAATCATCCACTCTCAACTCCCTAAAGTAATACAAAAAAATAAATGACAAAATTCTCTTCCAAGGCAAACAACACTAGCTACTCATCCCCACAGTAGGATCGACCTGAAATCATGGCAAAAATGGTGATGAGACAGAAATCTAAGTAAGTTCGTGTGTGTTTTGAGTGTCCAGTGGAAATAGTTCGTGTATGTAAAGTATAAAATTCTTTATAAAAAATGACTGGCAAGCAATAAACATTAGTCAAAAGCAAGAGTGGTGTTTTAGCTTTTCCAACCATACATAATCAATAAAATCAACAACTCAAAAGAAATGATCATGGGTTACCACACGTTGGGCCCCATCGGTTAGAATGCCGACATTTTGTGTAGACTGACAAAAAAGGTAGGTGATCGGCCTACCGGGCAAGATACTTCTCATTCTCTATACCCAAACAACAACCGGGTATCCATTTCAGCAAAACACAGTCACTTGACTGAAAAATAAACTGCAAGCTTGGACCAGCACGACCTACTAGACTGATATCTTATCCGGGCAGGACACACCCCTCAGAGGTGGCCACCTACTAAGAGACTTATCCTAACCCCTCAAAGACTTATCCTGGCAGAGATTTGTTGTAGAGATTTTCGGGTAGCCATGTCTGAATTTCGTGCAGAAGCTTGGGGAGGGTAATGGTGTTAAGCTCATGGATGTTTAAGGAAGGTTTGTGTAGAAGAAAGCTGAGGTTTCAGCTAGGGGTGAATTAGAAATCAAAGCTAGAAAGTTTTCCTGCACAGAATTTTCGCAAGGCTGGAATTTTCTGGGCAGTTTCGGCTACCATTTTCCAGTCAACTTGTAAAAAGTTTGAAGGGGATTTCATGGGTCTTTCAAGGTAGGTTTCCAACCTTCTTTATGGAGGAAAAACATGGCTAAGATGCTAAACAAAAACTGAAAGAAAATAGCTTGGTTTCGGACCTCCAAAGCTGCGATTTTGCCCAGGGATTTTTCTGGTTTTGCACAGCCTTTGTGTAGTCCGAAAATGACCAGAAAAATTCAGGTTTCAAGTAGATCAAAAGGGCCATTTTCTAGTAGCATTTGGGATAGAATAATGGCTAAGAATTTTGACACCTTGAAGGCACAAGAAGCTGGAAAAATTTCAGTTCTATGCATGAAGGAAAATGAACCTAGCTAGAGTGAAGTTTTAGAGAGTTCACTAGGAAAATTAATTCACTTGAAATCCTTCCCCTTCTTCCATAGTTTCGGTCCATAAGATGTCTTTCTCTAAGACATTTTGAACCTTTAAAGCCATAGCACATTGTTGGAATTTTTCTAGAATAAAATTGGCCTAAACAAATTGAACATCCTAATGGATTGAGAAATAGGAAAAATTAAGGATCAAGAGGAAATAAATTCCCCTTAGGAATTTTGTGTAGGGCAAAAGAGTAGGATTAGGATACTCCTATCATGTCTCTCTTAGGACAACATCTCTACCCTACTCCAAGCACCTAAGGCCGAAAGTAATACTTCCCAAGCAAAAATAAAATTTAATCAAGCTAAAGTTCTTATGATGGAATTTGAACCTAAGACCTCAAGAATTAATTCCAAGGCTCTAACTGTAACACCCAGAAGCCTAGGCCCGCCAGGGCCGGGGATGTCGCCCCATCCAAAGGACGAGGAGTCTTTATAATTAGGTCACACAAATAAAATGGCTGAAATAAAATAATACTTTAACTTAAAAATTTATTACAACCCAAAATACTTCAAGAGTAAATCCATGACACTCCAAAACAAAAACCATAAATAAAATTATCCACTCTCGTCTCACCAAAGTAATACATAAAATCAAAAGACACATTCTCTTCCAAGGCAGATATTACTAGCTACTCGACCCCACAGCAGGATCAACCTGAAATCATGATAAAAAGGTGATGAGACCGAAATCTCAGTAAGTCCGTGTGTGCTTTGGGTGTTTAGTGAAAACAGTTCGTGGATGCAAAGTGTGAAACTTTTATAAGAGAAACACTGGCAAGCATCAAACATTAGTCAAAAGCAAGAGTGGCGTTTTGGCTTATCTAGCCGTACATAAGTAATGAAATCAACCACATGAAAAAAAGGGATATGGGTTAGCACACGTTGGGCCCCATAACCGGTCAGAATGCCGACACTTTGTGCAGACTGACAAAAGTAGGTGATCGGCCTACTGGGCAAGATACTCCTCCTTCTCTATACCCAAACAACAACCGGGTGTCCATTCCGGCAAAACACAGTCACTTGACCGAAAACAAACTGCTAGCTCGGACCGGCACGACTCACTGGGACTGACATCTTATCCGGGAAGGACTCACCCCTCAGAGGTGGCCACCTGCTGAGAGACTTACCCTAACCCTTCAAAGACTAGTCCTAGTAGTCCACCCCTATTGAGTACTCAACGACGTTTCCCACTTGGGATAAAATGAACGAAGCATTGCTCTTCATGAAAATAGCAATCTGAGGGTTTCCAAAGTTTTGGGAGAAATCAGTTTTGGAAAGAGTTTTAAGTTTGGAAAATCTGCTCATTAGCTTTTAGATAATTTAAGTGTTGGAAATAAGAACGAATTCAACCCTCAATTGCCTTCAGATAAACGAGTGTCCATACACTCCACATTTAGCTTGCCATAAGGAAAACATTTTCACATCGATAGGTTTTATGCAGGAGCTTACCTGATTCTTGCTCACAACAACAAGGTCTCGAACAGCTGACCTAACCCCACATGGGTAAATACAAATCTTAATCAATTTCAAGTCACAAACCACTTCCTCAATTTTAAATCAATTCAATTCACTACTACCATGATCCTAGTGTCCCAAGCTTTAAGATAAAATAATAACTAAATAGGTTTATAAGCTAAGTTTAATTTGTTATTTAAAATAATTAATGGTTTGGGAAATAAATTCTAATAAGTTGAAAGTTTAAACCTTGTTAGGAAAAATTTAGAGTTTATTTGATCAAGAGTCATAGATGGTACTAGGTAAAATAGTGATTTAATGATAGTTTAGTTGTTAGAAAATAATTGATAGCTAAAACTAGTTGAGATTAAATTTAATAAGCCTTTCTTGGAAAATAATAAGTAAATCCTTAAGGGTTTTGATTTAGTAAATATTTTACTAATTATGAATCATTCTCATAAAGCTTTAATTGATCTCTTTATTTTAAATAATATTTATTTATTTTATTTTCTAGCAAAATTATTATTTATTTGACTAAAATATCCTTTATATATATAAAAATTCCAAATCTACCATTCCTAGAGTTTTTTTCGAAAATACTAGCAATATTATTTTATTGAGTATTTATGCATAAAGTGAAAATTAGTTTGAGGGACAACTAGATCATGATCAAATTTCTATGGCCATCCTCAATCAAGAACATACACAATCCTTCAATTCATTAAATCATCCAAATCTTGCATATAGGCATAGATCTAAATTTATTAAGACATGATTTAACCTTTACTAGCATAAACATGATCATGGCTTCAATATTCTAGTCATGCATAGAACTCATATTCACCAAAGGTGACATAATCTCTAGCATACTTCATCACACATACTACCTATGACATGCATCAAACGCAATTCCACATACAACCAACCAATATAATCCTTCCATGCATAAATCCCATCTTCTTCACAATCATACATGTACTCATGCTTCAATCATCAACAACACATACTCAATCCCATCGCCATTTATCTTTTAAAAACATCATCCTAGAGACATGATTCTAGAGTTTAAAAGAAAGATTGAAGGTACTTACTTGGTTGATGAATGTTTTGAAGGAGTTTAGACTAGATCCCAACTCTTAGATGGCTAACCTTGTCCAAGAGAGATGGAGAGAACAAGATTATGGAAGGAGAAGTCATCCGGCCAAAGAAGAGTGATTTCAGCCATGAGAGAGAGAGAGAGAAGAAGAAGAAATCATTAGTATGTTTATTCGCATAGGTTCTTGTAACACCCCGGAAAACCTAGGCCCGCTAGGGCCGGGGATGTCGCCCCGTCCAAAGGACAAGGGGTCTTTATAACTAGGTCACAAATAAAAATTGCTGAAATAAATAATACTCAAGCTAAAAGAATTTATTACAATCCAAAAATAAATACTTCCAAAGTACATCCATGAAATTCCAAAACAATACTCATAATTAAAATCATCCACACTCGTCTCCCAAAGCAGTACATAAAATCAAAAACACATTCTCTTCCAAGGTAGCTACTCACCCACAACAGGATCAACCTGAAATCATGATAAAATGTGGTGAGACAGAAATCTCAGTAAGTCCGTGTGTGCTTTGGGTATTTAGCAGAAACAGTTCGTGGATGCAAAGTGTGAAATCTTTATAAGAGAAACATTAGCAAGCAATAAACATCAGTCAAAAGCAAGAGTGGCGTTTTGGCTCTTCTAGCCATACATAAGTAATGAAATCAACCACTCGAAAGAAAGAGATATGGGTTACCACACTTTGGGCCCCATAACCGGTCAGAATGCCTAACACGTTATGCAGGCTGACAAAAGTAGGTGATCGGCCTACTTGGTAAGATACTCCTCCTTCTCTATACCCAAACAACCGTCGGGCGTCCATTCTGGCAAAAACACAGTCACTTGACTGAAATAAAATAAACTGCTAGCTCGGACCGGCACGACTCATTGGAACTAGCATCTTATCCGGGAAGGACTCACCCCTCAGAGGTGGCCACCTACTGAGAGACTCACCCTAACCCTTCAAAGACTAGTCCTAGTAGTCCACCCTTATTGAGTACTCAACGACATTCCCCACTTGGGATAAAATGAACAAAGCATTGTGCTTCATGAAAATAACAATGTGAGGGTTTCCAAAGCTTTGCGAGAAATTAGTTTTAGAAAGAGTTTCGAGTTTGGAAAAATCTGCTCATTAACTTTGGAATAATTCCAACGTTGGAAATAAAGATGAGTTCAACCCTCAATTGCCTTCAAATAAACGAGTGTCCATACACTCCATATTTAGCTTGCCATAAGAAAACATTTCACATCGATAGGTTTTATGCAGGAGCTTACCTGATTCTTGCTCACAATAACAAGGTCTCGGACAGATGACCTAACCCCACATGGGCAAATACAAATCTTAATCAGATTCAAGCCACAATCCACTTCCTTAATTTTAAATCAACTCAATTCACTGCTACCATAATCCTAGTGTCCCAAGCTTTAAGGCAAAACAATAATTGAATAGGTTTATAAGCTCAGTTTAATTTGTTATTTAAAATAATTAATGGATTAGGAAATAAATTCTAATAAGTGGAAAGTTTAAATCTTGTTAAGGGAAATTTAGAGTTTATTTGATCAAGAGTCATAGGTGGTACTAGGTAAAATAGTGATTTAATGATAGCTTAGTTGTTAGAAAATAATTGATAGCTAAAACTAATTAAGATTAAATTTAATAAGTCTTCCTTGGAAAATAATAAGTAAATCCTTAAGGGTTTTGATATAGTAAATATTTTATTAAGTATAAGTTTTTTTCATAAGGGCTTTAATTAATTTGTTTTATTTTAAATAATATTTATTTATTTCATTTTCTAGAAAAATCATTATTTATTTGACTAAAATATCCTTTACATATATTATAATTCCAAATCTACCCTTCCTAGGGTTTTCGAAATTCTTTAGCAAAAATTATTAGTAAATATTTTATTCATGAAATAAAATTTGCTTAGGGACAACTTGACCATGATCAAGATTCCATGGTCAACCATAATCAATAACATACTCAATCCTCCGATTCACCAAATCATCCAATTCTTGCACATAGGCATAGATCTAAATTTATTATTATATGATTTAACCTCTACTAGCATAAACATGATCATGGCTTCAAAATCTAATCATGCATATAAATCCTATTCACCCATGGTGAGATAATCTCTAGCATGCTTCATCACAAATACTACCTATGACATGCATCAAATCTCAACTCATCATTAAATCCACCAACATAATCCTTCCATGCATAAATTCCATCTCCTTCACAATCATACATATACTCATGCTTCAATCAATAACATCACATACACAACCCCATCGCCATTCATCAACCTAGAGACATGATTCTAAATTTTAAAAAGAGGATTGAAGGTACTTACTTGATTGATGAATGACTTGAAGGAGTTTAGAGAAGATCTCAACTCCTAGATGGCTAATCTTGTTCAAGAAGGGTGGCGAAAGCATGGTCATGGAACAAGAGACCATTCGGCCAAGGGAGGAATTTCGGTCCATGAGAGAGAGAGAGAGAGAGAGAGAGAGAGAGAGAGAGAGAGAGAAAGAAGTCATTAGTGTGATTATTCATATAGGTTTTCATTAGAGATTAAGTTTGAAGAGGATGATGTTGATGGAGTGAGTTTACCTTGAAGATGTTCTTGTCCAGAAATTTTTGCTTTGATCCGAAGTAGCAAGATGTTTGGAGGAGTTTGATGTTAATATTGGTGTTGATGGATTCACAGCAATAAGTGGACTAAATCTGGAGATTTTCGTGAGGGTTTGAGGTGGTTTGGAGGGTTATTAGGTGTAGAGAAGAAGTAGGTGTTCTTGGTGTAGTGTGTGTGTGTGTGTGTTCTTGTTGCTTGAAGAAAATCGAGAGAGAGAGAGAGTAAGCAGCTGCCGATTTTCTGAGGGATTAGGACTGCCGAAATTCTGGTAGGGTTTAGGGAGTTGATTCTCTGATTTGGAAGGGAAAAGGAAAGGTTAGTTGTTACAATCCTTGAAGAATATTGTTAGGAAGTGAATTTGGAAAGTAGATATCCTAAGAATATCTTGATTTGTTTGGACAGCTTTGAAGTCTGCCATGGCCGATTGTTTGGACAGAATTTCGTGGGATTAATGCTGACTTATGGAGGCTTATGGTGGCTGAAAGTAGGGTGTACAATGATGAAGAAGAAGTCTGGTCCATTGAGCAAAATATTACGGAAGGTTGCTAAATAAGATGACCGAAATTTTGGAAACCAATCAAGCTTAATTGCAGGAATTTTGTAGAGAGATTTTCGGACAGCCATTGATGGAATTTCGTGCAGAAGTTCAAGGGGCCCAATGGAGCTCTGTTGGGGGAGGTTTAAGGAAGGTTTTTGCAGAAGTAGCTTGGTGTTTCAGTTGGAAGAAGAAGAGAAAACGAGCTGGACAAAAATCTGCACAGGAATTTTCGCTGTACAGTGAATTTTCTGGCAGATTTTCGTCTGCTACTTCCAGCTGTTTTGCAGCGAGTTTTGAAGGGGATTTCAGGGGTATTCAAGGCTGGTTTCCAGCCTTCTTTATGGAGGAAAAACATGGCTAAGGTGCTGCACAAAATCTGGGAGAAAACAGCTTGATTTGGAGCTCACAAAGCTGATTTTCGTACAGGAATTTTTCCTGTTTTACTCTAGCTTGTGCAATCCGAATTTGGGCAAGAAACTTTCAGGTTTCAACTGATCCTAAAGACCATTTTTCTGGTAGCATTTGGGAGGAAATGTGAGCTAGAATTTTCGACCTTTTGAAGGTACAACAAGCTGGAAAATTTCAGCTCATTTCATGAAGATAAATGAACTAAGTTTGAGGAAAAATTTCAGCAAGCTTTCAAGAGTGATTTTCCTCTTGAATTTTCCCACAAATCATTTACATTTTCCAAACCATGAGAAGCCTTTTACTAGGACATTTTGATCCTAAAAGACCTTAGTCCTCTACTGAATTTTCTGGAATGGAAAAGGATAGAACACCTCGATCAAACTAAGGAGTTGGAAATTAAGGAAAATTAAAGATCAAGGGAGAATGAATTCCCTTTAGGCATTTCGCGAAGAACAAAAGAGTGAAGTGAGAATCCTCCTAACATGTCTCTCCTAGGACATCATCACCACATTGATCTAGGCCCTCATGGCCGAAACCATCCCTTTCCAAGCAAAATAAAATTTACTCAAGCTAAAGCTTCTATGATGGACTTTGAACCTTAGACCTCAAGAATTAATTCCAAGGCTCTAACCACTAAACCACAACAACTCTTGTTGCTATTTCTACTAGAAAAATTATTTCCTATTCAATCCACAAGCTATCTCCTTATTTTCACCTCGGGCAAAAATTACCATTTTGCCCCTCTCACACATCACTCACCAACAAGACTTCAAGATAATAAAAATCAAATTCAAAGCACATAGAAATCATATGAAAACATATTTAATCATGAAATAAAGCATGATATGCATCCCAACCCCCTTACTCTAAGGTTGGTCTCGACTGGGGTTTCACATCCTCCCCTCCTTAGAAGAATTTCGTCCCGAAATTCAAGCATACCTCTATTTCAGCTCGGGATACTTCCGCTTAACCCATTCCTCCGATTCCCATGTAGCATCCTGCGTGCCATGGTGCTTCCACTGAATCTTAACCATTGGTATCTGCTTATTCCGGAGGGTTTTGACACTGCGGTCCAATATCCGAACAGGCTTTTCCACGTAGCTCAAGTCTGGCTGCAACACTAACGGTTCCTCATTCAACACGTGACCGGGATCCGCATTATACTTCTTCAACTGCGACACATGGAACACGTCATGGATACCCGTCAACCCATCCGGTAGGTCCAACCGGTACGCTATCGGTCCGATTCTTTCCTTAATAAAAACGGCCCCAAATACCTCGGATTCAATTTTCCACCCTTCGGATGCTTCACAATCCCCCGGTTGGGTGATAGCTTCGAAACACACGGTCCCCGACTTGAAATTCCAATTCCCTCCTCCGGTTGTCCGCATAGCTCTTTTGTCGGCTCTGAGCCGCCTTTAACCTTTCTCGAATCAGCTTCACCTTGTCCAACATTTCTTGGACACAGACCTCTCCGGTTTTGCTCACCTGTCCATCTTCCATCCAACTCCAATACAACGGTACTTGATACTTGCGCCCATACAAAGCCTCGTAAGGTGCCATCCCAATCGAGGCCTGATAGCTGTTGTTATAAGATAATTCCGCGTAAGGTACGCTTTCTATCCACTTGTCCCCGAAGTCCAGAACACAGGCCCTCAACATATCCTCTAATATTTGGATCACCCTCTCTAACTACCCATCAGTCTGCGGATGCGCCGTCGTACCGAACTTCAAATTCGATCCCATTGCTTCCCGGAACTTTCCCCAAAACGAGAAGTAAACCTCGGGTCTCGGTCCGACACTATGCTCGAAGGTACTCCATGGAGTCGGACTATTTCTCGAACATATGTCCGAGCCAGCCTTCTCCATGGAGTCCCTTACATTTACCGGGATAAAGTGGGCTGACTTGGTCGACCGATCCACTACTACCCATATGGCGTCCTTCTGAGTCTTTGATATAGGGAGTCCGGTGACGAAATCCATAGTCACCTCCTCCCACTTCCATTCTGGCACTGGTAACGGCTGCAATAGTCCCGCTGACTTCTTATGCTCTGCTTTAACTTTCTGGCAGGTGAGACAGGTCGATACGTACTTGACCACATCTCACTTCATTCCGGGCCACCAGTATGCTCTCTTCAAATCTTGATACATCTTGACCTCTCTCGGATGAATTGCGTACTTGCTCTTGTGTGCCTCTTCCAAAATTCTGACCCTTAGTTGTTGCTCCCCGGGTACACACAATCGATCTCTGAAATGGAAAACTCCTGCCTCGTCCCGACGGAATTCGCTAGTCGGTCGCTTAAGCTCCTTATCCTTAAAAATTTGAAACTCGGCGTTGCTTCGCTGAGCTTCCACTATTTCTTGCTTCAAGTCCGGCACCAACTTCAAGTTGCTGATAGCAATCGCTTTGTCTCGCACTTCCGTCCTTCTGTCCAATACGTCCTGGACCACTTGCATTTCTTGCACCTTTAGCCTAGCCATCCCAACTTTTCTGCTTAGGGCGTCTGCCACAACGTTAGCCTTCCCGGGATGGTAGTTGATCGGGCAACGGTATTCTTCCAAGAATTCCATCCACCTTCGTTGCCTCAAGTTCAAATCCTTCTGAGTGAAGATATACTTCAGGCTCTTATGGTCGGTGAACACCTCGTACTCGGCTCCATACAAGTAGTGTCGCCATTTCTTTAGGGCGAACACTATAGCCGCCAGCTCCAAGTCGTGAGTAGGGTAGTTCACTTCATGCGGTCGTAACTTCCGTGATGCATAGGCAATCACTTTCCGGTCTTGCATCAACACCGCTCCCAGTCCTTCTTTCGAAGCGTCGGTGTACAGTGCGTAAGATTTGCCTTCCTCTGGTAGACTCAATACTGGTGTCGTCATCGCTCTCTTCTTTAGTTCTTGGAAGCTTTTCTCGCATTTCTCATTCCACACAAACGGAACATCCTTTCTCAACAAACGGGTCATTGGCGATGCGAGTGTCGAGAATCCCTTGATAAACCTTCGGTAGTATCCCGCCAAACCCAAGAAACTCCGGATCTCGGTAATATTCTCCGGCTGCTTCCAGTCTGATACCGCTTCCACCTTGGCCGGATCTACCTTAATTCCCTCCTTAGTCACCACATGACCAAGGAATGCCACACTGTCCAACCGTAATTCGCACTTGCCGAACTTCGCGTACAGCCTTGTGCTCCCTCAATTTTTCCAACACGAGCCTCAGATGCTCCGCATGCTCCTCCGGACTCTTGGAGTAGATCAAAATATCGTCGATGAATACTACTACAAACTTGTCGAGGTAAGGCCGGAATACTCGGTGCATCAGGTCCATGAATACTGCTGGAGCGTTAGTCACCCCGAACGGCATTACTACAAACTCGTAATGTCCATATCGGGTGTTGAAGGCTGTCTTGGGGATATCCTCCCCTCTTATCCGCACTTGGTAATATCATTGTCTCAGATCCAACTTGGAATAGCAACTGGATCCTTGTAGTTGATTGAAAAGCTCGTCAATCAACGGAAGAGAATACTTGTTCCTAATCGTCAAATTGTTCAGCCCTCGCTAGTCGATGCACAGCCTTAAGGTCCCGTCCTTCTTCTTTACAAATAGCACAGGCGCTCCCCAGGGCGATGTACTTGGTCTAATATAGCCTTGGCCAACGAGCTCCTCTAGTTGCTCTTTCAACTCTGCCGGCGCCATCCGATACGGAGTCCGCGATACTGGTTCCGCTCCGGGAACTAAGTCGATAGTGAACTCCACTTCTCGACTAGGAGGTAGAGAATCAAGCTCCGCTGGAAATACATCGGGAAAATCCTTCACTACTTCCGTGTCCTCCAGAGTACACTGGTCCTTAGGCTTGTTCATCACGTAAGCCAGGTAACCTTTACAACCTTGCCTTAATAATTTTCGGGCCTTAGCCCCTGCAATCAAGTACTTCAACTCTTTCACCCTCTTTCCATCGAATTCTAACACATCACAACCCGGTCTAACAAACTGAACTGTCTTACTCTTACAGTCTACCCTAGCCCCATGCTTGGCTAACCAGTCCATCCCCAAAATTAAGTCATAGTCTTCAATGTCCAACATAATCAAATCTCCCTCCAGATTTTCTCTCCCCACCTTAACCTTACAATCCCTCACATATCGATCCGCTTGCACCATCTTCCCCAAAAAGGTGCTTACTTCTAAAATGAAAGGTAGATCCACTCCATCCCAACCCAAATGACATGCACACAACTTGTTTATATAGGAATGAGTAGAGCCAGGGTCAATCAAAGCATTAACGGATCGTCCTTGAATAGTGAACGTACCTTCCACCACCGCTGCATCGGCCCCAACTTCCTCTCTGTTGAGAGCGAATACCTTGGCCTTCACTTGTGGCTTCGGTGCTCCCCCTCCGGCTGCTCCCATGGCGTTGGCCCGGTTGGGTCCCGGGTTCTGAGCCGGGTTTCCCTGCCCGACTCGGTGCAGCTTAGGGCAGGTATTCCTCAGGTGGTTCGGGTCACCACAATGGTAGCACTTCCTATCTCTTCCCTTGGACCAGCAATTCCTCTCGGTGTGGCCTTTCCTTCCACACTGCCTGCAGGACGGAAGGTTCGGTGCAGGTCCAGCTGGTGCTGTCCGGGTTTGCTTTTCCCGGTTCTGCCAGAGATGATTTGCAGGGTGCTTGTGGGATTGCTGCCTCGGAAAGTGTCCCTGTGGTTGTCTCGGCGGTTGGAAGGGCTTGGCCGCCATCCCGCTCGCGGTCTTCATTCTCTCGTGCGAGTAGCCGCGTCCACCGCCCCCGAGTAAGTTGTCGGTGGAGCAGGTGCCAAAGCTCTCCTCGCCTCCGGTCTTAGCCCCTTGACGAACCGCCTCGTCCGGTTCTCGCTTCGGTGTCGACTCGGCCTTCGGCAGTATTTCGACAACCGCGTGAATCGAGCCGCGTATTGAGCCACGTACATGCTCCCCGCCTCGCATTCTGAAATTCGTCCTCCCGTTTCTCTACAATCCACTGAGGGATGTACTCCGCCCTGAAGGATTCAACGAAGTTGGACCACGTCCATTCTTGCTCATCCATTACCCAGTCCTCTTGGACCCGCTGCCACCACGCCCGAGCTGGTCCTCTCAACCGAAAAGCCGCAAACTTAACCATCCGCTCCTCCGAATACTGGAGCGTTGCGAAGATGTCCTCCATTTGCTCGACCCACTGCTCGGCCTTCTGGTCTTGTTCCGCTTCTCCCATAAAGATAGGCGGTTGGAATTTCAAGAACTTCTCCAACGCCTCATCTTCCCCTTTAGGGTGCCTTCGCTCGGTTAGCGTCTGAAGAATGTCGGCCACTTTGTCGAGTGTCTGACCCATTGACCCATCTACCGGGGCATCAGACCCCATGCCCATCGCGGGATCACTTTGCCCGTCACCCCGATGGGGTGATTGCATCCGTTCTGGTTCAACTTCCGGTGCTACCCGGTCTACCTCTGGAGTTCTTCTGGTGGATGGAACTGCACGTCTCTTGGGTGCCATTCTATACCATACCCCAAATGTTAAATGTATGCACTCAAGTATCAAATCATTTTAGTGGTGTATGCATACATAGCCAAGTATGAGTAGAAAAAAGTCAGATGCAACTTATTTAAAGGATTGCTCATAAATTTCGATTTCAAAAATTAACTTGCATAATTTCGAAATTTGATAAAAATGAACTTTAAGAAGTCTTAACATCTCAATTCATGAAAAGCTGTAAATAAACAAACATCCAAATCAAAATGACTCCTAGCTCTCTACTCCTCATCGGAATCCTCATCATCTGCCTCATATATCCAACCTCCGGTGTTTTTAGAGAAATCCACCCCCTCCCCGCTAGCAAATCCCTCCATAGGCTCCTTCCCAGGGAGCCTAGAACTCTCCCCGGCCTCAACTCGGCTGAAGGGAGGAATAAAGGAAGGTCTGGGTGGAGACTCATAGTCTATCTCCCCGGGTCATCACTAGTCGCCGCTAAATCCACCTCGGGATTAGGAGGGTGGGGTTCAGTGCTCCACTATCATAACATCATCCTCACCGTCGTAGCTTATATCTATCACCGGGATTGGAGGTGGTTCAAGGATCCGGACCTCGTCCTCACCGCTATCCTCCATCAAGTCAAGCTCATCATCACTATTATCCTCTATAGGGATATTCTCAACATCATTGTTAACCTCTATAGGGACAACTGGCTGAGGGGCAAGCTGGGGAACTGGAAGGTCCTCCTGATCTAGATAGTAGGGTGGGTGCCACTGCTGCCCTTTCCTTGCTATCCTAAGCAGTCTAACCATCCTATAGCATCAATAAAATAGGTTAGATAAGATTTAAACTTAAATAAATAAATCATATATCATCAATATTTGTCTATAACCTGGTCTCTGATACCACTTGTAACACCCCGGAAAACCTAGGCCCGCCAGGGCCGGGGATGTCGCCCCGTCCAAAGGACAAGGGGTCTTTATAACTAGGTCACAAATAAAAATTGCTGAAATGAATAATACTCAAGCTAAAAGAATTTATTACAACCCAAAAATAAATACTTCCAAAGTACATCCATGAAATTCCAAAACAAAACTCATAATTAAAATCATCCACACTCGTCTCCCAAAGCAAGACATAAAATTAAAAACACATTCTCTTCCAAGGTAGCTACTTACCCACAACAGGATCAACCTGAAATCATGATAAAATGTGGTGAGACAGAAATCTCAATAAGTCCATGTGTACTTAGGGTATTTAGCAGAAATAGTTCGTGGATGCAAAGTGTGAAATCTTTATAAGAGAAACATTGGCAAGCAATAAACATCAGTCAAAAGCAAGAGTGGCGTTTTGGCTCTTCTAACCATACATAAGTAATGAAATCAACCACTCGAAAGAAAGGGATATGGGTTACCACACTTTGGGCCCCATAACCGGTCAGAATGCCTAACACGTTGTGCAGACTGACAAAAGTAGGTGATCGGCCTACTGGGTAAGATACTCCTCCTTCTCTATACCCAAACAACCGCCGGGTGTCCATTCCGGCAAAAACACAGTCACTTGACTGAAACAAAATAAACTGCTACCTCGGACCGTCATGACTCACTGGAACTGGCATCTTATCCAGGAAGGACTCACCCCTCAGAGGTGGCCACCTACTGAGAGACTCACCCTAACCCTTCAAAGACTAGTCCTAGTAGTCCACCCTTATTGAGTACTCAACGACATTTCCCACTTGGGATAAAATGAACAAAGCATTGTGCTTCATGAAAATAACAATGTGAGGGTTTCCAAAGCTTTGCGAGAAATTAGTTTTAGAAAGAGTTTCGAGTTTGGAAAAATCTGCTCATTAACTTTGGAATAATTCCAACGTTGGAAATAAAGATGAGTTCAACCCTCAATTGCCTTCAAATAAACGAGTGTCCATACACTCCATATTTAGCTTGCCATAAGAAAACATTTCACATCGATAGGTTTTATGCAGGAGCTTACCTGATTCTTGCTCACAATAACAAGGTCTCAGACAGATGACCTAACCCCACATGGGCAAATACAAATCTTAATCGGATTCAAGCCACAATCCACTTCCTTAATTTTAAATCAACTCAATTCACTGCTACCATAATCCTAGTGTCCCAAGCTTTAAGGCAAAACAATAATTGAATAGGTTTATAAGCTCGGTTTAATTTGTTATTTAAAATAATTAATGGATTAGGAAATAAATTCTAATAAGTGGAAAGTTTAAATCTTGTTAAGGAAAATTTAGAGTTTATTTGATCAAGAGTCATAGGTGGTACTAGGTAAAATAGTGATTTAATGATAGCTTAGTTGTTAGAAAATAATTGATAGCTAAAACTAATTAAGATTAAATTTAATAAGTCTTCCTTGGAAAATAATAAGTAAATCCTTAAGGGTTTTGATCTAGTAAATATTTTATTAAGTATAAGTCTTTTTCATAAGGGCTTTAATTAATTTGTTTTATTTTAAATAATATTTATTTATTTTATTTTCTAGAAAAATCATTATTTATTTGACTAAAATATCCTTTACATATATTATAATTCCAAATCTACCCTTCCTAGGGTTTTCGAAATTCTTTAGCAAAAATTATTAGTAAATATTTTATTCATGAAATAAAATTTGCTTAGGGACAACTAGATCATGATCAAGACTCCATGGTCAACCATAATCAATAACATACTCAATCCTCCAATTCACCAAATCATCCAATTCTTGCACATAGGCATAGATCTAAATTTATTATTATATGATTTAACCTCTACTAGCATAAACATGATCATGGCTTCAAAATCTAATCATGCATATAAATCCTATTCACCCATGGTGACATAATCTCTAGCATGCTTCATCACAAATACTACCTATGACATGCATCAAATCTCAACTCATCATTAAATCCACCAACATAATCCTTCCATGCATAAATTCCATCTCCTTCACAATCATACATATACTCATGCTTCAATCAATAACATCACATACACAACCCCATCGCCATTCATCAACCTAGAGACATGATTCTAAATTTTAAAAAGAGGATTGAAGGTACTTACTTGATTGATGAATGACTTGAAGGAGTTTAGAGAAGATCTCAACTCCTAGATGGCTAATCTTGTTCAAGAAGGGTGGCGAAAGCATGGCCATGGAACAAGAGACCATTCGGCCAAGGGAGGAATTTCGGTCCATGAGGGAGAGAGAGAGAGAGAGAGAGAGAGAGAGAGAAGTCATTAGTGTGATTATTCATATAGGTTTTCATTAGAGATTAAGTTTGAAGAGGATGAAGTTGATGGAGTGAGTTTACCTTGAAGATGTTCTTGTCCAGAAATTTTTGCTTTGATCCGAAGTAGCAAGATGTTTGGAGGAGTTTGATGTTAATATTGGTGTTGATGGATTCACAGCAATAAGTAGACTAAATCTGGAGATTTTCGTGAGGGTTTGAGGTGGTTTGGAGGGTTATTAGGTGTAGAGAAGAAGTAGGTGTTCTTGGTGTAGTGTGTGTGTGTGTTCTTGTTGCTTGAAGAAAATCGAGAGAGAGAGGGAGAGTTTGTGCAGCTGCCGATTTTTCTGAGGGAATAGGTCTGGCCGAATTCTAGTAGGGTTTAGGGAGTTGATTCTCTGATTTGGAAGGGAAAAGGAAAGGTTAGTTGTTACAATCCTTGAAGAATATTGTTAGGAAGTGAATTTGGAAAGTAGATATCCTAAGAATATCTTGATTTGTTTGGACAGCTTTGAAGTCTGCCATGGCTGATTGTTTGGACAGAATTTCGTGGGATTAATGCTGACTTATGGAGGCTTATGGCGGCTGAAAGTAGGGTGTGCAATGATGAAGAAGAAGTCTGGTCCATTGAGCAAAATATTACGGAAGGTTGCTAAATAAGATGACCGAAATTTTGGAAACCAATCAAGCGTAATTGTAGGAATTTTGTAGAGAGATTTTCGGACAGCCATTGATGGAATTTCGTGCAGAAGTTCAAGGGGCCCAATGGAGCTCTGTTGGGGGAGGTTTAAGGAAGGTTTTTGCAGAAGTATCTTGGTGTTTCAGTTGGAAGAAGAAGAGAAAACGAGCTGGACAAAAATCTGCACAGGAATTTTTGCTGTACAGTGAATTTTCTGGCAGATTTTTGTCTGCTACTTCCAGCTGTTTTGCAGCAAGTTTTGAAGGGGATTTCAGGGGTATTCAAGGATGGTTTCCAACCTTCTTTATGGAGGAAAAAAATGGCTAAGGTGCTGCACAAAATCTGGGAGAAAACAGCTTGATTTGGAGCTCACAAAGCTGATTTTCGTACGAGAATTTTTCCTGTTTTACTCTAGCTTGTGCAATCCGAATTTGGGCAAGAAACTTTCAGGTTTCAACTGATCCTAAAGACCATTTTTCTGGTAGCATTTGGGAGGAAATGTGAGTTAGAATTTTTGACCTTTTGAAGGTACAACAAGCTTGAAAATTTCAGCTCATTTCATGAAGATAAATGAACTAAGTTTGAGGAAAATTTTCAGCAAGCCTTCAAGATTGATTTTCCTCTTGAATTTTCCCACAAATCATTTACATTTTCCAAACCATGAGAAGCCTTTTACTAGGACATTTTGATCCTAAAAGACCTTAGTCCTCTACTGAATTTTCTGGAATGGAAAAGGATAGAACACCTCGATCAAACTAAGGAGTTGGAAATTAAGGAAAATTAAAGATCAAGGGAGAATGAATTCCCTTTAGGCATTTCGCGAAGAACAAAAGAGTGAAGTGAGAATCCTCCTAACATGTCTCTCCTAGGACATCATCACCACATTGATATAGGCCCTCATGGCCGAAACCATCCCTTTCCAAGCAAAATAAAATTTACTCAAGCTAAAGCTTCTATGATGGACTTTGAACCTTAGACCTCAAGAATTAATTCCAAGGCTCTAACCACTAAACCACAACAACTCTTGTTGCTATTTCTACTAGAAAAATTATTTCCTATTCAATCCACAAGCTATCTCCTCATTTTCACATCGGGCAAATATTACCATTTTGCCCCTCTCACACATCACTCACCAACAAGACTTCAAGATAATAAAAATCAAATTCAAAGCACATAGAAATCATATGAAAACATATTTATTCATGAAATAAAGAATGATATGCATCCCAACCCCCTTACTCTAAGGTTGGTCTCGACTGGGGTTTCATAGTTCTCATTAGAGATCAAGGTTAGAGGAGATGACGTTGCTATAATAAGTTTACCTTGATTGTGTTCTTATCTTTCACAAAAATTTCTGGTTTTGATCTGAAGTAGCAAGATGATTCGTGGAGATTGATGTTAAGAATGGTGTTGATGGATTCACAGTAGTGAGTAGACTAAATCTGGAGATTTTCGTGATGGTTTGAAGTGGTTTGAAGGTGTATTCGGTGAAAGCAAGTAGTAGGTGTTCTTGGTGTAGTGTGTGTGTTCTTGGTGGCTGAAGAAAAATCGAGAGAATGTATGTTGTAGCTGCCAAAATTCTGTAGGGTTTAGGAGGATGTTTTCTCTGATTTGAGAGGGAAAAGGAAAGGTTAGTTGTTACAATCTTGGTAGAATATTTTTAGGAAGTGATTTTGGAAACTAAATATTCTAAGAATATCTTGATTGTTTGGACAGCTTTGAAGGTCTACAATGGCCGACTGCTTGAGTAGCTGTTTTGAGGAATTAAAGCTGGTTCAAGGTAGCTTATGATGGCCGAAATTAAGGTGTACAATGGTGAAGAAGATGTCTGGTCAATGGGGTAAGATTTTATGGAAAGTTGCTAAACAAGATGGCTGAAATTTTGGAAACCAATCAAGCTAAATTGCAGGGATTTGTTGGAGAGATTTTCGGACAGCCATTGCTGTCTTTCGTCCAGAAGCTTGAGGAAAACAATGGAGCTCTGTTAATGGAGTTTAAGGAAGGTTTTTGCAGAAGTAGGTTGGTGTTTCGGCTGGAAGGAAAATAGGAAACAAAGCTGGGAATTCTCCTGCACAGTTTTTTTTTTTTTTTCGCAGCACAGTAATTTTGTGGGCAGAATTTCGACTGCCACTTCCAGCCGAGTTGCAGAGAGTTTGAAGGGTGGTTTTAGGGGTATTCAAGGCTGGTTTCCAGCCTTCTTCATGGAGGAAAAACATGGCTAAGGTACTACACAAAATTTGGAAGAAAATAGCTTGGTTTTGAACTTCCAAACTGCGATTTTGCCTAGAATTTTCACTGGTTTTTTACAGCCCTTGAGCAGTCCGAAAATGGCAGAAATAATTCATGTTTCAAGCTAAACTTAAGGCCATTTTTCTGGCAGCATTTGGGAGGAAATGTTAGCTAAGAAGCTCGACATTTTGAAGGTACAACAAGCTGGAAAATTTCAGGTCATTCTATGAAAGAAGATGAACTAGTCTAGAATGAAATTTCAGCAAGCTTACTAGAAGGATTTTTCCTCTTGGAATTTCCCACAACTCTTCCATATTTTCAGACTATAAGAAGTCTTTTACGAAGACACTTTGGTCCTAAAAGACCTCAGCACTTTACTGAATTTTCTGGAAAGAAAAAGGCTAGAACATCTTGATCAAACTAAGGACTTGAGAATTGAGGAAAATCAAAGATCAAGGAAAAATGAATTTCCCTTTAAGAATTTCGAGTAGAGTAAAGGAGTGGAATGAGATTACTTCTATCATGTCTCTCCTAGGACATCATCACTCCTTGCTCTAGGCCCTTAGGGCCGAAACCAATTCCCCCCAAGCAAAAATAAAATTTAATCTAGCTAAAACTTCTATGATGGAATTTGAACCCAAGACCTCAAGAATTAATTCCAAGGTTCTAACTACTAAACCACAACAACTCTTGTTGCTATGTCCACTAGAAAAATTATTTTCTATTCAATCCACAATCTATCTCCCTATTTTCACCTCGGGCAAAAATTACCATTTTGCCCCTCTCACACAATACTCACCAATAAGACTTCAAGACAATAAAAATCAAATCCAAAGCACATAGAAATCATATGAAAATATATTTAATTATGAAATAAAGTATGATATGCATCCCAACCCCCTTACTCTATGGTTGGTTTTGACCGGGGTTTCACACTAACCACTAAACTACAACATTTCTTGTTCTTATATTTCTCTCTAAAAATGTTTTCCTATTCAATCCTCAAGCTATCACCCTTGTTCCACCTCAAAGAAAAATTACCATTTTGCCCTTCTCACTCAATAATCATAATCAAGCCCTATAGAATATAAAACACAAATTCAATGCACATAAAATCATATTAAAATATATTTAAACATGCAATAAAGTATGATATGTATCCCAACCCCCTTATTCTAAGGTTGGTTTCGACTGGGGTTTCACACAGCCCCATAAGGATTATATAAGTCCTCAAGGCTGGCTGCCCTAATCCAAGATGGACTTTGGCTATTTCACAAATTGGGCCTTTTTATTTGTCCTGGGTCTTTAACTAAAGACTCAAAATAATAAAAACTTCACATACTATATTTATTATTTTATCCGTACTTTTTCTTTTACTAAAGCCCAAAATAATAAATACACAACCCAATATAATTATTTATTAGGCCAATCCTTATTTATTTTACTCACCATATACTACCTTCGACTTTTTAAAATTAATTAATTAATCTAGCCCATGAATTACTCTTAGATTTAACTAATTAATCTAACACATTGGATTTTCTAGAATAAAATAAATTCTCCCATTCATCAAATAATCTAAATAATTTGTGTAATGTCTAAAATAATCATTCTGGTTTTTAGTGCTATATTGGGTACCAAAAGATAAATTATTCTTGGTTACTAAAATGACTAAAATATCCATTCTAACAAATAGTGTATTTTTTATCATTTTGAATATTTCATTTATCACCATAAGAAAATATTGACCCTAAAAATAATATTGCGAAAGCATTGTCTTCGACCTATAGGTATAATGACAAAAATAACCCTCTACGCAACACCCATCATTGAGATTGGAAAACTGTACTAACACCTTTCTCAGTGGCATCTACCATCTTTTGATATTTAGTCCAATAATCCATGACTTCTAGTATGTACCTACTTATCTTAGGGAGCTATCTATAAAGCATAGTCATGTTTTCCAAGACTCTGGTTTATTTAGATTATCCTGGACAAGTACAAGGGGGTGATATCTTCACTAAATGAAGCATAGATACTCTATTGCATAAGTCTATCTTAATTAACTATAGTTATACACCTAATATACAAGGTTATTAGTCTTGCATTAAGACCCCACCTATCATACATCCAAGTGTAAAAGTCCAGCTTCACTACACTACTTACTTACACTCAGGTCTTAAGGTACTCATCCATGCAGTAGCAGCAATAAAGTAATCTTTATTTATTTTACTACTTTTAAAAAGTTATTATTGCGTGGTCCAGTTCTACGTATTCAAAATACGGTTACACTATTAGTGTGAGCGGACTACTCACTTGTTAAAGGTAAACTTTTTCCCATTTAGAAAGTATAGTGTAATGATCTAAACGTTGATAAAGTGTCTAACTTTATCAATTCATCAAGAACAAAATTTCCCTTATGTGTTAGTAGCCTATAATATACATCTTGCTAAGAAAGAACGATCGAATCAGGTAGATTATTTACTAACACACTTAGACATTTAATATACACATATAGGTATGCAAACAAATATTAATGAATGAAATAGTTTATTAATTTTTAAAATACAAAAAAACATTGTTCATTTTGGTCATACATTCCAACAATGTCCCACTTTCACTAAATAGATTATAATAGTCCATATGGGCCTACTCTTCTAACATCCAAGTGTTTTTGAAACACTTTTTCTGTCAAATGCTTGTAAGTGGGTCCGCAAAATTATTTATAGAGGAAATCCGATTAACTAATGTTTCTCATTTTTAGATGAACTCCTATATTAGGTGATACTTTCTCTCAATGTGCTTATCTTTCCTGCGGTTTCATGGTTCCTTGTATTGTTACACAACTCTAGAATTATCATAATATATAGTAATATGCTTGTCCATTCATTGCACAATTTCATGTTCTTTGAGGAACTTGTGGAGCTAAATGACTTTTTTCGAAGCTTTTGAAGCTACCACATATGCAACTTTGATAGGGGCTAGGTTAACCTATATTTTTCTAGTTATTTGAGGTTTTTTTTTTTTAATACTTTTGATGCAATAATGATGTGTTTTTTATTTGGGCATAAAAATCATATAAAAATAAGCATATTCCTAATCAAGTTTAAATTAAAACATTAACCCCAAATTACATATATGAGCAAGCGTATGCATCATTAACAGAGCATAGGGTTCAAACGGGTGTCGATCTTCAAGGAACAAGTAGACATTAATCACCCTTCTTTCATTGTTTAACCGACTGTATAAAGTGAAAAAGAAATAAAAAGGAAAATAAAATAAAAATAAAAATATATATATGTCAAGGATGGAGAAGTATGTAACTTAAATAATTATTTTGGCAAACATGATAACTAATCATTCTCTTGGCATCATGAAGGGTTAATATAGACTCACTTCATTTCCAATCCATCAATCCCTATCCTGTAGATAACTTAACATCACATTCCTATCTCAGTCAGTTCTACCTAAAAGATGCATTAAACAATCCTTTGATTAAGTTTCCATTCCTGGCAAACTTAAAATATGAAATTAACCAATGAATCTATTCATGACAGACATCAATTAACCTTTAATTACCAGTTCTTAGCAATTAACCCCTTTTCCAAACAAGTTAAGAGGCAACATATATGAAATCAATAAATTGAAACCACCATTAATCCCTTTTTCCAAGTAAGTTAATGGAAAGAAACAACCAATTAATCTCGTAATTAGCATAAGTAATTAAATACGAAGAATAACAATCAATTAATCAAAATATCAAATAACTCTAAAAATCATGAACACCTAAAAAAATGTCAAATTACAATAAAAAATTTTAATACACCATTGTTCAAGAAAAAGAAAACAAAATAAAAGAAAGCACTCATAGATAAGCCTCATTCTTCTTCCTTTGAAGACCTTCTTGTACAATTCTCCTTGAATTGAAGAATTCCTCATTTGATTTGAGTGATTTTCTATGATGATCAGTGAATTCTCCCATTTCCTCTTGTGTTTTCCGTCTATTTATAGGCTTAGGAAGTGCCTAAACTCATTGGTGTAATGTTCCAGGCTGAGTAGAAGTAGGAAGGTACTAAAACTCCACAGATTACCAAAAACTGCATCCAAAAATCAAGATCCCATCTTTTCCTCAAGGCACAGCCGGCACTGCCTTGGCTCTTGGAGCAGGCACCGATTGTGTTCTATTTCTCCATTCGTTCGCCGATTTTTTTTTTTTTTTATTTCAGCACCATGTTCTCCAGAGTGCAGCTAGCACCGCCTTGGCTACTGGAGCCGATGCCTATTCCATTTTCTTCCGGTCTTATTTCACAAATTTTTTGTCACCTCAAAATTCGTGTCATCAGTACATGATCGGTGCCGGTTCCTCTGCCCTGGCCGGCGCCGCCTCTATTCTGTTTTGCGATGTTTTTGCTTCATTTTACTCTTAAAATTTGAAATAATGAACAAAATACCTTACGAAGGGTAAAATGTCAAATATGAAGGAATATAGCTAGTTATTAAACAAAATATATCATAAAGGAACCTCAAATAACTAGGAAAATTTTGACTAATTTAGCCCTTATCATATTCCCCCACACTTAGCTCTTTGCTTGTCCTTAAGCAAAGTATCAAAGATAAGTAGGAAAACTCAAGGTTTCATCAAATCACTCAATCAGTTTCAAAACAATATCTTCAACGCTTTCTTCATTCAAGAACATAAAACACATGCTACTACATCTTTCACAACAAATGCAAGACTTGTGTAAGTGAATAATGACTTAGTAGAACCATCCCAATGCTTGACAATATTCTCAAACCATTGGAAAGAATTTAGTTTAAAAAGAATTGCATTCCATAAGCTTACTTTTCATAACTCTCTCCATTAATCCGAGACATATCATGATTCTACTTAGATCAAGTAGGACTTTTAAGCTTGTAATGTAAGGCTAAAGGCTTGTAATGTAGCTTATCAAACGATGGATATGGGAGACTCAAATAGCAAAGAAGCTGAGAGTTCGCAAGAAAAGGATAAACAAAATAATTTCCAAACTCTTCTTGCTCTTCTATTCCAAAATAAATCAATACCCATAACCTTATTTAGCAACTACAGTTCAAGCAAATCCTGCATTTTCTCTTTTTCTTGTCTTTTTTCATCAAGTCTTCTCTATTTTTTTTCCCACAAGATCACTCAAATTTTCAGCAATGGTGTTAAGGACTTGATATGAACTCAACTTTTACACCTCAATCACCATTCCTCTTGTGATCTTTCTTTTCTTTTTCTTTCAAAAAGTTTTTCTTTCTCTTTTCTTTCTTTTCACTCTTCTTTTGTCTTTCATTGCTACTGTTCTTTTCTTTCTCAGTTTTTTTCTTTTTCATCTTTTCTAGTAGCTTTGTGTTTTCTTTTCTTGCTTTCAATCTCTTTTTTCTCTTTCTTCTCTTTCTTTTCTCTTTTTAGGTCAACTTAGTATTGATACATGACTAAAAGTAATGAGTCATGATCTTTCTCCACGTACTCCCCCTTAATATTCTTCTTCATGTACTTTCATCCATCAAGAGCATAAAGATATGGAAAATTATTCAAACTCTAAAAAACAAGCAATGGACAAAGTATTGTGATGGATTTTAAAGAAAGAAATTAACAATTTAGGCTCAAAATAGGCACTATAGATAATATAAAAATAGGTAGGCTTGAAAAGCTCAAACTCTCCAAAGAAGGCCTATTACCGTCATCCCTAAGTTAAATCATAAATATATTTTTTATTTCGCCTCGAGAAATATTCAAGAAAATTCTAGAATGCTCCATGAATTTTAGTAGAAAAATAGGTTTAAGAACAACGTAAAGCATTTGATCAAGAACTACTTAGTCCAAGTGTGTGCAAAAAGTCATGCATAAGCCATAAATGATCTAGAACATATGCTTTATAATCTATCATAAAGACATGCATTAAAAATACAGCTTGAAATCTCAAAGAAAGTCAAAAAAATATTCAAAATTGTGCCCACAAGAAGGATAAAGTATATGCATAGAAGAATTTTCAATCAAATCGCTTCCTTACACTTAAACTGGACATTGTCCTCAATGGCCAAATAAATAAAACAAGGAATAAACACTGCCACGGGACCAAAAATATAAAGGAAAACAAATAAGAAAGACAATACTTTTATTCATTGTGCTCACAATAAAATTGATAAAAACTTAGACAAAGTATATCACAAAACCACTCTCCCACACTTAAATTGGACAATATCCTCATTGGCAAAAATTAAACACAAGAAAGAATCTCCAAAGGGACTAAAAATAATAAGGTGTTAGAAAGTTTAAGTAATACTTCTCAAGTGCAATAATGCTCCAATAGATATCCAAACTTGAGGTAAAGAGAAGGGCTTGTCCAAGAGGACTTTATTCCTATAAAATAAATTACAAATAAAAACACAAGAAAAATAATAATAAAATAAAAAACATACCTAAATAAAAGAAAACAAGATAAAGAAAAGGACAAAAATAAAAAATAAAAAAAACTTTTCACACTCATCATACTTCCTCATCAAACATTTTGAAAAGAAATTAAAGCTCAAAATAGAAGATAGGCATGATGAACATAGAATGGAGAAATGTTTTTGAAAAATAAAAGGTTTATAAAAATAATTTTTCTTACTAAAGAAAAACACATAAACCTCTGTCTCTAACATTTCTTTAGATACACAAATATTTTTGTCAACATATAAGTGCACATGGTTTCTAAAGAATGCATCAAGCTTGAAATAACCTTTTATCCCTTCAAAAGAATGTTCATAATTAGAATTCCCCTTTAAACTTAGTATTTGAGTTCTTAAAGAAGAGATCAAGAAATCCTTACTTTTCAAGGCATGGTCTACAAAAACTAAGTTACGTCCCTGAAATTGGGGCGAAGGGTAGAGTTCGTCAACATCCTCAAAGGGTTTCTTAGGATATAGCGTTGAAAGATCTAACTCCTTGAGGCATGATAAATTTAACACAACATCATTTAGACCCTTATTCTCCAAGAATGGAGAGGAGCCTAAAAAAAATCATGTGATGAAGAGAGATTAGAATTATTAGCACAAAAAGTAGAATTGAGTACCTCCCTTTCCATATTAGACAATTGGTCCTTATATCCTCTTTTCTTTCCTTGGAGATTCTCTTGTTCAAGCATATGGGCCTTTAAGGCATCCTCAACCAACTTGGCCAGTTGTGTTCTTTGATAGCTCAATCGTTGAGACGTTTCTTCATGCTACTGAACAGATGAATTTGTATTGGCAACAAAAGAATTCACCAATGTTATTAATGACGTCTCACTAAGAACATTAATGCGAGCTTGTAATCTTGCCAATCTAGCATCAATACACTAATGTTTTTTTTTTTTTGAAAAATGAAATAAAAATGATGAACACGCAGTAATGATGGAGAATGCAATTTAATTCATGAAGAAATAAATAAAAATGAAACAAAATGAAATCTACTATATCGCCTTCAGGTCATTGGATCATGTACCAAGGCAAACACCTAGCAAAGACAAGATGAAAATTAGATAACAGAATTTATAATTCAAACAAAATTAGAAGAACAAATTAGTCAATTAATCATCAGTCACTGTTAGTAAGTTAGATTACATAGATACAAAGATACAAAAGATACATAAGATACAAAAGATGGCACATTTTTACCTAAAGAACAATTGTATATATCAATATATTTACATATTTGCATATTTATATATTCATATGGTTAAATCAACAAAATCCAAGCTTTCATGCTATTGTTCCCCGGTAACAGCGCCAAAAACTTGATGTGTTTTTTATTTGGATATAAAAATCATATAAAAATAAACACATTCCTAATCAAGTTTAAATTAAAACGTTAACCCCAAATTACACATATGAGCAAGCGCACTTATCACTAACAGAGCATAGGGTTCAAACGAGTGTCGATCCTCAAGGAACAAGTAGACATTAATCACTCTTCTTTCATTGTTTAACCGACTTTATAAAGATAAAAAAATAAAGGAAAATAAAATAAAAATATATACATGTCAAGGATGGAGAAGTATGTAAATTAAATCATTATTTTGGCAAACATGACCTTAAAATAACTAACTATTATCATAACTAATCATTCTCTTGGCATCATGAAGGATTAATATAGACTCACTTCATTTCCAATCCATCAATCCCTATCCTGTAGATAACTTAGCATCATATTCCTGTTCCTACCCAAAAATGCATTAAACACAATCATTTGATTAAATTTCCATTACTTGCAAACTTAAAACATGAAATTAACCAATGAATCCATTCCTAACAGATATCAATTAACCTTTAATTACCAATTCTTAGCAATTAACCCCTTTTCCAAGCAAGTTAAGAGACAACATATATGAAATCAATAAATTGAAACCACCATCAACCCATTTTCTAAGCAAGTTAATAGAAAGAAACAACCAATTAATTTCATAATTAGCACAAGTAATTAAATACCAAGAATAACAAATCAATAATCAAAAGATCAAATAACTCTAAAAACCATGAACACCTAAAACAATGTCAAATTACGATAAAATAATTAATACACCATTGTTCAAGAAAAAGAAAACAAAATAAAAGAAAGCACTCATAGACAAGCCGCATTCTTCTTCCTTTCAAGACCTTCTTGTACAACCCTCCTTGAATTGAAGAATTCCTCCTTTGATTTGAGTGATTTTCTATGATGATTAATGCATTCTCCCATTTTCTCTTGTGTTTTCCATCTATTTATAGGTTTAGGAAGTGCCTAAACTCATTGGTGTAATGTTCCTGGCTGAGTAAAAGTAGGAAGATACTAAAACTCCACAGATTACCAAAAACCGCGTCCAAAAATCAAGATCCCGTTTTTCCTCAGGGCACAGCCGGTGCCGCCTTAGCTCTTGGCGCCGGCGCCGGTTGTGTTCTGTTTCTCCAATCGATCATCAATTTTTTTCTTGATTTTAGCACCATGTTGTCTAGAGTGCAGCCATTGCCGCCTTGGCTACTAGATCTGGCATTGGTTTCATTTTATTCCGGTCTTGTTTCACCAATTTTTTATTACCTTGAAATTCATTCATCAGTATATGGCCGGTGCTGGTTCCTCTACCCTAGCTGGCACCGCCTGTATTCCGTTTTGCAACATTTTTGCTTCATTTTATCCTTAAATCTGAAATAATGTACAAAATACTTTTCTAAGTGTAAAATGTCAAATATGAAGGAATATGACTAGTTATTAAACAAAATATATCACAAAGGAACCTCAAATAACTAGGAAAAATATGACTAATTTAGCCCCTATCAAATAACTAGTAATATTCTTTCTTATTTTATTTTTCACCTTTTGCTAGGTATTTTGATGATTTTATGTAAAATTAGATGAAAACGAGAGAAAGTGTGGTCATTGCAGTGTACAGCCGGCACGAGCACAACCATCGCTGGCCCTACTCCGGAAAATAGGGGAAAAGGCAAAAAAATAAAGCCGGTTGGGCACAACTAGAGTACGGCCGACACTGGCCATGAAGGACTGAGCTAGCACCAACCTAATGCAAGATTAAGGTGTCGAATTTCCTTTCAGATAAGAATGTGGCAACTTCTGCTAGGATTCTTTGGAAACTAATTTGGACACGGAAAAGGACTCTTGTACACACTTTTTGGCAACTAAAACTACTACAAATACAAGAGAATAACATCTCTATATTAGTTTTCACCTTTGAGACTTGTAAACCCATAAGAAACTCCTATAGAAACACCAAGATTTTGAAGGATCAAAGAGATTCATGGAGAAGGAAAGGAGGTTGATCAAGAAGGTTTCAAGGAAGTATAGGAGGGCTTACTTGTCTATGAGTCGTTTCTTTTTCTCTTCTTTGTAATTTATTGACAATTTCAGTTTTAATTATTTAATTATATTTGGAGGTTATTTTTGTATTCATGACTTTATATTGATTTTAGTTATTTTATCAATTGATTTTTATTATTGGTATTTGATTATTTGTTTTGTTTGGTGAGTTGATGAAGTTGATTTTCACTCTAATGGACTCGGGAAACAAATTTAGATAGAATTCAATCTAAGTTAATTCTTTATTTGTTATGTTAACTAGATTGGAAAAGAAGGTTAAGAATTGAATTTAGGTAATCAAAGATTAGTTAATTTCGCCTAGAGCATAGGGTTATTGGCATATTTATGAGGTATGAGTTTAATGCATCTTTTGGTTTCTTTAGTTTGATTAGGAAATCTATTAAATTAACTGGAAGATAGTGATTTCATGGATTGGAAAAGAAGTTGAGTCTATATTTTATTCCTCATGGTGCCAAGATGATAATTAATTGTTATAAGTGCTAATCGATAACTATTATGTCTATGAGGATTTCTATGTATTTACATGTCTTTTCTCCTTATTCTTACTCCTTGATAATCCTTGAGACTTGTCCCATATAAACTTGATTGATTCTCTAGTATATTAAGTTAGTGTTTTATTTATATCTTCTTAGTTTATTAGTTAAATAATAAAGATTTGGGTAAAGTAAAGTAGGAGCCTAAGTTCTTGTGGATTCGATACTTACTATTCCTTATACTGTATAATGGGTATACTTTGACCATATGTGTGGTTTTAGTGATTAGTATTTTAATTAAAGCTTGATTCTTTGTGGACTTTGTTGATAATATTTTCTACACTAAAAAACACGCATTAAGCTTCCATGGTGGAATTAGCAATATATGATTGTTTTGCACTCCTCTATAAAATAGCCCTTCCAGACAAAGTGAAAATATATCCACTAATGGATATTCGTTAATTTTTTTCGGCTTTGAAGTTGAGTCAGTATAACTGATAGGAATCAATTCATCAGCTCTATAAAAAAATCATATAATCCCTTGTTCCCCCCAGGTATTTAAGTATATGCTTTACAATTTGCCAATATTCTTTCTCTAGATTTGGCTAATATCTACTAATCATTCCTACTATACAATAGATATCTGGCCTTGTATAAAGTATGGCATACGTGAGATTTCCTATTGCCGAGGTATAGGGAATGCTACTCATTCTTTCCTTTTTTTTTTCTTATATCTTAGGACATTATTTGGAAGATAAGGTCAATCCGTGCCCAAAAGGTATAATTACCCCTTTACACTAATTTATCCTAAACTTAGCCAATATCTTGTTAATGTAAGTAGATTAGGAAAAGCCTAATATTCTTTATTTCCTATCTCTAAGAAGCTTTATACCAAGAATGTGGACTGCTTCTCCTTTATTTTGCAGGCTAAATTGATTTGATAGCTAAACATTTATAGACGACAATACTCCTACATCATTTCCAATAAGTAGAATGTCATCTACATAAAATAATATATAGGACTCATTGTTCCTATCTTCCTTCGTATATAAGCAAAATTAATCTATGTTTTTGTATGAAACCATAAGACTTTATAGTTTTATCAAAATATATGTGTCCATGCAAGTAATGCTTGCTTAAGTCTATAAATTGACTTCTTAAGCTTACATATTACAATTTTTTAGCCTTTGGCAATAAAGTCTTCAGGCTGGGTCATATAGATGTCTTCACAAAGATAGCCATTAAGAAAGGCTATTATGACATCCATTTACTATATCTAGTGGTCATAATGACATGCGATGGCCAAGAGAATGCGAATGGACTTAAGCATGGCAATATATGAAAAGATATCCTCATAATCGATCCCTTCTTTTTTAGTATAACTTTTTGTAACTAACTCTACTTTATAATTTTCCACCTTTCCTCATCTTTTTCTCTTGTATACCCACTTACACCCTATATATTTAATCTCTTCAGGTATAATGACAAAATCCTAGACTTGATTGCGATATATAGACTTAATTTCAACATCCATTGATGATTGCCATTTGTTTACATCAGCATCAGTAATGGTATCATCGCATCTAGTGGGATCTTATTTCTAACTACCTCAAAATCTTCTCTAATCTATCTTTCTTGAAACTTAGATATCCTTCTACTATGATATGTTTCATTTTGTATAGGAAAATTTGGTTGTGCCTTTTTAGGCTTCTTAATTGGGGTACTAGAATTTGAAGCATTAATCAACTTCTCTTCCAATTCCACACTACACCTTAGTGGATAAACTTTTTTTATTCTCTAAGTATCTAACATAAGTACTAACAAGTATCTTTTACTTTTGGGGATGATAAAAGTACCCCTTGTTCCTTTTGAATATCCTACGAAGTAGCACAATTCCAATCTTAGGTCTAACTTACTTTCTTTAGTCAGTGGATAAGCTGGACAATCCCATATCTTGAGATTATTCATTCTGGGTTTTTGTCTAGTCCACATTTCATAAGGTGTCTTAGGTACTGATTTGGAAGGCAACATGTTCAAAATATATGTTGTTGTCTCTATAGCATATCATAAAAAAGAAATAGGAAGAGTTCTATGACTCATTATGCTTCTAACCATTTATATCAAAGTTCTATTTCTTCTCTTAACTACTCTATTCTATTAGGGAGTCCCAGGTGAAGTCAATTGAGAAACTATTTCCTAATATGACAATTAGTCCTTAAATTTACCAAGGAGGTGCTTGATAGGGGCTAAATTAGTTATGTTTTTCCTAGTTATTTGAGGTTCTTTTGTGATATATTTTATTCAATAACTAGTTATATTCCTTCATATATGAGATTCTACCCTTGGAAGGGTGTATTGTTCATTATTTTATATTTTTAGGGTAAAACAAAACAAAAACGTCGCAAAATAGAGGAGAGGCAACAACGGCTAGGGCTCTAGAACCGGCGCTGGCCATGCACTAGATTGCACGAACTTTGAAGCGATGAAAAATTATCAAAACAGAGCAAAACAAAGGGGAACTGATGCCAGCTCCAAGAGTCAAGGCGGCACCGGCTGTATTCTAGTCTTGATTTTGCAAAATTCGGAGAAAAATCGACGAACAAGTAGATAAGCAGAACACAACTGGCGCCAGCTCCAAGAGTCAAGGCAGCGCCGGCTGTGCCCTGAAGCTAAGGTGGTGCTGTGATTTTTCTATGCGGTTTTTGGTATTCTGCGGAGTTTTAGTATCTTCTAACTTCTACTTGGCCAAGAACTCTGTACTACGAGTTTAGGCACTTCCTAAGCCTATAAATAGATGAAAAAAAAAACGAAAAAGGAGAGAATTCATTGATCATCATAGGAAATTACTTAATCAAAGGAGAAATTCTTCAATTCAAGAAGGGTTGTGCAAGAAGGTCTTCAAAAGAAGAAGAACGAGGCTTGTCTATGAGTGCTTTCTTTTACTTTATTTTCTTTTTCTTGAACAATGATATTTTAATTATTTTATTATAATTTAACATTGTTTTAGATATTCATGATATTCAGAGTTATTTGATCTTTTGATTAATTGGTTGTTATCCTTGGAATTTAATTACTTGTGCTTATTACGAGATTGGCTGATTGTTACTTTCTATTGACTTGCTTGAAAAAAGGGGTTGTGGTGGTTTCAATTCATTAGCTTCATATTTGTTGTCTTTTAACTTGCTTGAAAAAGGGGTTAATTGATAAGAATTGGTAATTAAAGGTTAATTGATGTCTACCAGAATATGGATTCATTGGTTAGTTTTATATTTTAAGTTTGCCAGAATATGGAAATTTAATCAAGGATTGTGTTTCATGCATCTTTTGGGTAAGACTGGTAGAGACAGAATATGTGATACTAAGTTACCTAGTAGATAGGGATTCATGGATTGAAAAAAAAAGTGAGTCTATCTTAATTTCCATGATGCCAAGGGAATAATTAGTTATGATAATGGTTGAGTTCTTTAAGATCATGTTTGTCTACACGATGGTTTAAGTTACATACTTCTCCATTCTTGACATGTGTATACTTTTAATTTAATTTAATTTAATTTTTCTTTTTACTTGTTTTTCACTTTATCGAGTCGGTTAAACAATGAAAGAAAGGTGATTAATGTCTACGTGTTCCTGGAGGATCGACACTCATTTAAACCCTGTGCTCGGTTAATGAAGAGTACGCTTGCTCATATGTGTGATTTGGGTTGAACGTTTTAATTTAAACTTGATTGAGAATGTGCTTAGTTTTTGTATAATTTTTACACCCAAGTCCAGACACATCAGTGCTTTTCGCCATGATTTGATATAAGCTTTTTGATTACTTTACAAATTTGACGCTCTTCTTTAGCCTTAAACTCCATGAATTTATCAAAAAAAGCCTGAGTTACACCTCATCAGGTAAACGTAACCAAATATGCATATGATCATCCATGAAAGTGATGAAGTATTCATACCATTCTCTAGTTGGTGTAGACATATGACCACAGACATTAGTGTGAACTAACTCAAGTATTTCCTTTGCTCTTTCTGCCTTTTGATTAAAAGACCTCTTAGTTATTTTACCCAAAAGATAAAATTCATACTGAAGCTATTCCTCCAATTTTAATGTGTTCAAAGACCTATTTTAGATTAATTTCTGGATCCAATTAGGATTTGTATGTCCAAATCTTAAGTGCCAGAAATATGAGCTACTTGATGTAGCCTTTCTCTTCTTATTATTAAGTTCAGTCTGAGTATTATTCATTTGATGACTTATAAGATTAATATAACAGAGATTGCCATACATGTTTCTCGACCAAATAATTTTTATATCTCTACTGATTGAAATACAAGAATAGAAAGAAACAGAATATCCTTGATTAATCAATCTTGAAACTAAAATCAAATTCTGTTTCAAACTAGAAATATATAAAATGTCTTATAGAACTAAAATTCTTTTACAATCAAATAAAATTCTAAGTCTCCTACTGCTTCAGCCCATATTTGTGCTCCATTTCCTACTTTTAGTCCATACTCTCTACTATTGAGTCTCCTTATCTTGCTGAACCCTGTAAAAAGTTATAAATATGGTTACTGGCTCCAGAATCAACAATCCAAGTAGATAATGATCCATCCATCAAAATAGATTCTATATAAAGAGCAATACTTAAGGAGAAATTAGCCAAGAACTCTGGACAATCTTTCTTAAAGTGCTCATTCTTGCCACACTTAAAACACTTACCCTTGGACTTTGCATTGGACTTCGACAGACACAGCTTGGATCCCTTAGGCTAGGCTCCTACACTGTTCTGGGCCTTCTTCTTCTTAAACTACTTCGGCTGGGTCCTTGTTTAAGAAAATGAACCAGAACGAGTAACCAATACCTTTGACACATGCTTCATGATTTTCTCAATAGCCTGGAGTTCTTTCATTAACTCTGTCAAAGATACACTCAGCTTAAGATTTGATGTCAAGATGGTGGTTTTGGTGGTTAAAATCAAGCCAGTGATGGTTGGATGTGAAGAACTGGCAATGGGTTTGAGAGAAAAATCAAGGGAGTTGAGAAATTTGAAAAAAAAATGAGCTAATTCGGCTTTTTATGTGACATGGTCCTTATAGAACCCGGCATTGTGTTGGAACGCTTGGATTGGCACTGGGTTAAGTGATGGGAATCAAGCTAACAAAGTGGTTTGATGCCTATTTATTTGGGTATAAAAATAATCTAAAAATAAGCACATTCGAAATCAAATTTAAATTAAAACGTTAACCCCAAATTACATATATAAGCAAGCGTACTCATCAGTAAGCATATTATAGGGTTCAAACGAGTGTCGATCCTCCAGAAATAAGTATGCATTAATCACTTTTCTCTTATTGTTTAACCAACTCAATAAAGTGAAAAGAAATAAGAAGAAAAATAAAATAAAATAAAATAAAAGAATATATGCATGTCAAGGATGGAGAATTATGTAACTTAAACCAATATTTTGACAAACATGATCTTAAAGGACCTAATCATTATCATAATTAATTATTCTTTTTGGCATTATGAAGGATTAAGAAAGACTCACTTCTTTTTCAATCCATGAATTCACTAACTTCTAGACAAATTAGCATCACATACTCTGCCTCAACTAATTCACCCAAAAGATGCATTAAACGCAATCATTGATTAAATTTCCATACTATGGTAACTTAAAACATGAAATTAACCAATAAATTCATACTCTGGCAGACATCAAATAACTTTCAATTACCTAGTTCTTAGCACTTAACCATTTTCTCAAGCAATTCAAAAGACAACAAATATGAAATTAATAAATTGCAACCACCATCAACCTCTTTCTCAAGTAAGTTAATAGGAAGAAACAACCAATTAATCTTGTAATTATCACAAGTAATTAAATACTAAGAATAATAATCAATTCATCAAAAGATCAAAGTAGCTCTAAAAATCATGAATAGCTAAAACAATGTCAAATTAAAATAAAACAATTAATACATCATTGTTCAAGAAAAAGAAAACAAAGTAAAAGAAAGCACTCCTAGACAAGCCTCCTTCTTCTTCCCTTAAAGACCTTCTTGTACAATCCTCTTTGAATTGAAGAATTCCTCCTTTGATATGAGTGATTTTCTATGATGATCTATGAATTCCCCCATTCTCTCTTGTGTTTTCTAGCTATTTATAGGCTTAGGAAGTGCCTAAACTCGTTGGTGTAGGTTTCTTAGCCGAGTAAAAGTAGGAAGATACTAAAATTCTATAGATTACCAAAAACCGAGTGCAAAAATTAAAGTTCGTCTTATCCTCAGGGCATAGCCGGCGCTGCCTTGGCTACTGGAGCCGGCGCCAATTGTGCTTTGTTTCTTCAGTTGTTCATCAATTTTTTCTTAATTCTCGCACAATACTTTCTAGACTACAGCTGGTGCCGCCTTGACTGCTAGAGCCGGCACCAGTTCAGTTCTGTTCCGATCCTATTTCACAATTTTTGTTGCCTCGAAGTGCGTGCCAACAACACGTGGCCGGCGCCGCTTCCTCTGGCTTGTTCGGCACCACCTAAGTTCTGTTTTGCGACGTTTTTGCTTTGTTTTACCACTAAAATCTGAAATAATGTACAAAATACTTTTCCAAGGGTAAAATCTCAAATATGAAGGAATATGACTAGTTATTAAATAATTATATTACAAAATAGCCTCAAATAACTAGGAAAAATATGACTAATTTAGGCCCTATCAATTCCCCCACACTTAGCTCTTTACTTGTCCTCAAGTAAAGTATCAAAGACAAGTAGGAAAAATACAAGGTTTCGAACAATCACTCAATCAATTTCAAAATAGTATTCCAATGCTTTCTTCATTCATGATAACAAAACACATGCTACTATATCTTTTATAACAAATGCAAGACTTGTGGAAGTGTATAGTGACTAATAGAACCATCTCAATACTTTAACATCATTCTCAAAACATTGGAATGAATTTAGTTCAAAAAAATATATGCAGTCCATAAGCTTACTTTTCGTACACTCTCTCCACTAATCTGAGACATATCATGATTTTACTTAGATCAAGTAGGACTTTTAAGCATGTAATTTAAGGCTAAATGGCTTGTAATGTAGCTTGTCAAATGAAGGATATAGGAAATTCAAATATCGAAGAAGATGACAGTTCGCAAGAAAATGATAAACACAATGTATCAAGAAATTCCAAACTCCTCTTGCTCTCCTATTTCAAAAATCAATCAATCCCCATAACCTTGTATAGCCTTTACAATTTAGTTCAAGCAAATCTTGCATTTCCATAACTCATTCTCAACGCATCAATAATTTTTTCACAAGGCCATTCAAATTTTCCTCAATGGTGACAAGGACTTGATGTGAACTCAAGTTTTTCAGAAATTCCTACAGCTTAACCAACCTTCTTCTCGTGATCTTTTTCTTCTTTCTCTTTCAATTCCTTCTTTCTTCCTTCCTTTTTTTTTTAAATGCTGCTTGTTGTTTGTTTCAAATTTTTTTTTTTCTTTCCATCTTGTCTTAGCAACTTTTTGTTTTCTTCTCTTGTTTTCAATCTTTCTCTTTTCTTCCTTCTCTTTCTTTTTCCAGCTCAACACAACTCTTGATGCATGACTGAAAGTAACAAGTCATGATCTTTACACAATTATTCTCCCTCAACATTCTCCTACATGTACTTTTATCCATCTACAGCAATCACAGATTTGGAATATAAATCAAACTCTTAGAAAAAAGTAATGGACAAAGTATGACAATGGGTTTTAAGAAAGAAATTATCAATTTAAGCTCAAAATAGGTAATACGGATAATAAAATAGGTAGGCTTGAAAAGCTCAAACTATCCAAAGAAGACCTATTACCGTCATCCCTAAGTTAAATCATGAATGTCTTTCTTATTTCATCTCGAGAGATATTCAAGTAAGTTCTAGAATGCTCAATGAATTTTAGTGGAAAAATATTTAAGAATAATGTAAAGCATATGATCAAGAACTACTTTGTTCAAGTGCGTGAAAAAAAATCATGCATATGCCATAAATGATATAGAACATATGCTATATAATCTATCACAAAGACATGCATTAAAAATATAGCTAGAAAAATTTGAAAGAAAATTTTGCTCACAAGAAGGATTAAGTATAAAAAATTGATGCATAAAAGAAGAAGAATGATGCATAGAAGAATTCTCAATCTAGCCACCCCCCCCACACTTAAATTGGGCATTGTCCTCAATGGCCAAATAAATAGAACAAAGAATTAATGCCATAGGACTAAAAATAAAGGGGAAAAGATAAGAAAGACAATATTTCCATTCATTGTGCAATCTTCTATACAAGAGTTGAGTTCTTGGAGAATGAGGTATTAGCAAAGTACTTTAAAAAAAATACAAAAGAATATACCAAAGCATAAAAACTACAAAATAAAAATAAATCAAAAGCTAAAGAAAGAAAATAAGACAAAAAGAAAAGAAAAGAACATAGCCCGAAAAGAAAAATGACAAGAAAATATAGAGGAAAAAGAATAGAGCAAAAGTGACAAGTATGGGCATAGAAGAAGTGTCTCAAGTCGCCCCATCCTCATTATTTAGTGCGGACGTGCCCTCACCACCATGTTATTCCGGAAAATGCTACCTCCATTTAGCCTATCACTACTCCATAGTAGCTTGCCTCTGGGCAATATCGTCGACGGAGCCTTGCAAGTGTAGTAGCATCTCCGTTTGCTGGGCTAACTATTCCAGCACGGCAGTCTCGAAGTCAGTCCTGGACTGGGACTGTGATCTACTTGCTCGAGCCCGTGATGGGGGTGGTGGGTGCTCCTCCTCCACAGGTGGTTGCCTTACCTGACCGGGATACCTGACCTCCTGGGGTGTTAACCACTTTTGAAGCTCCTAGTTATACTTGTACCCACAACTCATCAGTGTTTGCTCCGTAACCATATCATGCTCAGTGGTAGTCTCCATCAATTCTCCCTCAGTGCTAATACTAAAGTCTCACAAAATCTTCATTATGACTAAGGGAAAAACAAAGGCTTTGGTAGAAAGACGGTGATGAACCACATCCCTAATAGATTATGTAATCAATGGAGTAAGGGGAATAGGCTAGGTGGTCATTATCCTATGCAAGATATAGGTATCGATAAGTCGTGTTTCATGGAAACCACTGGCACGGGATACAACATTGAACCCAAACATGTAGATAAGAGCCCTAAAGTTGGCAGCAAGGTTATTGTTCAAATAAAAACTATTTGCTTGGAAGGCATTGTGCTTGTACAACCCTAGTGTGGCTCTAGTCCCGCTAGCATCCCAATTAGGGTCAGAAAGGATCTTTTGATTATTGGAGTCTATCCCTTGCCAACCAACTATCATCATCATAAACCTGGAGGAGAGTAGCTAAGTGATTTTGTGAGATGATAATAGGGGTGCCCTTTACCCTCATTTCTATGTGTGGAAGGTGCTTATTACCTATATTAACCATGTTGGCATAGAATTCCTTAACGAGCAATGGGCAATAATTTCCTTTTAGCTGTGAAATCGATCCCCACTCTAGCCTTCGAAACATCATTCCAAGTTTTTTGGCACGGTCTAGGGTCGGGGCAAATGTACACTCCATAATGATCTTGTTAGAAGCTCTCCTATTATACCATTCCTCACACGATGGATTGATAAACTCAGGCGGTCTAAGGAACAAGGGATCGATGGATGAAGGGGCTAAGGAAGAGGAAGCTCTCGCCCTTTTAGAGGGTTGACCCCGTGCTCTAGACATGTTGTTAAGTGAGTGGTGGTGAAAATAGGAGGATAAAACAAATGAGCAAACAGACTGGAAAATGGGTGTAGCTACCCGTTTCAAACACAATCCATCGCTCACACTCAACCCTCAACTAATTGCACAACAACCATTCCCAAACTCCTTCAATGTATATAACACTCCTAACAACAACCAATTCAATCTCCTTCAATCAAGCCAACACTGTTAGATATCTCAGGCTATTATTCTATACGGCGCAATGGAAAATAAAACGAGATACCATCCCAGGACCCGCATATGTGTGGAAAACAAGGCAAAAATAGATCAAAGGTAACAGCTTTTTGCCTTTGTTTGATCGTCCAAAGAACAAAAAATTCTTCTTCAAGTCGAGATGCGATCCAGCAATCCACTTGATCCAACTTCATGAGAGTTGAACGTCTAACCACTATAATATAGTGTGTGATGATCTCTAATAGTAATCCACATAGAGGAATACTCAAGCACCAAAATTTCCTGTGCTAGCAGAAAAAATTAGAGGCTAGAGTTCTTCACAAGAATAATTGAGAGAGAGAGAAGAAGAAGAGAAGGTTTTGTGTTGCCTAGAGTGTCCGTTTATCCAATATCAGCTAGGGTTTCGATTATATCATATATATAACCAAAAAATCCTGCTAAAACTGAGAATTCTAATCCTATTAGAATTCCCTAATTGTAATTGGAAATATCAAGTTCTCACAATTACAATTTGGACAAGAAATTATAACTAATTATAATTTGTCAACAACAACTTTTTTCTCCCAATTAACCCGACTATGTTATTAAATAACATCTTGAGTATATAATCCTCTATTATGTGTGACCTATTAGGTTTCTCAGTCAATTGGTAGTGAACATGAATTAATCCAAACGTCTTTGAGATTAATAATCCATAATTAATTAGAATTAATCCTATTAATTCTAATCAGGATTGGTTTATTAATTCATCAATTAATAAACCCATATTCTCAGATCATAAGCGGTATCTAGCAACACATCATGACCACCCAAGAGTCCAAGAAGTCAAGTAGCTTGACATGAACCCTTCAATAACAAACTTCAGTGTAATTAACTCCTTTCATCATACAATATCTTATTCGGTTTTGAGTACGGAATTAGTGCCAACTCCATCCAGAATTAATTCTGGCCCGAATACAATAGTACTTGTACCAGGAACCCACTACTCTAGATGTGTATCAATTGAAACTATTTCCAATACATATATGCCTTGGCCAAGGACAATTTGAGTAGTAATTCCTACAAGTGGCCGTGAGATATTCGCCGCCTACTATTAGGAGTGCTGAATCCTTTATTGACCCTCTCAACTACTTTCGTTTACCTTATAATGTACCCAATATCCATCTCATACGCGGCCCTCGATCAAGCTTTGGAGATTGGAATCAAATTACAATGCTCAGTAAACAAAGAACCTTGGAGATCTCAAGTCTAAGGATACTTGCACGTTTGCTATATTGTGATTATATCACTAGCACTAAATAGTTATCCATGTGATTATCTCAAAGCTAGGTTATCTAATGAACTTGTTCCATTAACAAGCATCCATGTGTTAACTGTGAGTATCTCTATACTCACGGATATGAGAACCACCGCCTGATCAAATCAGGAAGTCTAACACATGCTAGTATTAATGCATTAATGATGTCCCGTCTCATTAATAGTACGACTAGGGACTATTTAAGCACTAACATTGTACAATGTAGTAGGAATCTCATATCATGATCTCTATCATGATTTCCTTAACACAGTGTTGTACTAGAGATTTTATCAAACAGTTATATTACTTAAAAGTAAACATAAGAAACTATAAGATAAATAATGCCTTTTATTAAAATAAAATATGTCATATACAATGTACAAGTGATTGTCTCTAGGGTACAACACTAACAAACTCCCACTTGCACTAGAGCCAATCATTCATGTATCTAATACTGAATGACTCAACATGACAATAATGTTTATTTTGGGATTGTACTTTTGTAAGCGTGTCAGCTATGTTCTCATCCGTGGTAACTCTCTTTATCTTTATTTCCTTAGCTGCTTCATAAGCGGCTATGTACTCAGCTTCTGTCGTAAAGTTGGTAATAGTTTCTTGTTTGGAACTTTTCCAACTATTGTCCCTCCACACAACGTAAACACGTAGTTGGATTATGATTTGAAATCGTCTTTACCTGATTGAAAGCTGGCATCAGTATACCCGTTTATTTTTCAAATCACCTTCTCCATATACCAAGAACATATCCTTAGTCCTTCGTAAGCACTTCAGAATATTCTTTATAGCTACCCAATGACCCTCACCAGGGTCAGATTGGTATCTGCTCGTCAAACTAAGAGCACAAGATACGTTGGGCCTAGTACATATCATAGCGTACATAATAGATCTAACCGCAAAGGCATATGGAATCTTACTCATGTGATCCCTTTTAACTTCTGTCTTGGGAGACATCGACTTTGAAAGGCTTATGCCGTGTGATATGGGTAAGAATCCCTTTTTCGATTGATCCATGCTAAACATTTTTAGCACTTTATCTATGTATGTAGACTGCGAAAGACCTAACAACCTTTTGGATCTATCCTTATAAATCCTTATTCCAAGAATATATGTTACTTCTCCAAGGTCTTTCATGAAGAATTGTTTGGACAACCAAACTTTAACAGTTTGTAAGACAGGTATATCGTTTCCTATTAGCAATATGTCATCTACATAAAGTAGTAAGAAAATGATTGCACTCCCACTAACCTTCTTGTATACACAAGGCTCATCCATATTTTGAATGAAACCAAACTCTTTAATTATTTCATTAAAACAGATGTTCCAACTCCCAGAAACTTGCTTAAGTCCATAAATAGACCTTTGCAGCTTACACACCTTTGTGCCATCACTGGATATGAAACCCTCAGGTTATGTCATATACACTTCCTTAGTCAGATTTCTATTTAAGAAAGCCATTTTCATATCCATTTACCAAATCTCATAATCATGATGAGCAGCAATGGCTAGGAGTATCCTGATGGATTTCAACATGGCTACTGGCGAGAAGATTTCATCATAATCAATACCATGTTGTTGACGATAACCCTTCACCACTAGTCATGCTTTATAGGTAACTAAGTTACCATCCATATCTGTTTTCTTCTTGAAAATCCACTTGTACCCAATAGGTTTAATTCCTTTGGGTGGATCAACCAAAGTCCATACTTGGTTGTCGTACATGGAATCTATCTCTTACTTCATGGCCTCAAGCCATTTGTCAGATTCTGAACTATTCAAAACATCCTTGTAGGTAGTAGGCTCATCTTTATCTATAAGCAATACATCATTGTGATCACTAATGAGAAATTCTTATCTCTCAGGTGCCACACGCATCTTACTAGATCTACGAGGTTCTTGTGTATTAGAAGGTCCATCTATTCTCTCAATAGATGTGGAGTTAGACAGTTGATCCTCATTTGTTTGATCTTCATGAAATTTACTAAGTTCAATCTTACTCCCACTATCCCCTTTGAGCATGTGCTTCTTCTCCAAGAAGACGGCATACTTCAAAACAAACAATTTATTTTTGGAGGGTAGGTAAAAGTAATATCCGAAAGATTCTTTCGGATATCTCACAAACAAACACTTGTCAGACTTACTATCAAGTTTGTCTGACTATAGCCTTTTGACAAAGGCAAGACAACCCCATACTCGCAAGTGAGATAACTTTGGTTTCTTACCAAAGAACGTCTCAAAATGGGGTAGTATCAACCGATTTTGTCGAAACTCTGTTTAGTATATAAACAGAAGTCTCTAGTGCATACCCCCAAAACGATTTTGATATGTCTGTAGAAGCCATCATGGTCCGTACCATGTCTAGAAGGGTTTAATTCCTTCTCTCAGATACAAAATTATGTTGAGGTGCATGTGGTGGAATCTATTGAGATAATATCCCATTATCTCTAAGATAACTCAGAAACTCTTGGCTCAAGTATTCTCCTCCTTGATCAGATCTTAGAGTCTTAATACTTTTGCCAAGTTATTTCTCTATTTCATTCTTGAAGTCTTCGAACCTTTCAAAGGCCTCAGATTTGTATTTCATTAAATACAAATATCTGTATCGTGAGAAATCATCGATAAAGGTTATGAAATAGTTATAACCTCCTCTTACTTATATTGACATTGGGCTACATACATCAGAATGTATGAGTTCTAATAACTCCTTGGCCTGTTCTCCTTTTCCTGGAAAATGAGTTTTAGTCATTTTACCTAGTAAATAAAACTCGCATATGCCATATGATTCAAAATCAAATGACCTTAAGTCACCAAGCTTGTGTAACTTAGAAACACGATTTTCGTTTACATAGCCCAAACGACAATGCCATAAGTAAGAGGTGTTAGAGGAATCAATTTTAGGTTTCTTATTGTTTATATTGAGAACTAGATTATTCAAGTCTAGAACATAAAAACCATTAACCAAAGTTGCTGAACTATAATGAATATCATTCAATGAAAATAACAACATTTATTCATAAATCTCAAATGAAATCCATATATGTCAAAGCACGCAACTGAGATAATGTTTTTTCATTAAAACTAGTACAAAATAACAGTTTTGCAGTTCTAGAATTAATCCCGAAGGCAGGTTCAGCTCGTAAGCCCCTACAGAAAATACAACAACATTTGCCCCGTTTGCAGTACGTAGGTGTACATCGCCTTTCTCTAGCCTTCTACTGCTCTTTAGTTCTTGCAAGTTATTAGACAAATGAGATCCACATCCGATATCTAATACCCATATCTTATTTCTAAAGGTAGTATTTATCTCAATCAAAAACATACCCAAAGTACAAGTAGAAGTGATTGTAAGCTTCTCCTTCTACTTCTTGTCCTTAATGGTTTCCAAGTAAGCTTTGCAATTGCACCTTCAGTGGCCCATCTTACCACAATGATGGCATGGGCTCTTGGTAGCTGCGTCCTTCTTGTTCACACCACCTTAGGGCTTTATGGGAGCCTTCTTCTTCTTCTTTTGAACTTTCTTCTTAGAAGAGGAAGATTCTACCATTAAAACTACATTAGAATCCTTCTTCATGGAGGACTCTGCAGTTTTGAGAAGATTGATCAACTTAGGAATGGTGGACTCAATCTTGTTTACCTGAGAGTTAATCACAAATTGTGAGAAACTATTAGGCAAAGATTGTAGAATTAAGTCAACACTTAAGTCATAATCCATTGCAAACCCGAGAGATCCAAGCTTCTCTATCAAGCCCAGCATCATCAGCTCATGAGTGGCCACTGAAGAACCCTCTGCCATTTTACAATAAAATAGTTACTTCGAGATCTCATATCTCTCAGTTCTAGCTTGGGCATCAAACAGCTCTCGAAGATATAGTATAATCGATTGAGCATCTATATGCTCGTGCTGTTTTTGCAACTTAGGAGTCATGGATGCCAGCATAATACATGATGCTGTATCACTATCTCCTTGTGCCTTTTATGGACAACATGCTTATCAGTATGAGCATCTTGAGCAGGTGGTGGCGGAATAGGAGCATCTAGCACGTAGAGCAACTTTTTCGATTTGAGAACGATTCTCAAATTTCTATACCAGTCGAGATAGTTTGATTCGGTTAACTTATTGGTTTCCAAGATGCTACATAAGTTCAAGTTTGTTGATATAATGCAGGTGACCTAAATGTAAAGATAGACAACATTAGCTACTTGTATATGCACATGATATGCAAATAACTAGGACTTTAATTAAATGCATTTTTACTCCACTATTTTACTCAAACTAATAGCCCCTACTACTGATTCAAGAAAGTTCGTTGGGAGCTTTCCTAGTGGACTGGTATCTAAATTCCTTAAGAATAACCTTGGATTTGCCTAACAAGTCACTTTTAAGTTCATTGGTAGGTATTTAATACCAATTACATCATATGTAACTACAGGACTATTGGGTGATTAACAGTTTTCTCTAAATTTCATTATGCTTGAGTTTGCCCAACAGGGATAAAGAATTTATTTAAACCCGGCCCATTAATCAAGAATTTAATTCCCTAGCTTGAACATGTCCGATGTCAAGTAGGCTTGGATTTGCCCAACAGCCTGGTCTCGAAAAAGGACTCTCATTCTTACTATATTAACGGAAGGAATTAGGTTTAATATTAATTGGGAGATTTGTTCCTTTTAGTGATTTTATTGAATGACATGCATAAAAATTAGTAAATCACATAATTAATAATCATGGTAATAAAATGATTACGTGGTATGGTTATGGATTTTATCCTAAATTAATTTTCTTGAGCCATAAAAGAAATTAATATAGTTAACCCTATGTGTCCATGCATGATTTAAGTAGAAGGTCTTACCTTCTTGCTTTGTTTTGGTTGCCATCTCTAAAATAGAATAATTCTACTCCTAACCTATATAAACTAATTATATAATTTCGTAAAGCAAGAAAAACTCAAGTTACATTCGAGGGGAGTTAGATGAGAAGAGAATTACATAAGAATTCTAGAGAAGGCAGGACACGCAAGCCCTATTTCATAAAACCAAAACTGTAAAATGCATGAACAGATATAATTGGTTTTAGTCCATAACTATCCACCATGCCATTGACTATGCTTAAATAAAATAAACATATACTTTTTATTATTCCAAAATCACTATTTTAGAAAAATAAAACAAATTCTAAAATCAATATTTTAGAAAAATACATTAATTTTAAAATTTCAAAATCACTATTTTGAAAAATAAAATTGTTTGTCTCAAAACTAATTTTGAGAAAATGCTTTTGGGTCCCGTCTCTGGCAACGAAAACGGCGGTCCCTTTCAAAATTCTATTCCAGGAATTTTTTTTTAAATAAGCTGGAACGTCGCAAACAGAGCGGAACCGGCGCCAGTTTGGAAGCCAGAGCTGGTCCTGGCTCTGTTCTGGTTTTAAGAAAAGTTTTCTTCCAAAAATAAATTTTAAACGTTCATGAAATAGCACGGAACCGGCACAGGTTTGGAGGCCAGAGCCAAGCCGGCTGTAGTCAGGAAGTGGTGGCGATTTTTTAGAAAAGTTTTCCAAAAACAGTTTCTGGTGTCCTAATCTTCTGCAACAGATCAGTGAGAACAATTCTTAGCAGAATTTTCTGTTTTGAAGATCAAAACAACAACCAATTTGTTAGTTTAAATAAAACAAAATAGAAAATCAAATTCACAAGATGAAACGAAGAGCAACAACCATGTTTAAGAAAATGTTTTTCTGTAGAAAATTTTCAACACATAAAGAAAACACCTTTTGAAATATGCTATAATTTTTACACAATCATATTGTGCTACGGACCCAACCCATAACGCTCGAAACGATTTCGACTCGAGTGAAAGAAATTTTCACAGCGAACAAAGACAAACATGAATACATGAAAACAGTTTTTCATGCCAAAACAATATCCGTAGACCACACATAGTATGGCTCTGATACCCACTATTGGGTATCCCAGGCTCGTATCCTATATGGTGCAGCGGAAAATGAAACGAGATACCATCCCAAGACCCACATATGTGTGGAAAAAAAGACAAAAATAGATCAAAGGTAATAACTTTGTACCTTTGTTTGATCGTCTAAAGAACAAAAATTTCTTCTTCAAGTCGAGGCGTGATCTAGCAATTCTCTTGATCCAACTTCACGAGAGTTGAACGTCTAACCACTATAATCACAGTGTGTGATTATCTCTAATACTAATCCACATAGAGGAATACTCAAGCACCAAAATTTTCTATGCGAGCAGAAAAAAATGGTGGCTAGGATTCTTCACAAGAACAATTGAGAGAGAGAAAAAGAAGAAGAGAAGGTTTTGTGTTGCCTAGAGTGTCCGTTTATCCAACCTCAGCTAGGGTTTCGATTATATCATATATATAATCGAAAAATCCTACTAAAACTGAGAATTCTAATCCTATTAGAATTCCCTAATTGTAATTGGAAACATCAAGTTCTCACAATTACAATTTGGACCATAAATTATAACTAATTATAATTTGTCCACAACAACTTCTCTTTCTTCCAATTAATCCCACTATGTTATCAAATAACATCTTGACTATATAATCCTCTATTGTGTATAACCTATTAGGTTTCCCAGTCAACTGGTGGAGAACATGAATTAATCCAAATGTCTTTAAGATTAAGAATCCATAATTAATTAGAATTAATCTTATTAATTCTAATCAAGATTGGTTTATTAATTCATCAATTAATAAACCCATATTCCCAGATCATAAGCTGTATCTAGAAACACATCATAACCACCCAAGAGTCCAGGAAGTCAAGTGACTTGACATGAATCCTTCAATAACAAACTTCAGTGCAATTAACTCCTTTCACCATACAATATCTCATTCGGTTTGGAGTATGGAATTAGTGCCAACTCCCTCCAGAATTAATTCTGGCCTGAATACAATAGTACTTATACCAGGAACCCACTACTCTAGATGTGTATCAATTGAAACTATTTCCAATACACATATGCCTTGGCTAAGGACTTCTCGAGTAGTAATTCCTACAAGAAGCCGTGAGATATTCGCTCCCTGGTATTAGGAGTGGTGAATCCTTTATTGACCCTCTCCACTACTTTCGTTTACCTCATAATATACCCAATATCCATCCCATAGGTGTCCTTCGATCAAGCTCTGAATATTGAAATCAAAGTACAATGCTCAGCAAATAAAGTACCTTGGAGATCTCAAGTCTAAGGATACTTGTACATTTGCTGTATTGTGATTATATCACTGGCACTAAATAGTTATCCATGTGATTATCTCAAAGCTAGGTCATCCAATGAACTTGTTTCATTAATAAGCATCCATGTGTTAACTTTGAGTATCTCAATACTCACGGATATGAGAACCACCGCCTGATCAAATCAAGAAGTCTAACACATGCTAGTCTTAAAGCATTAATGATGTCCTGTCTCATTAATACTACGACTAGGGGCTATTTAAGCATTAACACTATACAGTGTAGTAGGAATCTCATATCATGATTTCCTTAACACAGTATTGTACTAGGGACTTTATCGAGCAGTTATATTACTTAAAAGTAAACATAAAAACTGTAAGATAAATAATGTCTTTTGTTAAAATAAAATGTGTCATATATAATGTACAAGTAATTGCCTCTAGGGCACAACACTAACAAACACAACCTGCTAGAATACATATAAAGCTCACAATCAAACATAAATGTGTTGAACAACTCCAATGTATTTTGAATGTGCATGCATGATTATGTTAATGAATGCATTGTCATGGCATTAGAATGATCAAGTGGAAAACAATTCAAGGCCAACGTGCATCACTGCTCAATTAGTGTAATCACCATAATCCTACCCTTAACCATATGCAAAAACTCCCTAATGATCTTGTGAATAAATCAAGTACTAAAGCATCATTAACTCATCACAAATCCAAAATCATGAGCTCAAGAGTTATTTCACATGGCAATAGAACATGAAAAATCCCAATTTTCGGTTAAATATGTCCTCAAAATTAGAAAAATTCATCCACAACATTTTAACCGTGGGAATTCAATAAAAGTCACACATTTGTGCTCTCTTATGCATGGGCAAGCAAAATATTCAATCTTTTTCTAGAAATCCAAGCCCTTTGCATATGGATTGAAGTTGAGTTGGTTGTGAAAAATGGAAGATTTAAATACTTTTGATCCAGAAGATCAACACAAGAAAGGGAGATTGATGTAATAAAAGTGTTTAGGATTTGAAAAATCAAAGTTTTAGAAGTTGGGAAGGTGAAGTTGGCGTGGGTTAGAAAGGATTTGAGAGGGAGTTGGAGAGTTTGAAAGAAAAAGTGGCCAAAATGACCTATTTCATGTGTCTTGCCCTATAGGAACCGACGCCGGTCCTAGCTATAGCCGGTGCCGGTTGCATTCTGTTCGGCCTTCAGTTTTTTTTTTTTTTTTTTTTTTAAGAAAAAGGATGAACACACCATAATGATGACTAATGCACTTTAATTCATGAAAAATAATCAAACAAAATGACGAAAAGAAAAATTATTCGCAATCACAAAGCTGAAATAACAAAAATGGCTTCAATGTTTTCCATGGCTTTGATCTCGTGGATTCTCCTTAGTGTTTCCTGGCAATGTCTCGGCTTGACGGTCCCCCATAGTTTGGCCAATTGACAAATTTGGTTTTCCAAGTTGCACATGGAGGCATCTAAGTTCCTTGTTGTCGCATCAACCCCTTGGAACTTAGTCTCCGTTATACATATCAATTGGCCAATCAAGTCCTCCAATGGTGGCTTTGATGGTGCTGCATTGTTGTTCATGGGAGGTTAGTTCCTTTGATTTTCCCCAAAATTTAAAGAACCCTGCCTAGGTTAGTTTCCATTGCACCACGAAAAATTACGGTGATTTCTCCAACCAAGATTATAAGTAGAGTTATAAGGGTTGTTAACTGGACGGATATTACCTACAAAGGCCGCTTGTTCTATGGTTTCTTGGAGTGAACTTATACTTTAGCACTCATGATTTGGGTGCCCCTTTCTACAGAAATCACAACTTACATTTAATACCTGGCCTTGAGGCATCACCATTTGTTCCATCTTCTGAGTCAAGGCATCCACCTTAGCCTCTAAAGCTGCCACAACATCCACTTTGTGCACCCCTTGCACATAAGCTCTTGTAACACCCCGCTACCTAGGCCCGCCAGGGCCGGGGATGTCGCCCCGTCCAAAGGACAAGGGGTCTTTATAACTAGGTCATACAAATAAAATAGCGGAATAAAAATAATAATTTAACTTAAAATTTATTACATCCCAAGAATAAATCCATGAACTCCCAAAACAAATCCATAAGTAAAATTATCCACTCTCAACTCCTCAAAGTAACACATAAAAATAAATGACAACATTCTCTTCCAAGGCATATAACACTAGCTACTCATCCCCACTGTAGGATCGACCTGAAATCATGGTAAAAAGGTGATGAGACAGAAATCTCAATAAGTCCGTGTGTGCTTTGAGTGTCCAGTGGACATAGTTCATGAATGCAAGCTATAAAACCTTTATAAGAGAAATACTGGCAAGCAATAAACATTAGTCAAAAGTAAGAGTGGTGTTTTAACTTTTTCAACGATACATAATCAATATAATTAACCACTCAAAAGAAATGATCAAGGGTTACCACACGTTGGGCCCCATAACCGGTTTGAATGCCGACATTTTGTGTAGACTGACAAAAAAGGTAGGTGATCAGCCTACTGGGCAAGATACTCTTCCTTCTATATACCCAAACAATAACTGGATGTCCATTCCAGCAAAACACAGTCACTTGACTGAAAAATAAACAACTGCTAGCTCGGACCGGCACGACCTACTGGACTGACATCTTATCCAGGAAGGACTCACCCCTCAGAGGTGGCCACCTACTGAGAGACTCACCCTTCAAAGACTAGTCCTAGCAGTCCACCCTTATTGAGTACTCAACGACGTTTCCCACTTGGGAGAAAATGAATAAAACACCGTTCCACATGAAAAATCAATTAAGGGTTTCCAAAGTCTTTGTCAAATTCAGTTTTGGAAAGATTTTTGAGATTGAGTAAATCTGTTTATTCATTTCCAATTAATTTGTTTGTCTAAAATAAGAAAGAAGTTAATCCTCAATTGCCTTTGCAGAACTGAGTGTCCATGTACTCTACATTTGGCTTGCCATAATTAAACATTTTTCATTAATTAGGTTTTATGCAGGAGCTTCCTCGATCCTTGCTCACAATAAAAGGACTCCAACAGCTGACCTAACCCCACATGGGCAAATACAAACCACAATCAAACTCAAGCAAAAATCCACTTTCTCAATTTAAAACAACTCAACTCACAATTACCAAGATCCTAGTGTCTCAAGCTTTATGGCCAAACAATAAATAAATAGGTTTATAAGCTAAGCCTAATTTGATATTTAAAATAATCGAGGTTTTGGGAAATAATTACTAATAAGTTGGATGTTTAAATCTTGCTAAAAAAAATTTATAGTTTATTTGATGAAGAGTCCTAGATGGTATTTGGTAAAATAATGATTTATTAATAATTTAGTTGTTAGAAAATAATTGATAACTAAAATTAGTTGAAAATAAATTTAATGAGTCTTGCTTGAAAAATAATAAATATATTTTTAATGGGTTTTGATTAAAAGATAATTATTAAATTTTTTGTAATAAATACTTTACTAATTATGATTATTTCTATAAAAGGCTTTAGTTGATTTCATATATAATATCTACATATATATATATATATATATATATATATTTTTCTAGCAAATGCATTTATTTATTTGACTAAAATATCCTTATTATATATAATAATCCAAATCTACCCTTCCTAGGGTTTTTTCAAAATTACTAGTAAAATCATATTATGAAATATTTTATTCAGAAAATAAAAATTAGCTTAGGGACAACTAGGTCATTATCATATTTCTATGGCTAATCACAATCATGAACATATACAATCCTTCAATTCATCATCTCATCCACATCATGCATATAAGCATAGATCTAGACTTACTAAGGCATGATCTAACCTTTACTAGCATAAATATAATCCTGGCTTTAATAATCACACAAGAATATAAATCCTATTCATCATAGATGACATAATCTCTAGCATACTTGATCATGGAGACATGCATTAAACCTCAAAACATCATACAATCAACCAAGATAACCCATCCATGCATAACTCCCATCTCCAACATGTTCACACATATATTCATGCTTCAATCTCAACTCATCACAACAATATATACTCAACCCTATTCATGATTCATCTTCTATCAACATCATCCTAGAGACATGAATCTAGAATTTAAAAGAAGGTTTAAAAAGGCTTAATTGATTGATGAATACCTTGAAGGAGTTTCGAATGAATCTCAACCCCTAGATGTCTAAATCCGTCCAAAGAAGATGAAGGAAGCATGGCCATGGAGAAGAAGTCATTCGGCCAAGAGAGAGGGAGTGTTCGGTTAAGAGAGAGAGAGGGAGAGAGAGAGAGAGAAGAAGAAGATGATGAAAGTCCATTATCATGCTTAAACACATATATGTTCATTAGAGATTGAAGATTAGCGAAGATGAAATCGATTGAATAAAACTACCTTGAAGGCGTTCTTGAGCCTTCACAAAATTTCTGGTTTTTTATCCAAAAGTGCGAGTTGAATTTTGGAGTTTGATGTTAAAAATGGTATGGATGGATTCACGGTAGTGTATAGATGAAATCTGGAATTTTTAGAAGAAGTTTGAAGTGATTTTGAGAGGTATTAGGTGGAAGGAAGGAGTAGGTGTTCTTGGTGTGCTATGTGTTCTTGAAGGTTGAAGAGAATGGAGAGCTTTTGGATTGGAGGCTGCCGAATTTCTATAGGTTTAGGGCTGGCTAAATTGTTTGTAGGGTTTGGTAGATGATTTTCTGGTTTGGAAGGGAAAAGGAAAGGCTAGTTGTTGAAATCCTTGAAGAATATTTTTAGGAAGCAAATTTGGAAGCTAAATATACAAGAATATATTTGATTATTGGAGA